>JAVGWX010000003.1:140404921-140700958 GCA_036924085.1 Ariolimax columbianus
ATCATCAGCTCTGTGTGGTGTCTAACTTCCTAAATCGTCGATGTCTCTTTCAACCGCTGCACTCATTTCTTTCACTCTCTCCATCCACAATACAGTCAATGCCTTTTTATAATACTGATACTCTCCTTTCCTCTCCTCTCTCCCTCTTATATGTTGCCTCATCCTCTTGAAAAGACTGATATACTCAATTTTCTCTTTCTCATTGTGTGCGTATGTGTGCCTGCATCTCTCTCTCTCTCTCTCTCTCTCTCTCTCTCTCTCTCTCTCTCTCTCTATCTCTCTCTCTCTCTCTCTCTCTCTCTCTCTCTCTCTCTCTCTCTCTCTCTCTCTATCTCTCTCTCTCTCTATCTCTCTCTCTCTCTCTCTCTCTTCTCTCTCTCTCTCTCTCTCTCTCTCTATCTCTCTCTCTATCTCTCTCTCTCTCTCTCTCTATCTCTCTCTCTATCTCTCTCTCTCTCTCTCTCTCTCTCTCTCTCTCTCTCTCTCTCTCTCTATTACCTCGCGCCCTTCCCCAATCCCCCCCCCCCCCATATGCTTGCCATGACGACTGTTTCAGAAGAGACTGTTTATTCTCTACCAATGTTCTATGTGTGTCCATCGCGCTAGTGAAGTTCTAACAAACCCATATGTGAGTTTTCCCGAGAATTTTGCTGAACGCTGAGATTTCATAGACGAATGTTATTTTCACTTCTATTGTGTTCTTCAATTCTTCTTCTTTTCTTGTCTTTCTGCCTTTATTGATTTCCTTCTTTCCTACGATTCTTTCTTTCTTATTTTTGGGGTGTTATTTGACTGTTTTTGTGTTCTTCAATATTGTATTGTTCTCCTTTTCCATGCTTTGTTAAGTTTTCGCTATTCTCTATCAGTCCATTGTCTTTCGCGTTTTACATATACTTTCCTCTTTTACTGTTATCTTCCTCTTATTTTTCATTTATTCTCTCTCTCTTTAAAAGGAAATAAGTTCTCACCTCTACTTGCATACATTGTTCTCCATTGTATCTGTTATTTTTTCATACCTTGTTTTCCATTGTATCTGTTATATTTGTATACTTTATTTTTCTCTACTGTATCTGTTATATTTGTATACTTTATTTTTCTCTACTGTATCTGTTATATTTGTATACTTTATTTTTCTCTACTGTATCTGTTATATTTGTATACTTTATTTTTCTCTACTGTATCTGTTATATTTGTATACTTTATTCTTCTCTACTGTATCTGTTTTATTTGTATACTTTATTCTTCTCTACTGTATCTGTTATATTTGTATACTTTATTCTTTTCTACTATATCTGTTATATTTGTGTACTTTATTCTTCTCTACTATATCTGTTATATTTGTGTACTTTATTCTTCTCTACTATATCTGTTTTATTTGTGTACTTTATTCTTCTCTACTATATCTGTTATATTGTGTACTTTATTCTTCTCTACTATATCTGTTTTATTTGTGTACTTTATTCTTCTCTATTATATCTGTTATATTTGTGTACTTTATTCTTTTCTACTATATCTGTTATATTTGTGTACTTTATTCTTCTCTACTATATCTGTTTTATTTGTGTACTTTATTCTTCTCTACTATATCTGTTATATTTGTGTACTTTATTTTTCTCTACTATATCTGTTATATTTGTGTACTTTATTCTTCTCTACTATATCTGTTTTATTTGTGTACTTTATTCTTCTCTACTATATCTGTTATATTTGTGTACTTTATTCTTCTCTACTATATCTGTTATATTTGTGTACTTTATTCTTCTCTACTGTATCTGTTATATTTGTATACTTTATTCTTCTCTACTGTATCTGTTATATTTGTATACTTTATTCTTCTCTACTGTATCTGTTTTATTTGTATACTTTATTCTTCTCTACTGTATCTGTTTTATTTGTGTACTTTATTCTTCTCTACTATATCTGTTTTATTTGTGTACTTTATTCTTCTCTACTGTATCTGTTTTATTTGTGTACTTCTAATTGCGTACGTTCTGTCCTGCTGTACTCCTCTTCTTTTCATTCTTTTTTCTGTCCTTCTCATTTACTGAGCGACTTGTTTACTTTTGTACGTTGTATTTGCACTCCTTTCCTTTTTTCCTTTTCTTTGTCTATTTGGAAGGTACGTCTCCCGTTAGACGAAGATAGGACTTTTCAAACACTTACGCAATCTTTTCGGTTATTTTATGGCGAATAAACCATTGTTAAATAACCGTTATTTTTCTTCTGTTCTTTCTGGTCTTCACCTTTCTCCTCCTATCCTTATTGTACATGTTGAACTCCAATTTCTTTGTTCCCTAAGCAATTGTTTCTTTCACCATGGCAACTCAACAATAATTCATCCTCTCAGTGCATTACATTTTATAACAGCATTGGTCCAGGTTGTTACGATCTCGTGACTTTGATGAACATTTAGACTACATTGTGGTACATATGTTATATTCACAAAGATTATGTGGGAACAAAATATGTGAAGAAATATTTTAGCTTACCTATAACCTAGAGTTGTATTGTTACATACATGTTTTCGTGTTTGACGAGTCAAAAATCTCATAGTAAAGTGGTATAGTATTTACATTTATGCCTGGTGTCCAGTTATTTCCCTTGAGTTCTTGATGTTTGAAGCTGTTACATGTGTGTAGTTGTTACATGTATGAAGTTGTTACATGTGTGAGGTTGTTACATGTGTGAAGCTGTTACATGTGTGTAGTTGTTACATGTGTGTAGTTGTTACATGTGTGAAGTTGTTACATGTGTGAAGCTGTTACATGTGTGTAGGTGTTACATGTGTGTAGTTGTTTTATGTGTGAAGCTGTTACATGTGTGTAGTTGTCACATGTGTGTAGTTTTTCATGTGCGTGGTTGTCACATGTGTGTAGTTGTTACATGTGTGTAGTTATCAAATGTGTGTAGTTGTTACATGTGTGTAGTTGTTACATGTGTGTAGTTGTTACATGTGTGTAGATGTTACATGTGTGTAGTTGTCACATGTGTGTAGTTGTCACATGTGTAGGTGTCCTATGTGTGTAGTTGTTACATGTGTGTATTTGTTACATGTATGTAGTTGTCACATGTGTGTAGTTGTTGATATGTGTCTAGTTGTTACATGTGTGTAGTTGTTACATGTGTTTTTGTTGATATGTGTAGTATTTACATGTGTGCAGTTGTTGAAATGTTTAGCTTTTGATATGTTTAGTTCTCTTTTTGTGTGTCGTTGTTGTTTGTGTAGTTGTCTATTTGTGTGTAGTTGTTGTTTGTGTAGTTGTCTATTTGTGTGTAGTTGTTGATATGTGTGTAGTTGCTACATGTGTAGTCGTTACAAGTGTGTAGAGTTTATTTTGATATGTAGCTGTTCCTGTTTTTAGGTGTTGATGTTTATGAGGTCAATATTGTAGAGTTGTTGATACATATAGAGTAATTCATGTGTGTAGTTGTTACATGTGTGTAGTTGTTGTGGTGTAGTTAATGAGATAAGTCGTTTAAATAAAAATATGTTTAGATGTGTTGATTTGTGTGGTTATGGATGCATATACAGTTGTTCACATATATTGTTCTTTAAGTGTATAAGGTTGTTCACATGTGTAGCTGTTGGTCTATTTCGTGAAGTGTGTGGATTTGTTCGTGTTTGTATTTATTGATTTACTAGAATTATTTAGTTGTGTACTTATTGGTGCATGTAGAGCTCTTCATTTGTGAAGATTTGTATATGTGTGACAGAGTCATTGGTTATACAAGAAGGCAGTTTCTTTCATCACAGTTTGAGAAGCTTGAACAGCAGTTTGAGATGCTTGGACGGCCAATTTAAAAAGCTTGGACAGTTAGTTTGAGAAGCTTGGACAGCCAGTTTGAGAAGCTTGGACAGCCAGTTTGAGAAGCTTGGACAGCCAGTTTGAGAAGCTTGAACAGTTTGAGAAGCTTGGACAGACAGTTTGAAAAGCTTGGACAGCCAGTTTGAGAAGCTTGGACAGCCAGTTTGAGAAGCTTGGACAGCCAGTTTAAGAAGCTTGGACATACAGTTTGAGAAGCTTGGAAAACCAGTTTGAGAAGCTTGGACAGTTTGAGAAGCTTGAACAGTTTGAGAAGCTTGGACAGTTTGAGAAGCTTGGACAGTTTGAGAAGCTTGGACAGTTTGAGAAGCTTGGACAGTTTGAAAAGCTTGGACAGCCAATTTGAGAAGCTTGGACAGTTAGTTTGAGAAGTTTGGACAGCCAGTTTGAGAAGCTTGGACTGCCAGTTTGAGAAGCTTGGACAGCCAGTTTGAGAAGCTTGGACAGCCAATTTGAGAAGCTTGGACAGTTAGTTTGAGAAGTTTGGACAGCCAGTTTGAGAAGCTTGGACTGCCAGTTTGAGAAGCCTGGACAGCCAGTTTGAGAAGCTTGGACAGCCAATTTGAGAAGCTTGGACAGTTAGTTTGAGAAGCTTGAACAGTTTGAGAAGCTTTGACAGTTAGTTTGAGAAGCTTAGACAGCAGGTTTGAGAAGCGTGGACAGTTTGAGAAGCTTGGACAGTTTGAGAAGCTTGGACAGTTAGTTTGAGAAGCTTGGACAGTTTGAGAAGCTTGGACAGTTTGAGAAACTTGGACAGTTTGAGAAGCTTGGACAGTTTGAGAAGCTTGGACAGTTTGAGAAGCTTGGACAGTTAGTTTGAGAAGCTTGGACAGTTTGAGAAGCTTGAACAGCCAGTTTGAGAAGCTTGGACAGCATTTGAGAAGCTTGGACAGTTAGTTTGAGAAGTTTGGACAGTTTGAGAAGCTTGGACAGTTAGGTTGAGAAGCTTGGACAGTTTGAGAAGCTTGGACAGTTTGAGAAACGCGGACAGTTTGAGAAGCTTGGACAGTTTGAGAAGCTTGGACAGTTTGAGAAGCTTGGACAGTTAGTTTGAGAAGCTTGGACAGCCAGTTTGAGAAGCTTGGACAGCCAGTTTGAGAAGCTTGGACAGCCAATTTGAGAAGCTTGGACAGCCAATTTGAGAAACTTGGACAGTTAGTTTGAGAAGCTTGGACAGTTAGTTGAGAAGCTTGGACAGCCAATTTGAAAAGCTTGGACAGCCAATTTAAGAAGCTTGGACAGTTAGTATGAGCAGCTTGGACAGTTTGAGAAGATTGGACAGCCAGTTTGAGAAGCTTGGACAGCTAATTTGAGAAGCTTGGACAGCCAATTTGAAAAGCTTGGACAGTTAATTTGAGAAACTTGGACAGTTTGACAAGCTTGGACAGTTTGAGAGGCTTGGACAGTTAGTTTGATAAGCTTGGACAGTGAGAAGCTTGGACAGTTAGTTTAAGAAGCTTGGACAGCCAGTTTGAGAAGCTTGGACAGTTAGTTTGAGAAGCTTGGACAGTTTGAGAAGCTTATACAGTTTGAGAAGCTTGGTCAGTTAGTTTGAGAAACTTGGACAGTTTGAGAAGCTTGGACAGCCAGTTTGAGAAGCTTGGAAAGCCAGTTTGAGAAGCTTGGACAGTTTGAGAAGCTTGGAAAGTTAGTTTGAGAAGCTTGGACAGCCAATTTGAGAAGCTTGGACAGCCAATTTGAGAAGCTTGGACATTTAGTTTGAGAAACTTAGACAGTTTGAGAAGCTTGGACAGTTTGAGAAGCTTGGAAAGTTAGTTTAAGAAGCTTGGACAGTTAGTTTGAGAAGCTTGGACATTTTGAGAAGCTTGGAAAGTTAGTTTAAGAAGCTTGGACAGTTAGTTTGATAAGCTTGGACAGTTTGAGAAGCTTGGAGTTTGAGAAGCTTGGACAGTTTGAGAAGCTTGGACAGTTTGAGAAGCTTGGACAGTTTGAGAAGCTTGGACAGTTTGAGAAGCTTGGACAGTTTGAGAAGCTTGGACAGTTAGTTTGAGAAGCTTGGACAGATTGAGATGCTTGGACAGCCAGTTTGAGAAGCTTGGAGAGCCAGTTCGAGAAGCTTGGACAGTTTCAGAAGCTTGGACAGCCAGTTTGAGAAGCTTGGACAGTTAGTTTGAGAACCTTTGACAGCCAGTTTGAGAAGCTTGGACAGTTAGTTTGAGAAGCTTTGACCGATTGAGAAGCTTGGACAGTTAGTTTGAGAAGCTTGGACAGTTTGAGAAGCTTGGACAGTTAGTTTGAGAAGCTTTGACAGTTTGATAAGCTTGGAAATTTGGCTAAGAAGCTTGGACAGCCAATTTGAGAAACTTGGACAGTTAGTTTGAGAAGCTTGGACAGTTAGTTGAGAAGCTTGGACATCCAATTTGAGAAGCTTGGACAGCCAGTTTGATAAGCTTGGACATTTAGTTTGAGAAACTTAGACAGTTTGAGAAGCTTGGACAGTTTGAGAAGCTTGGAAAGTTAGTTTAAGAAGCTTGGACAGTTAGTTTGAGAAGCTTGGACATTTTGAGAAGCTTGGAAAGTTAGTTTAAGAAGCTTGGACAGTTAGTTTGATAAGCTTTAACAGTTTGAGAAGCTTGGAGTTTGAGAAGCTTGGACAGTTTGAGAAGCTTGGACAGTTTGAGAAGCTTGGACAGTTTGAGAAGCTTGGACAGTTTGAGAAGCTTGGACAGTTTGAGAAGCTTGGACAGTTTGAGAAGCTTGGACAGTTAGTTTGAGAAGCTTGGACAGATTGAGATGCTTGGACAGCCAGTTTGAGAAGCTTGGAGAGCCAGTTCGAGAAGCTTGGACAGTTTCAGAAGCTTGGACAGCCAGTTTGAGAAGCTTGGACAGTTAGTTTGAGAACCTTTGACAGCCAGTTTGAGAAGCTTGGACAGTTAGTTTGAGAAGCTTTGACCGATTGAGAAGCTT
This sequence comes from Ariolimax columbianus, assembly GCA_036924085.1. Lineage (NCBI taxonomy): Eukaryota > Metazoa > Mollusca > Gastropoda > Stylommatophora > Arionidae > Ariolimax > Ariolimax columbianus. The sequence continues at coordinate 140,411,674 of JAVGWX010000003.1, forward strand.
GGACAGTTAGTTTGAGAAGCTTGGACAGTTTGAGAAGCTTGGACAGTTAGTTTGAGAAGCTTTGACAGTTTGATAAGCTTGGAAATTTGGCTAAGAAGCTTGGACAGCCAATTTGAGAAACTTGGACAGTTAGTTTGAGAAGCTTGGACAGTTAGTTGAGAAGCTTGGACAGCCAATTTGAGAAGCTTGGACAGCCAGTTTGAGAAGCTTGCACAGCCAATTTGAAAAGCTTGGACAGCCAATTTAAGAAGCTTGGACAGTTAGTATAAGAAGCTTGGACAGTTTGAGAAGATTGGACAGCCAGTTTGAGAAGCTTGGACAGCCAATTTGAGAAGCTTGTACAGCGAATTTGAAAAGCTTGGACAGTTAATTTGAGAAACTTGGACAGTTTGACAAGCTTGGACAGTTTGAGAGGCTTGGACAGTTAGTTTGATAAGCTTGGACAGTGAGAAGCTTGGATAGTTAGTTTAAGAAGCTTGGACAGCCAGTTTGAGAAGCTTGGACAGTTAGTTTGAGAAGCTTGGACAGTTTGAGAAGCTTGGTCAGTTAGTTTGAAAAGCTTGGACAGTTTGAGAAGCTTGGACAGTTAGTTTAAGAAACTTGGACAGTTAGTTTGAGAAGCTTGGACAGTTAATTTGAGAAGCTTGAACAGACAGTTTGAGAAACTTGGACAGTTTAAGAAGCTTGGACAGCCAGTTTGAGAAGCTTGGACAGCCAATTTGTGAAGCTTGGACAGTTAGTTTGAGGATCTTGGAAAATTTGAGAAGATTGGACAGCCAGTTTAAGAAGCTTGGACAGCCAATTTGAGAAGCTTGGACAGCCAATTTGAGAAGCTTGGACAATTAGTTTGAGAAATGTGGACAGTTTGAGAAGCTTGGACAGTTTGAGAAGCTTGGACAGTTAGTTTGAGAAGCTTCGACCGTTTGAGAAGCTTGGAAAGTTAGTTTAAGAAACTTGGACAGCCAGTTTGAGAAGCTTGGACAGTTAGTTTGAGAAGCTTGGACAGTTTGAGAAGCTTGTACAGTTTGAAAAACTTGGACAGTTAGTTTGATAAGCTTGGACAGTTTGAGAAGCTTGGACAGTTTGAGAAGCTTGGACAGTTAATTTGAGAAGCTTGGACAGTTTGAGAAGCTTGTACAGTTTGAGAAGCTTGGACAATTTGTGAAGCTTGGACAGTTTGAGAAGCTTGGACAGTTTGAGAAGCTTGGACAGTTTGAGAAGTTTGGACAGTTAGTTTGAGAAGCTTGGACAGTTTGAGAAGCTTGGACAGCTAGTTTGAGAAGCTTGGACAGCCAATTTGAGAAGCTTGGACAGTTAGTTTGAGAAGCTTGCACAGTTTGAGAAGCTTGAACAGTTAGTTGAGAAGCTTGGACAGCCGATTTGAGAAGCTTGGACAGTTAGTTTGAGAAGCTTGGACAGTTAGATTGAGAAGCTTGGACAGTTAGTTGAGAAGCTTGGACAGCCAATTTGAGAAGCTTGGACGGCCAGTTTGAGAAGCTTGGACAGCCAGTTTGAGAAGCTTGGAAAGCCAGTTTGAGAAGCTTGGACAGTTTGAGAAGCTTGGAAAGTTAGTTTGAGAAGCTTGGACAGCCAATTTGAGAAGCTTGGACAGCCAATTTGAGAAGCTTGGACATTTAGTTTGAGAAACTTAGACAGTTTGAGAAGCTTGGACAGTTTGAGAAGCTTGGAAAGTTAGTTTAAGAAGCTTGGACAGTTAGTTTGAGAAGCTTGGACATTTTGAGAAGCTTGGAAAGTTAGTTTAAGAAGCTTGGACAGTTAGTTTGATAAGCTTGGACAGTTTGAGAAGCTTGGAGTTTGAGAAGCTTGGACAGTTTGAGAAGCTTGGACAGTTTGAGAAGCTTGGACAGTTTGAGAAGCTTGGACAGTTTGAGAAGCTTGGACAGTTTGAGAAGCTTGGACAGTTTGAGAAGCTTGGACAGTTAGTTTGAGAAGCTTGGACAGATTGAGATGCTTGGACAGCCAGTTTGAGAAGCTTGGAGAGCCAGTTCGAGAAGCTTGGACAGTTTCAGAAGCTTTGACAGCCAGTTTGAGAAGCTTGGACAGTTAGTTTGAGAACCTTTGACAGCCAGTTTGAGAAGCTTGGACAGTTAGTTTGAGAAGCTTTGACCGATTGAGAAGCTTGGACAGTTAGTTTGAGAAGCTTGGACAGTTTGAGAAGCTTGGACAGTTAGTTTGAGAAGCTTTGACAGTTTGATAAGCTTGGAAATTTGGCTAAGAAGCTTGGACAGCCAATTTGAGAAACTTGGACAGTTAGTTTGAGAAGCTTGGACAGTTAGTTGAGAAGCTTGGACAGCTAATTTGAGAAGCTTGGACAGCCAGTTTGAGAAGCTTGCACAGCCAATTTGAAAAGCTTGGACAGCCAATTTAAGAAGCTTGGACAGTTAGTATGAGAAGCTTGGACAGTTTGAGAAGATTGGACAGCCAGTTTGAGAAGCTTGGACAGCCAATTTGAGAAGCTTGTACAGCGAATTTGAAAAGCTTGGACAGTTAATTTGAGAAACTTGGACAGTTTGACAAACTTGGACAGTTTGAGAGGCTTGGACAGTTAGTTTGATAAGCTTGGACAGTGAGAAGCTTGGATAGTTAGTTTAAGAAGCTTGGACAGCCAATTTGAGAAGCTTGGACAGTTAGTTTGAGAAGCTTGGACAGTTTGAGAAGCTTATACAGTTTGAGAAGCTTGGTCAGTTAGTTTCTTCTTCTTCTTTTTCGTACGCTGTTTACAGCGATATTTACGTTGCACTGATTTAATTTGTTAGCCAGTGGCTCAGTGCATCCGATTTCAATAGGCGTTTCTGTAGGGTTGCCCTCCTTAGCCTTTGGCTGTCCCCAGCCTAACTGCAAGGCAGCAGTTGTTTTTGGTCAGAGTTGTCTCTCTTGGGAAGTTGTCTTGCAGGACTATCGAGTCTTCCCTACTCGTGTCTATAGCGTTTTGGCAATGATATGATGGACTATGTACTAGTTTGTACTATCCCGGAAGAGAGGCAGTCCAGTGTGACTTTTTCCCAGGATCGTCACGTCCTGCCAGAAACGTAGCATATGCATATGAGTGAGGTATCTTTTTGCTCGCTCTATTTTCTCGGCTCATCTGCAGTGATGGTACGCCTAGCATTCCCCGCCACCCGGGAGCTTGCCACCAGTGTCCGCTGGACTGCATCTCTTCTGCGTCCATTGGAATGACTGATAGCAGACAGATGCAAAGAATGAGGAAGGAGTGCATTTTACCAGGTGCATTCCTGCGGCTTGATCGGGCCGGGACACAGCCCCAGCCATGTCGTAGCCTCCCATCTTAGCGGTGCTGAGATTTTGGGTGGGATTCTGGCTTAGAGGCGTTCGGCCGTAATCCCTCAGATGGTAGCTTATCAGCCAAGCACGTGGACCAAATGTCAGCGACCTGTGATTCCTCTCGAAATAGTGCATTTGACCAGGTGACAAGCCTAGTCTTGCACGGAGATGTTGTCCGCCTAGGGAGCGGACATGGTCAAGGGTTGAGTCTCAGCAGTTCGCAGTGAGGTAGCTGATCTACTGCTTAGGGAACCCGACCGAGAACTAAGTCTTCTACAAATGATTGCATTCCTCATCGCCGTATGGGGTGAATATCGAGCAGCTTCCCGCCCGCTTTTATCAGCGGACGGCAGAGACCTCATTCTGCGGCTTGACCGGGCGGGGCTGGAGCGTGACCCCGAGGTCCCCACCATGTCGAAGCCTCCCTTTGCATTCGTGCTGGGCTGCTTTTGGGCGGGATTTTTGGCTTAGAGGCGTTCGGCCGTAATCCCTCACCTCGAACCGTTGGCTTATCCGCCTAGTACGTGAACCAAAATGTCTGCGGCTCCTCTCGGGCGTAGCAGGATTACCGTAGCAGAGCATTGTCATTTGTAGGGTAAAGCTGACCTGTCTTCAGAGGGTCTATTTCCAGCACCCGTTCAATATTAGCCAGACCGTATCAATAGAGGGCTTTTAGTTTGTCAATGGCCCAGTTTCTGGAGCCTGCGATTTCTGCAGGGTAAAGACCAGATTACCGTAGCAGGCGTTCTTTCATTTGGGGGTTTGGAGACTGACCTGTCTTCCGTGGGTCTAATACCAGCACATGTTCACTATTAGACCCCACGAAGGTGCTCTCTTTTGACAGTCATTCTACACTATTGGCGTGTTCAGTCAATTTTAGCCTCAGGCTCCACTCCTGATAGTGCTCTTCCGTCAATTCCTTTATCAAACACTGGATGCAGACCAACCGAGCCACAGAGGGCATAACCCCAGATTTCTGAGGGTCTAAATCCAGCACCAGTTCCATATCAGACCCCAGAGAAGTGGTCTCGGCATGTCAGTCATTTCAGTGTTGGCCGTGTTGAGTCAAATTAAGCCGCAGGCTCCACTCCTGGTGGTGCCCTTCCGTCAATTCCTTTAAGTTTCAGCTTTGCAACCATACTTCTCGTTCGTTATCGGAATTAACCAGACAAATCGCTCCACCAACTAAGAACGGCCATGCACCACCACCCACCGAATCAAGAAAGAGCTATCAATCTGTCAATCCTTACAGTGTCCGGACCGGGTGAGTTTTCCCGTGTTGAGTCAAATTAAGCCGCAGGCTCCACTCCTGGTGGTGCCCTTCCGTCAATTCCTTTAAGTTTCAGCTTTGCAACCATACTTCCCCCGGAACCCAAACACTTTGGTTTCCCGGAAGCTGCCCGCAGAGTCATCGAAGCAACTCCTGCGGATCGCTAGTCGGCATCGTTTATGGTCAGAACTACGACGGTATCTGTTCGTCTTCGCGCCTCTGACTTTCGTTCTTGATTAATGAAAACATTCTTGACAAATGCTTTCGCAGTAGCTCGTCTTGCGGCGATCCAAGAATTTCACCTCTAACGCCGCAATACGAATGCCCCCGTTTGTCCCTGTTAATCATTACCTCCAGTTCCGAAAACCAACAAAATAGAACCGAGGTCCTATTCCATTATTCCATGCACCATTATTCAGGCAGCCGAGGCCTGCTTTGAACACTCTAATTTTTTCAAAGTAAACGCGCCGGCCACCCAGGACGCTCAGCGAAGAGCACCCGTGGGAGAGAGCCGGCAGACGGTAGGGCAGGAGACAACGGGCAGTGAACCGGCGCGAGCCGGACCGCCCGCCTGCGCCTGAGATCCAACTACGAGCTTTTTAACTGCAACAACTTTAATATACGCTATTGGAGCTGGAATTACCGCGGCTGCTGGCACCAGACTTGCCCTCCAATAGATCCTCGTTAAAGGGTTTAAAGTGTACTCATTCCAATTACGGGGCCTCGAAAGAGTCCCGTATTGTTATTTTTCGTCACTACCTCCCCGTGCCGGGAGTGGGTAAGTTGCGCGCCTGCTGCCTTCCTTGGATGTGGTAGCCGTTTCTCATGCTCCCTCTCCGGAATCGAACCCTGATTCCCCGTTACCCGTTACAAACATGGTAGGCATGTCACGTACCATCGACATTTGATAGGGCAGACATTTGAAAGATGCGTCGCCGGCACATGAGGCCATGCGATCAGCACAAAGTTATCCAGAGTCACCAGTGGGGACGCCGCAACCCCGCGAGGGGAAACGACGATTGGTTTTGAACTAATAAAAGCGCTCTTTCCGCGAGGGTCGGAGCTTGGTAAGCATGTATTAGCTCTAGAATTGCCACAGTTATCCAAGTAGGATCGTGTCATCTAAGGAACCTCGACTGATTTAATGAGCCATTCGCGGTTTCACCGTGAGACAGTGTGAACTTAGACATGCATGGCTTAATCTTTGAGACAAGCATATGACTACTGGCAGGATCAACCAGATATCTGTCGGAGACGTACGTACTGCGCACACCGGTCGGCGGAGGAAGGGTGTGTAAAAAGCCTCACTGGGACGGCCGCAGGGACCGACTGACGGGACGGACGAACGGTTGTTCCACCCGTCCCTCACTCCGTCGACCTAGGACCGCCTGACAGGGGCCTCCCACACGCACCAGACGACCGACCGGGCTCGCTCGAGGAGGGATGGCAGCGCTCTGTGCAGAACGGATCCCAACGACCTCGGCGACGAATTTCACTGGGACTAGAGACACCATTTGGCCTGCCCTTCTCCCCTTCTCCGTAGGGAGAGAGAGAACGCAGGGCCTCGAGGCAACGATTCCTGCTTTCCATTTGCCGGTCACAAGCTCTTTGCGAGAGTCGGACCACCAGCGAGACGTACTGTCGAGCTCTGCTATAAGCCTTAGAGAAATCACCACGGACGGACCACGTTTCCTGATACGGACCAGACTAGGGCACCTCGGTGGAGGAGCCACTGCCACAAACCGCACCCAATTCGCACTACGGGGAAAGGCAGGCGAGCGTTTTCCGCAAGCCCGCGCTATCGCTCCGCCTGGCGGGACTGAGATCGCTTTACGAACACTGGTTGAAATTGAGTCGCTGCGGCGAGACAACTACCCCAGATCCATCGACATTTGATAGGGCAGACATTTGAAAGATGCGTCGCCGGCACATGAGGCCATGCGATCAGCACAAAGTTATCCAGAGTCACCAGTGGGGACGCCGCAACCCCGCGAGGGGAAACGACGATTGGTTTTGAACTAATAAAAGCGCTCTTTCCGCGAGGGTCGGAGCTTGGTAAGCATGTATTAGCTCTAGAATTGCCACAGTTATCCAAGTAGGATCGTGTCATCTAAGGAACCTCGACTGATTTAATGAGCCATTCGCGGTTTCACCGTGAGACAGTGTGAACTTAGACATGCATGGCTTAATCTTTGAGACAAGCATATGACTACTGGCAGGATCAACCAGATATCTGTCGGAGACGTACGTACTGCGCACACCGGTCGGCGGAGGAAGGGTGTGTAAAAAGCCTCACTGGGACGGCCGCAGGGACCGACTGACGGGACGGGCGAACGGTTGTTCCACCCGTCCCTCACTCCGTCGACCTAGGACCGCCTGACAGGGGCCTCCCACACGCACCAGACGACCGACCGACCGGGCTCGCTCGAGGAGGGATGGCAGCGCTCTGTGCAGAACGGATCCCAACGACCTCGGCGACGAATTTCACTGGGACTAGAGACACCATTTGGCCTGCCCTTCTCCCCTTCTCCGTAGGGAGAGAGAGAACGCAGGGCCTCGAGGCAACGATTCCTGCTTTCCATTTGCCGGTCACAAGCTCTTTGCGAGAGTCGGACCACCAGCGAGACGTACTGTCGAGCTCTGCTATAAGCCTTAGAGAAATCACCACGGACGGACCACGTTTCCTGATACGGACCAGACTAGGGCACCTCGGTGGAGGAGCCACTGCCACAAACCGCACCCAATTCGCACTACGGGGAAAGGCCGGCGAGCGTTTTCCGCAAGCCCGCGCTATCGCTCCGCCTGGCGGGACTGAGATCGCTTTACGAACACTGGTTGAAATTGAGTCGCTGCGGCGAGACAACTACCCCAGATGGTCAGTTAGTTTGAAAAGCTTGGACAGTTTGAGAAGCTTGGACAGTTAGTTTAAGAAACTTGGACAGTTAGTTTGAGAAGCTTGGACAGTTAATTTGAGAAGCTTGAACAGACAGTTTGAGAAACTTGGACAGTTTAAGAAGCTTGGACAGCCAGTTTGAGAAGCTTGGACAGCCAATTTGTGAAGCTTGGACAGTTAGTTTGAGGATCTTGGAAAATTTGAGAAGATTGGACAGCCAGTTTAAGAAGCTTGGACAGCCAATTTGAGAAGCTTGGACAGACAATTTGAGAAGCTTGGACAATTAGTTTGAGAAATGTGGACAGTCTGAGAAGCTTGGACAGTTTGAGAAGCTTGGACAGTTAGTTTGAGAAGCTTCGACCGTTTGAGAAGCTTGGAAAGTTAGTTTAAGAAACTTGGACAGCCAGTTTGAGAAGCTTGGACAGTTAGTTTGAGAAGCTTGGACAGTTTGAGAAGCTTGTACAGTTTGAAAAGCTTGGACAGTTAGTTTGATAAGCTTGGACAGTTTGAGAAGCTTGGACAGTTTGAGAAGCTTGGACAGTTAATTTGAGAAGCTTGGACAGTTTGAGAAGCTTGTACAGTTTGAGAAGCTTGGACAATTTGAGAAGCTTGGACAGTTTGAGAAGCTTGGACAGTTTGAGAAGCTTGGACAGTTTGAGAAGTTTGGACAGTTAGTTTGAGAAGCTTGGACAGTTTGAGAAGCTTGGACAGCTAGTTTGAGAAGCTTGGACAGCCAATTTGAGAAGCTTGGACAGTTAGTTTGAGAAGCTTGCACAGTTTGAGAAGCTTGAACAGTTAGTTGAGAAGCTTGGACAGTTAGTTGAGAAGCTTGGACAGTTAGTTTGAGAAGCTTGGACAGTTAGATTGAGAAGCTTGGACAGTTAGTTGAGAAGCTTGGACAGCCAATTTGAGAAGCTTGGACGGCCAGTTTGAGAAGCTTGGACAGCCATTTTGAGAAACTTGGACAGCCAATTTGAGAAGCTTGGACAGCCAATTTGAGAAGCTTGGACAGCCAATTTGAGAAGCTTGGACAGTTAGTTTGAGAAGCTTAGACAGTTTGAGAAGATTGGACAGCCAGTTTGAGAAGCTTGGACAGCCAATTTGAGAAGCTTAGACAGCCAATTTGAGAAGCTTGGACAGTTCGTTTGAGAAACTTGGACAGTTTGAGAAGCTTCGACAGTTTGAGAAGCTTGTACAGTTAGTTTGAGAAGCTTTGACAGTTTGAGAAGCTTGGAAAGTTAGCTAAGAAGCTGTGACAGCCAGTTTGAGAAGCTTGGACAGTAAGTTTGAGAAGCTTGGACAGTTTGAGAAGCTTGGACAGTTTGAGAAGCTTGGACAGTTAGTTTGAGAAGCTTGGACAGTTTGAGAAGCTTGGACAGCCAGTTTGAGAAGCTTGGACAGCCAATTTGAGAAGCTTGGACAGTTTGAGAAGCTTGGACAGTTAGTTTGAGAAGCTTTGATAGTTTGAGAAGCTTGGACAGCCAGTTTGAGAAGCTTGAACAGCCAATTTGAGAAGCTTGGACAGTTTGAGAAGCTTGGACAGTTAGTTTGAGAAGCTTTGATAGTTTGAGAAGCTTGGACAGTTAGTTTGAGAAGCTTGGACAGTTTGAGAAGCTTGGACAGCCAGTTTGAGAAGCTTGGACAGCCAATTTGAGAAGCTTGGACAGTTAGTTTGAGAAGCTTGGACAGCCAGTTTGAGAAGTTTGGACAGTTAGTTTGAGAAGCTTGGACAGCCAGTTTGAGAAGCTTGGACAGCCAGTTTGAGAAGCTTGGACAGCTAATTTGAGGAGCTTGGACAGTTAATTTGAGAAGCTTGGACAGTTTGAGAAGATTGGACAGCCAGTTTGAGAATCTTGGAAAGCATATTTGAGAAGCTTGGACAGCCAATTTGAGAATCTTGGACAGTTAGTTTGAGAAGCTTGGACAGTTTGAGAAGCTAGGACAGTTAGTTTAAGAAGCTTTGACAGTTTGAGAAGCTTGGAAAGTTAGCTAAGAAGCTTGGACAGCCAGTTTGAGAAGCTTGGACAGTAAGTTTGAGAAGCTTGGACAGTTTGAGAAGCTTGGACAGTTTGAGAAGCTTGGACAGTTAGTTTGAGAAGCTTGGACAGTTTGAGAAGCTTGGACAGCCAGTTTGAGAAGCTTGGACAGCCAATTTGAGAAGCTTGGACAGTTTGAGAAGCTTGGACAGTTAGTTTGAGAAGCTTTGATAGTTTGAGAAGCTTGGACAGCCAGTTTGAGAAGCTTGAACAGCCAATTTGAGAAGCTTGGACAGTTTGAGAAGCTTGGACAGTTAGTTTGAGAAGCTTTGATAGTTTGAGAAGCTTGGACAGTTAGTTTGAGAAGCTTGGACAGTTTGAGAAGCTTGGACAGCCAGTTTGAGAAGCTTGGACAGCCAATTTGAGAAGCTTGGACAGTTAGTTTGAGAAGCTTGGACAGCCAGTTTGAGAAGTTTGGACAGTTAGTTTGAGAAGCTTGGACAGCCAGTTTGAGAAGCTTGGACAGCCAGTTTGAGAAGCTTGGACAGCTAATTTGAGGAGCTTGGACAGTTAATTTGAGAAGCTTGGACAGTTTGAGAAGATTGGACAGCCAGTTTGAGAATCTTGGAAAGCATATTTGAGAAGCTTGGACAGCCAATTTGAGAATCTTGGACAGTTAGTTTGAGAAGCTTGGACAGTTTGAGAAGCTAGGACAGTTAGTTTAAGAAGCTTGGACAGCCAGTTTGAGAAGCTTGGACAGTTAGTTTTAGAAGCTTGGACAGCTTTAGAAGCTTGTACAGTTTGAGAAGCTTGGACAGTTAGTTTGATAAGCTTGGACAGTTTGAGAAACTTGGACAGTTAGTTCGAGAAACATGGACAGTTAGTTTGAGAAGCTTGGACAGTTTGACAAGCTTAGACAGACAGTTTGAGAAGCTTTGACAGCCAGTTACAGAAGCGTGAACAGACAGTTTGAGAAGCTTGGACAGTTTGAGAAGCTTGGACAGTTAGTTTGAGAAGCTTGGACAGTTTGAGAAACTAGGACAGTTACTTTGAGAAGCTTGAACAGTTTTAGAAGCTTGGACAGTTAGTTTGATAAATTTGGACAGTTTGAGAAGCTTGGACAGTTAGTTTGAGAAGCTTGAACAGTTTTACAAGCTTGGACAGTTAATTTGAGAAGCTTGGACAGTTTTAGCAGCTTGGACTGTTACTTTGAGAAGCTTTGACAGTTAGTTTGAGAAGCTTGGACAGTTTGAGAAGCTTGGACAGTTTGAGAAGCTTGGACAGTTAGTTTGAGAAGCTTAGACAGTTTGAGAAGCTTGAACAGTTACTTTGAGAAGCTTGGACAGTTTTAGAAGCTTGGACAGTTTGAGAAGCTTGGACAGCTAGTTTGAGAAGCTTGGACAGCCAGTTTGAGAAGCTTGGACAGCCAGTTTGAGAAGCTTGGACAGCCAGTTTGAGAAGCTTGGACAGTTAGTTTGAGAAGCTTGGACAGACAGTTTGAGAAGCTTGGACAGTTAGAGAAGCTTGGACAATTAATTTGAGAAGCTTGGACAGCCAGTTTGAGAAGCTTGAACAGACAGTTTGAGAAGCTTGGACAGATTGAGAAGCTTGGAAAGCCAGTTCGAGAAGCTTGGACAGTTTGAGAAGATTGGACAGTTAGTTTGAGAAGCTTGAACAGCCAGTTTCAGAAGCTTGAACAGACAGTTTGAGAAGCTGGAACAGACAGTTTGAGAAGCTTGGACAGCCAGTTTGAGAAGTCTGGACAGTCGGTTTGAGAAGCTTGGACAGTTTTAGAAGCTTGGACAGTTTGAGAGACTTATACAGTTTGAGAGGATTGGACAGTTTGAGAAGATTAGACAGTTTGAGAAGCTTGGACAGTTTGAGAAGCTTGGGCAGTTTGAGTGGCTTGGACAGTTTGAGAGGCTTTGACAGTTTGAGAAGCTTGGGCAGTTTGAGAGGCTTGGACAGTTTGAGAAGCTTGGACAGCCAGTTTGAGAAACTTGGGTAGCCAGTTTTAGAAGCTTGGACAGACAGTTTGAGAGGCTTGGACAGTTTGAGAAGCTTGGACAGACAGTTTCAGAAACTTGGGTAGCCAGTTTGAGAGGCTTGGACAATTTGAGAAGCTTAGACAGTTGGAGAGGCTTGGACAGTTTGAGAGGCTTGGACAGTTTGAGAAGCTTGGGCAGTTTGAGAGGCTTGGACAGCCAGTTTGAGAAACTTGGGTAGCCAGTTTGAGAAGCTTGGACAGACAGTTTGAGAGGCTTGGACAGTTTGAGAAGCTTGGACAGACAGTTTCAGAAACTTGGGTAGACAGTTTGAGAGGCTTGGACAATTTGAGAAGCTTAGACAGTTTGAGAAGCTCTAAGAGGCCACGAGCTTGTGGTCTAGTCGACAGTCAGCTGGCTTGTCTAGGCTGGGATTACAGCGAGCAAGGGTTCTAAACCATGGATCGACATAAATAAAATCCTAGTGTTATTCGTTCCTGGTAAGATCGCTCCTCCAGTAGACTCAGCTGTAAATAGGTACCTGGCTTATGAGTTGGGAAACGTATAAAAAGCAATGAATTGAACTGGATATCCCGCCTCACATTGGCTGCGTCTTAGTACAAAAGACGGCCATTGTTGACATGAGGCTGACCTTTACTTTTAAGAGATTCTATGTCAAGCGATTGGTCATTTGTGTCAGTTTTGTGGCATTGATCCGTTGACCAGACGTGGAATTAACAGATATACGCTATTTTTATGTCATTGACCCGTTGACCAGACGTGGTCAACAGATATACGCTAGTTTTGTGTCATTGACCCGTTGACCAGACGTGGTCAACAGATATACGCTAGTTTGACCAGACTTGGTCAACAGATATACGTTAGTTTTGACTAAACGATGTAACTGAAAAAGGGGTGAAATTCGAGTGCGTAGTCTGCACATCAAAACCGAACTCTAAAGGTATGGCCTCGCGCAGGCAGGAGTTACTTCGACAGCGTTAGGTTAGACAAAGTGTGGCTCTTTCTGGTATATATAAACGATATTACAGAGAATATACCAAGAAGAGTCCATAGCTCAATGTTTGCAGACGATCTGGCTATGTGGACCTCTGAAAAGAATCTCACCATAGCAAGAAACCGGATGCAAACGGCCCTAACATCGCTGGAAGAGTGGGCGAACTCATGGCTGGTAAAAATAAACGAGGAGAAAACCACGTGCACAATATTCTCGCTCTCATTAAAACCCCAAAGTACCAAATTAAGCCTAAACGGCAAAATCCTGCAGCCAAACGACAACCCAACCTATCTGGGAGTCACATTTGATCGGCGCATGACATGGAAAAGTCAGATTGAGAGAAACCGAATGAAAGCCAGAGAAAGAATGGCGATCATGAGGAAACTTGCTGGCACAAGCTGGGGAGCAGACGAAAGCATACTAAAGAAACTGTACACTGGAAGAGTGAGACCAGTTCTCGAGTATGGCATTGCGGCATGGACAACAGCAGCGAAGGCGAACTTCGATAAAGTTAACAAACTTCAAAACCAAGCCATGAGAATCATAACAGGTGGCATGAAGTCAACGCCAATTGTAGAACTTGAAAAGATTACAAGACTGCAATCCATGACCGATAGAAGAGACTGCAGAGCCCAGCTGCAGTCAGAGAAACTCCGAAGACTGACGGACCATCCAATGTACCAGAGACTAAACAATCTGGGAAATGGGAAACTGAAGCGGAGAAACTTTGCAGAAATAGCCAAAGCAAAGATGCACGAAGATCCCACAAACGCACTAACAACACCAAAACCCATCACTACTGTACGAAAACCTACTTGGAGGCAGGATATATTTCCAGAGGTGGTAGAAAATATACCAGGTATTGCAAACAAAAACTGCCAGAGTGAGAAAGAAAGGAGAGACACTACCCTAAGCTTCATAACGAAAAGCTACCCAAGCATGGACTGGACCCATGCATACACCGACGGTTCTGTAACAAACACTACACAGAACGGAGGGGCAGGAGCATTCCTGAACCTACCAAATGGCACAAATATAACACTGTCATTCGCTACTGGTAAGTACACAAGCAATTTCAGAGCAGAGGCAGAGGCACTGAGGGCGGCAGTGGAAGAAATGGCAACACACAGTGAAAATGAGAGCCATATAGTCTTGCTGACAGATGCTCTCGAAGTAGTCACAGCGCTAAAAAGCCAGAAGAACACTGAGCTTAATGACTTAAGAGCAGCACTCTGCAAACTGTGCCAGCAGTCCGCACCAAAAAGGGTGGTGATACAGTGGGTTCCGTCACACTGCAACATCCAAGGAAACGAGGAGGCCGATAGACTGGCAAAAGAAGGTGCAAGACTACCACAAACAGATACCAGTATGACGTACGAAGAGTCAAAACGGCTTATCAAAGCCAGATACATGTCCAAATGGGAAACCGAACATACTGGTTACACCAAAAACGATGCCTATTACCAGTTGAACCGAAGAGAGCAGGTCGTTGTCTTCAGACTTCGCACTGGCCACAACAGACTGAGGTACCACCTATTCAACAAACTGAAGATAGGGTGTACCGACGAATGCCCGTGCGGTACTGGTAAAATGACCACTGAACATCTGCTGCAGAACTGCCCGACATACGAGGATCAGAGAGAGCAGATGTGGCCATTGCCAGTGAAACTGCAAGACAAGCTGTATGGTAGTGGCGAGAGTCTCAGGATGACCGCTGCTTTTTTCGAAAAAATAATGGTTACTGTCTGACTGTGTACGCAGAAGAAGAAGAAGAAGAAGACAAAGTGTGGTAATTGGCAAACATGACGTCTGGCCTAGATTATCGTACTTGTGCAGTTAAAGAAACCGTATTTGACAATAGAGTTACGACTCGAGTATCCACGTCTGTGAAGCTGATTTGAAGTGAAAATCACAAGCCAGGTAGGTGCTAATATCCCACGAACACAAAAGCGTAAAGGCTGGACCAGGCGTATAGTCCGTCTTTTAATTCATACACAAGGTCCGAAGTAATTTCCTACTAAACTGCATGTCAGATCCAAATGATTTTTCGCATGCAACCTTAGAATATCCTTGACGTTATGGAGATCTGGTTTTTACTAAGAGATTTGATGTATTTTGAAAAATGTATTCATTAGTCTATATTAAAAGTAATATAAGTGAATTGGACCTAATTATAACATGTTTAAAATACACAGACGTGCTGTTTTAAAAATTGAGGTTTTTACCATCAAATGCGATCAATAAATACAAATTCCTGACTTTCTTGTGCACCAATTAGATACTTTGTCGAATGCAGAAAGTAACAAACGTTATTCATGCGAAACTGTCTAATAGTTATAGGCATTGTCCAGTGTTTGGATGAGGCGGCCGTATCGCAGGACATGAGACGCCAATATAATCACACTTTACAACAAAAAGGGAGACGGGGGAGACCATTACAATTACCGGAGAATATCGCTTCTGAAAACCGCAGGCAAAGTGTTTTCTCGCATCATCCTGAGCAGGATGCGGAAGCTGGTCGACATGGTGTACCTGGAGTCTCAGTGTGGTTTTCGCGCAGAAAGGTCCTCCATTGATATGGTCTTTTCACTGAGACAATTGCAAGAGAAATGCAGAGAACAACAAAGACCACTATTTCTTTTCTTCATCGACCTTACCAAGGAATTTGACCTGGTAAATATAGAAAGTCTTTTTAAAGTATTGTCTAAAGTTGTCTGCCTACCTAAACTACTGAGCATGATTATATCTTTCATGTGGGCATGAAAGGTAGAGTGATGGATGACGGTCAGGAATCGGAGGCCTTCGACATTAACAGCGGAGTTAAACAAGATGGTGTCCTGGCTCCGAGTCTATTTGGTATTTTCTTTCCTATCGTGTTTAAACACGCCTTTGGAACTGCCACAGAGGGAATGTTTTTGAGGTCAGATGGAAGACTATTCAATCTAACCTGACTGCGATAATAAATAAGAGAGGGGAGACTGTCATTCGGGATAAGGTCTTAGCAGACGATGTTGCCCTGGTTCCTCACATGGAAGCCTAATTACAGATCTTCATTAACAGGTTGACAAAATCTTGTGATCTGTTTGGACCCACCTTCAGCGAACAAAAAACAAAAGTGATGGTTCGGGGTACAGATCCTCTAGATACTGTCTTCAGCGAAAGAAATCTGGAAGTAGTATATCACTTTAACTACCTCGGATCTATGATCCCCGACAACCTGTCACTGGACGCAGAAGCGATTAGGAAGGGCCTCATCAGCTCTTGCCAGACTCTCACAGAGAGTGTGGAATAACAACACGCTGACCATGTCCCCACAGATTGTTGTGTACATATCCTGTGTTATTAGTACCCTGCTCTATGGCATACAAACATGGACTTTCACATGAAAAAAAGCTAAATGTTTTTCATATGTGCTGCCTGAGACGCATACTTGGAATTTCATGGAGTGACAGAGTGACTAACATCGTCGTGTTGGACTGTACAAAGATTGTCAGCTTAGTTTCGATCCTCCGCCAGCGCCGCTTGCGGTGGCTTGGTGACGCGTGCAGAATGGAGAATGGGCGAGTACCAAAAGATTTCCTATACGGAGAGCTAACCACGGGCAAACGTAAAATAGGTAGAACCTTCCTCCGCTACAAAAATGTTTGCAAGAGTGACCTGAAGGCGTTGGATATGAACAACTGCAACTGAGAGGAGCTTGCAAAGACAGGCCCGGCTGGAGGCAGGCCCGGCTGGAGGCAGGCCCGGCTGGAGGCAGGCCGGCTGCAGGCAGGCTTTGTGTGTTGACTTACAGGCACGGGAAGACAAAATGCGTCAAGATGCAGACTGTAAACGTTTGCGGTAAAAGCAAGGACAACAACTGACTGCCCCCTCTCTAGCGTGAAGTACATTGTCTATCGAGACTGTCAGGATGCCAATCAATATACATTAAAAGTTCGAGGTGGGGTTATTGTGGCATATAGTTGCTTTTTCAAAACTCACATTCATATCAATTTCAAAATGAGTTTGAAGTGTACATTTATTACAATCCAGAAGGTTACCATTTTACTATAACAGTTCTTCCGTAGGAATCTAAGATGGGCCATTTATATTGCGATATTTATGACCCAGAGAAATGAGTGCAATTAGCGTTTGGTCTGGATAGATCATCCTCAGAGGGCACTCATATCAAGCAAGGTCGGAGATTGGACAAGACTCAGAGTGCACTCATATCAAGCAAGGTAGGAGATTGGACAGGACTCAGAGTGCACTCATATCAAGCAAGGTAGGAGATTGGACAGGACTCAGAGTGCACTCATATCAAGCAAGGTAGGAGATTGGACAGGACTCAGTGCACTCATATCAAGCAAGGTAGGAGATTGGACAGGACTCAGTGCACTCATATCAAGCAAGGTAGAAGATTGGACAAGACTCAGAGTGCACTCATATCAAGCAAGGTAGGAGATTGGACAGGACTCAGTGCACTCATATCAAGCAAGGTAGGAGATTGGACAGGACTCAGAGCACTCATATCAAGCAAGGTAGGAGATTGGACAGGACTCAGTGCACTCATATCAAGCAAGGTAGGAGATTGGACAGGACTCAGAGTGCACTCATATCAAGCAAGGTAGGAGATTGGACAGGACTCAGTGTACTCATATCAAGCAAGGTAGGAGATTGGACAGGACTCAGTGCACTCATATCAAGCAAGGTAGGAGATTGGACAGGACTCAGTGCACTCATATCAGGCAAGGTAGGAGATTGGACAGGACTCAGTGCACTCATATCAAGCAAAGTAGGAGATTGGACAGGACTCAGAGTGCACTCATATCAAGCAAGGTAGGAGATTGGACAGGACTCAGAGTGCACTCATATCAAGCAAGGTAGGAGATTGGACAGGACTCAGAGTGCACTCATATCAAGCAAGGTAGGAGATTGGACAGGACTCAGAGTGCACTCATATCAAGCAAGGTAGGAGATTGGACAGGACTCAGAGTGCACTCATATCAAGCAAGGTAGGAGATTGGACAGGACTCAGTGCACTCATATCAAGCAAGGTAGGAGATTGGACAAGACTCAGAGTGCACTCATATCAAGCAAGGTAGGAGATTGGACAGGACTCAGTGCACTCATATCAAGCAAGGTAGGAGATTGGACAGGACTCAGAGCACTCATATCAAGCAAGGTAGGAGATTGGACAGGACTCAGTGCACTCATATCAAGCAAGGTAGGAGATTGGACAGGACTCAGAGTGCACTCATATCAAGCAAGGTAGGAGATTGGACAGGACTCAGTGTACTCATATCAAGCAAGGTAGGAGATTGGACAGGACTCAGTGCACTCATATCAAGCAAGGTAGGAGATTGGACAGGACTCAGTGCACTCATATCAGGCAAGGTAGGAGATTGGACAGGACTCAGTGCACTCATATCAAGCAAAGTAGGAGATTGGACAGGACTCAGAGTGCACTCATATCAAGCAAGGTAGGAGATTGGACAGGACTCAGAGTGCACTCATATCAAGCAAGGTAGGAGATTGGACAGGACTCAGAGTGCACTCATATCAAGCAAGGTAGGAGATTGGACAGGACTCAGAGTGCACTCATATCAAGCAAGGTAGGAGATTGGACAGGACTCAGAGTGCACTCATATCAAGCAAGGTAGGAGATTAGACAGGACTCAGAGTGCACTCATATCAAGCAAGGTAGGAGATTGGATAAGACTCAGAGTGCACTCATATCAAGCAAGGTAGGAGATTGGACAGGACTCAGTGCACTCATATCAAGCAGGTAGGAGATTGGACAGGACTCAGAGTGCACTCATATCAAGCAAGGTAGGAGATTGGACAGGACTCAGTGCACTCATATCAAGCAAGGTAGGAGATTGGACAAGACTCAGAGTGCACTCATATCAAGCAAGGTAGGAGATTGGACAGGACTCAGTGCACTCATATCAAGCAAGGTATGAGATTGGACAGGACTCAGATTGCACTCATATCAAGCAAGGTAGGAGATTGGACAGGACTCAGTGTACTCATATCAAGCAAGGTAGGAGATTGGACAGGACTCAGTGCACTCATATCAAGCAAGGTAGGAGATTGGACAGGACTCAGTGCACTCATATCAGGCAAGGTAGGAGATTGGACAGGACTCAGTGCACTCATATCAAGCAAGGTAGGAGATTGGACAGGACTCAGAGTGCACTCATATCAAGCAAGGTAGGAGATTGGACAGGACTCAGTGCACTCATATCAAGCAAGGTAGGAGATTGGACAGGACTCAGTGCACTCATATCAAGCAAAGTAGGAGATTGGACAAGACTCAGTGCACTCATATCAGGCAAAGTAGGAGATTAGACAGGACTCAGAGTGCACTCATATCAAGCAAAGTAGGAGATTGGACAGGACTCAGAGTGCACTCATATCAAGCAAGGTAGGAGATTGGACAGGACTCAGAGTGCACTCATATCAAGCAAAGTAGGAGATTGGACAGGACTCAGAGTGCACTCATATCAAGCAAAGTAGGAGATTGGACAGGACTCAGAGTGCACTCATATCAAGCAAGGTAGGAGATTGGACAAGACTCAGTGCACTCATATCAGGCAAGGTAGGAAAAGGAAATTTGACGATTTCGACAGAGGTGTCATAAAATGTGAAATACTGAAACTGTGTATCAAAAATCAACTTGTTACTCTCCGGAAACTAAAATTAACACTATAGCTTGTGTGGGCTGAAGTCAAAGGACAAGTTGCCGAACTCAACATGACATTAAAAATGTGTGATGTTGAAGTGCTGACATATGAGTACTTTTCAAAAATAGACATTAATTTCTGTAAGAAGTAGTCAGGGAAGAAGTACAGTACTGACAACGAGATGGATTATAATTTGTTCAGCCAATAACAATTATCAACCTCTTTGAATCGACAGATTCGGATGATTAACATCATCTTTTGTGGACATATGGATAAGCAGACATGGATGAATTAGGGCTGTACTAACTGTTGTATATTGGTGCCATTTTTACGATTGTACATAAAGGGCAACACAGACAATCAATTGATCTATCAAGACATTACGGAGATACGGCTATGAATGAAATGCCGAGAAATTCAGCTGCGTACTGTAAAATCTTAAATTTAATGTCATTTCTTTGCAATGGTCCTAAAAGATCAAACAAATTTGCTGATGTGCAAATGTCTTAACATACATGGACTAAATAATATCGATGTTTTAGCGTCATGGATACTCTAAACCTGCATGCGAACAATTATTTGGATCAGAGATGCAGGGGAATTTTTACCAGATGATCCATGTGAAGAAAATTCCGTTCTCCGCCATGATTCGAGCCCGCGACTTTCGGATACCCGAGGCGCAGGCACCTTACATTGAAAGCACTGAGTTCTTTCACCAGAGACAGACACCTTACCTCGAGAGCACTGAGTCCCCCAACCCGAGACAAACACCTTACCTCGAGAGCACTGAGTCCCCCAACCCGAGACAAACACCTTATCTCGAGAGCACTGAGTTCCCCCAACCCGAGACAGACGCCTTACCGCGAGAGCACTGAGTACCCCCACCCGAGACAGACACCTTACCTCGAGAGCACTGAATCCCCCACACGAGACAGACACCTTACCTCGAGAGCACTAAGTCCCCCAACCCGAGACAGACACCTTACCTCGAGAGCACTGAGGTAGATCTAATACTCGATAGAAGTTCTTGAAACTTTTGAGTGAATCTTGTTTTGAGATGTTACGTTGAACAATTAATCAATCATTTGTTGTGAGCCCTGGTTGTCTTATTTTATTCAAGAGTATCAGAATTGCTGTTGAGCAGTGAATGAGTGAAGCAGTCAACAGATAGATCCATCACGTATCAACGGTATTGGTCCCAGTGACCCGGATTACCTGATGTAGGTGTAGTCCAGAAAAGGGACGGATTGACACGTGTGTGTGTGTGTGTGTGTGTGTGTGTGTGAGTGTAGTTATTAATACAGGAATAATTGTTTGTTTGTGTAGTTTTTTTGAATGAGTGACAAAGTTTTGCATGTTGTTGTCATTGATAGTTCGCTGTGGTCGAAAGGTAGGTCACTCGTTCATGGTCGCTGTGGACCACAGGTAGGTCACTCGTTCATGGTCGCTGTGGTCCACAGGTAGGTCACTCGTACATGGTCGCTGTGGTCCACAGGTAGGTCACTCGTACATGGTCGCTGTAGTCCAGAGGTAGGTCACTCGTACATGGTCGCTGTGCTCGAGAGGTAGGACACGTGTATATGGTCGCTGTGGTCCAGAGGTAGGGCACTCGCCTTGGTGGTCGCTGTGGTCCAGAGGTAGAACACTCGCCAATCAAAACGATGAATTGAAACAACGGGCAATCGGGTCCCGCAGGCTTCAAGTGACCCCTGGTCTCCAGAGTTCCGGCATCTTGAGTTACCTCCAGTCGTCTATACTTTTGTCTTGGTACTGGTACAAGGTAGCTCGAGACCAAAGAGTGTGGTTGATGGCCAGCCCATCAACTTCCTCGCTGTAATCCAAATGCAGCGCAAGTTACATCATTAAAACAATACCGTTTGATGTTGTCGACATCTTCGCTTGCGATTGACAATAAAAAAATTACTGATGTACGTAGTATGTATGCAGTATGTATGTAGTATTATATAGTATTATGTAGTATGTATGCAGTATGTATGTAGTATGTATATAGTATTATGTAGTATTATGTAGTATATATGCAGTATGTATGTAGTATATATGTAGTATTATGTAGTATGTATGTAGTATGTATGTAGTATTATGTAGTATGTATGTAGTATGTATGTAGTGTGTATGTAGTTTGTATGTAGTATGTATGTAGTGTGTATGTAGTATGTATGTAGTATGAATGTAGTATGTATGTAGTATGTATGTAGTATGTATGTAGTATGTATGTAGTGTGTATGTAGTATGTATGTAGTTACTGATGTTTAGTTGTTTATGTTGATGTTGTTGTTGTTGTTGTGGTTGATTGTCCACAATGAGTAGGAGTTCTCTTTTGTGGACCCTGAAAAGGTCGTTAAGTGGTGGGTTGTAGATTTCCTCACATCCTGAGCGTGCTGATGAGGGAAGACCGGGGTCCTCAAGACGGTTGTGATATGCTTGATTTTATCTGCGTGTCGCTTACTACTACGGGGACTAGGTCAAAAGCCAGGCTGCCATAAAAACAGTCCGTTTCCAGGAAGAGTTACAGGGAAGCCAAGGTGAGGGTCTTGGCCAGTATATTTGGACTGATCCTGACTAACATGTCTGATCAGTATGTTGTGCCTGACCCTGACTAACAAGTCTGATCAGTATGTTGTACCTGGCCCTGACTAACATGCCTGATCAGTATGTTGTGCCTGACCTTGACTAACATGCCTGATCAGTATGTTGTGCCTGACCCTGACTAACATGCCTGATCAGTATGTTGTGCCTGACCCTGACTAACATGTCTGATCAGTATGTTGTGCCTGACCTTGACTAACATGTCTGATCAGTATGTTGTGCCTGGCCCTGACTAACAAGCCTGATCAGTATGTTGTGCCTGACCTTGACTAACATGCCTGATCAGTATGTTGTGCCTGACCCTGACTAACATGCCTGATCAGTATGTTGTGCCTGACCTTGACTAACATGCCTGATCAGTATGTTGTGCCTGACCAGATGTTAGTCTGTCTTCCCAGTTGCTGATTTTCGATTTTTATACAGTTGTTTATGTGTGTAGTAATTGATGTGTGTAGTAATTGATGTGTGTAGTAATGGATGTGTGTAGTAATTGGTGTATGTAGTAATTGATGTGTGTAGTAATTGATGTGTGTAGTAATTGATATGTGTAGTAATTGATGTGTGTAGTAATTGGTGTATGTAGTAATTGATGTGTGTAGTAATTGATGTGTGTAGTAATTGATGTGTGTAGTAATTGATGCGTGTAGTAATTGATTTGTGTAGTCATTGATGTGTGTAGTAATTGATTTGTGTAGTAATTGATGTGTATAGTAATTAATGTGTGTAGTAATTGATGTGTATAGTCATTGATGTATGTAGTAATTGATGTGTGTAGTAATTGATGTGTGTAAACGTTTATATGTATGTAGTTGTTGGTGTGTGTAGTAATTGATGTGTGTAGTAATTGATGTGTGTAGTAATTGATGTGTGTAGTAATTGATGTGTGTAGTAATTGATGTATGTAGTAATTGATGTGTGTAGTAATTGATGTATGTAGTAATTGATTTGTGTAGTAATTGATTTGTGTAGTAATTGATGTGTATAGTAATTGATGTGTGTAGTAATTGATGTGTGTAGTAATTGATGTATGTAGTAATTGATGTGTGTAGTAATTGATGTGTGTAGTAATTGATGTATGTAGTAATTGATGTGTGTAGTAATTGATGTGCGTAATCGTTGATGTGTATGTAGTTGTTGGTGTGTGTAGTTATTTGTATATGTATGTAATTTTTGCTGTATGTAGTTGTGTGCAGTTGTTAATGTGTGTAGTTAGTGGTGTATGTAATTATTGGTGTGTGCACATGTTACATGTGTGTAGTTGTTGATGTGGGTCAATTGTGTTGCCAATCACTCAAGATATCTTGCTGTTTCTCTTGAATAACATATGATGTGTTGGAATAAATTTTCCTAAAGCATATGAACTTCGAAAAGTATTTGTCTGGTTTGTTTTTGTCATGAATTGCTTGTTGTTTCGTCACGAATAAATCATTGGTTTGAACTTTACTTTTTGACTTCAAGTACGGCAAAATGAAAGGTAGGACTAAATATTAACATCCCCACCGACATTAACACTGGCAATAACAACAGTATGCAAGTGAAATATGAAAAAAATAACTACGTGAAAAGAGTAAAATCATAACCCGTATATTTGTAGCATGGGATTCTTCATAAACACCAAACAACCAACAATAAGACAGTTTCTCAAACCTTATAGGAGAATAACTGAATATGTTTTTGAATGAGCTTAGTGACTTCGTCTTGTCTCTATTTCACTTCAATCTCAGTTTTGAATACTTCCATCTAAATTGAACTCCTGTTCAACACTGCTGGTAACACATTGTAAAACAACAGATTCCTCTTCGTTTATGCAAAATGACTTTTGGAAAGAATTTCTGTTAAGTGTCTAGTGATTAAATCGTATTAATTCGTTTTTAAGACATTTGACTCCCTTATTTAACGGTATAGCGTTTTGAAAAACCTCTTATTTTTTTCTTATATTACTTTATAAATATAGAAAATATCGATAGACGGTCTGCAGGCACATTTAGAAACTAAACGTACACCCACTGTTTGTAGTCGTAGTTATATTAGTCCTTTTTCTTCTTCTTCTTCTTCTTCTTCTTCTTCTTTTTCTTCTTCTTCTTCTTCCTCTTATTCGTAAGCCGTCAAACGTCGACTTGAATTTGTTCAAAGAAAGCAGTCGACATTGCCATATAGCTTGTCTAGTGTTGACACTAGAGATGGCCACATGTGCTTCCTCTGGTAGCTTGTCTAGTCTTGACATTAGAGATGGCCACATGTGCTTCCTCTGGTAGCTTGTCTAGTCTTGACCCTAGAGATGGCCACATGTGCTTCCTCTGGTAGCTTGTCTAGATTGACCCTAGAGATGGCCACATCTGCTTCCTCTGGTAGCTTGTCTAGTGTTGACACTAGAGATGGCCACGTGTGCATCCTCTCATAGCTTGTCTAGTGTTGACCCTAGAGATGGCCACATGTGCTTCCTCTGGTAGCTTGTCTAGTCTTGACACTAGAGATGGCCACGTGTGCATCCTCTCATAGCTTGTCTAGTGTTGACACTAGAGATGGCCACGTGTGCATCCTCTCATAGCTTGTCTAGTGTTGACCCTAGAGATGGCCACGTGTGCTTCCTCTGGTCCTCGTTTGTCGGGCAATTCAGCAGCAGATGTCAAGAGGCAATTTTCCCTGTACCACAGGTGCACTAGTCAGTAGCACCTATCTTCATTTTATTGAATAGATGGTACCTCAGTCTGGTGTGGCCTGTGTGGAGTCTGAAGGCCACCACCTGCTCTATTCAGTTAAATGGTAACAGACATCATTTCCTGGGCCTCTATTCGGTTTAGGCTGAATTCTATAGGCTTCTGTAAGGTGCGTCCCTAATATTTATATTGACGCACATGTAAGTAGCATGTCCTTTGTAGAACTGGGCCTCTGACATCTGCCAGCCTATTTGGCTGTAATCAGTTTCTTGGCAGGTGTGCAGTACGGTAGGTTGTCATTACTTTCCATTCGTGGAAAAGAGAGAAAAAAAACATGTCTGCCAAACTGGACACGAGCGTGATTCGAACTGGATGCGTTGAGATTGTGAAACGGACGCTTCACTCCTAAGGCGCAGGATCCGATATACGTACATAACGATAATTGTATATACGTACATAATTCTAACTAACATATACTATTATCATCCTTATCTAGCTTTCGGTCAGGGCGCTGGAACTATCTACTCGTACTTAGTTGCCAGTTTTTATAACTTGTGTTTGCTGCAAGTATAAGTAATTAATAATTAATAATTCTCAATCCTTTTTTTTCTTCTTTATTATTTGGTCAACTGTTAATATACTTGTTTCCCTATACCAAAAGCCGTGACATTATCTTCAAACACATATGTATGTGTTTTATTTTTAGGATTTCAGATCAATACAATCATGAAATTAAACTTTACAACTAGGCACAATCGTGGTAGGCGGAGATCAGGTAGTTACTGGAAGGGATACTGGATAATTAATACAAACAACAGTCGACTGGTAAATTACCAGACCACCTGTGCAGGTGTTAAATTACCTGACCACCTGGGCAGGTGTTAAATATAATATTGTCTGTTGTATGGTTTATTTACATCCACTATTAAGGCATGACTAAAAGACACGTGTTATATTTTAGAGCCATTCCCATTCCCTGCCTGCATCGTTAGCTATTCAAGCTCGATCAGTACAGGGGACATAGGCCGACATGTAAAACAAGATTTGGACTTCACACATTTCAGGTAAAGTTGGAGATAGTGCTGCCACTTGGTGAACACAGGCAGTGAAATAAGTAGCAGCAGTTTGGAGATCAAAAATAGGAATTATTGGTAAGTTAAAAAATAGCAAAGATAAATAATTAGAGACACAAAACAAAATTTATGACGATTATAATTAGTCACTTCAATGCTCTTAGTCTGTCTGGACTCCCTTTAAACAATAATAATCACTTCAATAATCTTAGTCTGTCTTGACTCCCTTTGAACAATTATAATCACTTCAATAATTTTAGTCTGTCTTGACTCCCTTTGAACAATTATAATCACTTCAATAATTTTAGTCTGTCTTGACTCCCTTTGAACAATTATAATCACTTCAATAATTTTAGTCTGTCTTGACTCCCTTTGAACAATTATAATCACTTCAATAATTTTAGTCTGTCTTGACTCCCTTTGAACAATTATAATCACTTCAATGCTCTGGACTTGACATAATCTGTTGTGGTTCTTCCTTGAACGGCGATAACAATCAATGATCTGTCTCTGTGTTAGTTCCCTTTGGACGACACTATTATTGGGTCATTTAAATTTGTTATAAATGTTTACCACAACTTACATGTGATGAAATGCCCGCAATGATTGAAGGCAGTTGTTATTGTTGTTTCGAATGCCCACAATAAGTAGGTCACTCTTATGTGCGCCCTGAAAAGGGCGTTAAGTGACGAGTTGTAGTAGCTTTCCTCACATCCCGAGCGTGCTGATGAAGGTGGACCGAAGTGCTATGCTTGACCTCATCACTACTACGGAGATCACATCGAACCTCACCTTGTTAGACAGACTGTTGTCCTCGACAACAGCCCGTTTATAGTACGACCAACGTGGAGGTCAGGTGAGAGTCTTGGCCAGTATATTTCTACTGACCCTGACTAACATTCTCTGATAAGTGCGTCTTGCCTGACCAGATGTTAGCCCCATCGTCCCTGAAGAAAGTTAACACAACAATTAAAAACCCAAAACTGCTTTCAACCAGTAGGAAAGAAAGGTTAACTTCAAATTAAATGTGGAAGAAAACATCCAACAATATATCTGGCAGGACACAGAAAGCAGTTCAAATTTGCACATGCCAGTTAAGGGTGAAGAAGTGGGAGCAATAGCAAGAAAGAAAATGGCGTTGAGGAAGTCTTCAATGACAAGTGAAATACTGTAAGATGGCGGTGGAAGAACACAAAAAATGAATGACAATATATAGGAGAATACAAAAGGAAGTAGACCGATAATGTACAATAGCAACAGAGGATTGGTGGGGGAAAGGCTGGGAACAAAGACATTCAATAGACCAGTGATGGTAGACTGAGAACTGAAGAAAATAATAACAAACACGCAGAATAATAACTATGAATAATTCAGAACAAAAATGGGAACTTTCTTAGAGACAAGGCGGAAATTGGAGAGATGAAGAGACAACGTGGAGAGTGGAGAGGATATGTGAAGGGTGGAGAGACTACGTGGAGGGTGGAGAGGAAACATGGAGGATGGAGAGACTACGTGGAGGGTGGAGAGGAAACATGGAGGGTGGAGAGACTACGTGGAGGGTGGAGAGGAAACATGGAGGGTGGAGAGACTACGTGGAGGGTGGAGAGACTACGTGGAGGGTGGAGAGGAAACATGGAGGGTGGAGAGACTACGTGGAGGGTGGAGAGGATATGTGAAGGGCGGAGAGACTACGTGGAGGGTGGAGAGGATATGTGAAGGGCGGAGAGACTACGTGGAGGTTGGAGAGGATATGTGAAGGGCGGAGAGACTACGTGGAGGGTGGAGAGGAAACATGGAGGGTGGAGAGACTACGTGGAGGGTGGAGAGGAAACATGGTGGGTGGAGAGACTACGTGGAGGGTGGAGAGGAAACATGGAGGGTGGAGAGACTACGTGGAGGGTGGAGAGGAAACATGGTGGGTGGAGAGGATACATGGAGGGTGGAGAGCATACATGAAGGGTGAAGATGCTATGTGGAGAGCGAAGAGGATACATGGAGGGTGGAGAGGATATATGGAGGGTGGAGAGGATAAATGGAGGGTGGAGAGGATATATGGAGGGTGGAGAGGCTACTTGGAGGGTGGAGAGGCTACTTGGAGGGTGGAGAGGCCACTTGGTGAGTGAAGAGACTATGTAGAGGGTGAATAGTATACATGGAAGATGGAGAGGATACATGAAGGGTGGAGAGGCTACTTGGAGCGTGGAGAGGCTACTTGGAGGGTGGAGAGAGGATACAGGGAAGGTGAAGAGGCTATGTGGAGGGTGGAGAGGCTACTTGGAGAGGGGAGAGAGAATACATGGAAGGTGAAGAGGATATGTGGAGGGTGGAGAGGCTACTTGGAGGGTGGAGAGGCTACTTGGAGGGTGGAGAGAGGATACATGGAAGGTGAAGAGGCTATATGGAGGGTGGAGAGGCTACTTAGAGCGTGGAGAGGCTACTTGGAGGGTGGAGAGAGGATACATGGAAGGTGAAGAGACTATGTGGAGGGTGGAGAGGCTATGTAAAGGGTGAAGAGGCTACATGGAGGGTGGAGAGACTACTAGGACGGTGGAGAGAGGATACATGGAGGGTGGAGAGACTACTAGGAGGGTGGAGAGAGGATACATGGAGGGTGTAGAGACTATGTGGAGGGTGATGAGGATACATGGAGGGGGGGGGAGAGAATACATGGAGGGTAGACAGGATCCATGGAGGGTGGAGAGGCTACTTGAAGGGTGGAGAGGCTACTTAGAGGGTGGAGAGGCTACTTGGAGGATGGAGAGACTACTTGGAGGATAGAGAGGTTACTTAAATGAAGGAGAGGATGTTGAAGCGGCTTGTATGATGACGAATACCATTCAAGTTGACTACGTTTGAAATGAGCCTCATCTGGAAAAGAAAATTATGCAAATAACAGGACAAGGATTTCACATTGGGCTACGCTTAATCCCACATACCAAAGTAGCCGGGATAAATTATATACCATGGATCTTACACGTAGATGATATACCATGGATCTTACACGTAGATGATATACCATGGATCTTACACGTAGATGATATACCATGGATCTTACACGTCAAAGTTTACATGGTCACAAAAGTGTGTCGAAGACTACAGTGAAGAACTGTACAACGATGTTTAAAGAAGGACGCGAGTTAACGAATTATCTTCCGAGACCAGGTCAGACGCATATTGATGCGTCAGAATATGTCATCGCCAAAATTGATGCAGCTATTCGGGTTGACCGTCGCCGGAGCTTATGTTCGACACACTTTTGCCACCATACGGTGCCTGCATTCTGCGATGTAAGCTGGTCGACATCCTTCAGCTGTTAGAAACCGAATCACCGCTCGCTGATCAACTCTGGGCGGATTTCGTATCACACCCGCCTTGTTTTCAACGGTCTGCTATGGAAACTGTGAGTCGGGGGATAACTAAATTGTGGAAACTTTGGTTGGTATGTGCTGTTTACAACAGAAGTGACGTCATCATGCGCATCGTATGTATGTTCACTTGTTGCAGTTAGGTCCGGTTTTTACACGCCTCGTGTATATATATATATATGTGTGTGTGTGTGAGTGTGCGTGTGTGTGTGTGTGCGAGTATGTGTGTGTTTGTGTGTGGGTGTGTGTGTGTGATGGTATATAAAAAAACGTAAAAGAGACAGCAGAGATAAGATATGGTTCAGAGCAAGGCATTGCTAAGAGAACAATGGAGATACCATGGAGCTGTATGAGGTTGTCGGCCTGTTGTCGGCCTGTTGTCGGCCTGTTGTCGGCCTGTAGCAGACTAACAAACCTTTCAATGGCATGCCTTTAATAGAAGAGAGTTTTCATTTAATCGGGCAATATTTTATTAAGGCAATTTACTCAATCCAGAAAAGAAAACCCCACGGATAAATGAAATGTATATCGAGCTCCTCAAAACAGCGTGAGAGACTTTAAATAAGTTACTTGTTAAGCATGTGATTAGCATGTACAGCAATGGAATATGACCAAAGGAACACACAACTTCAATAATAACTTTTTTTTCTTTTGCAAAAAAAAAAAAGAAACAAAATATTGCAGTAGAATGTGGCCAATTCCAAATGATAAGCTTAAATACTACATACAACTAAAATTATATTACAGAATATTAAAGAGAGAATCGATGGAATGATAGAGGTTGTGCTAATAGATAACCAGTTTTTATTTAGCAAGATAAGAGGTATAAGGGATACTATCGGATCATCGCGGCTTCTCGCAGAAAGAATGATCGATCACGGACGATCACAATTTATCTGACATATCGATTACAAGAAAGCCTTTGAAAAAGCCTGGAGAAAAACCTTTTCCAAATGTTGGAGCAAATAAGCCTAGAGAAATCAATCATTAGGATAATTGGAGAAGGGCCTGGACTAGTGGTTAAGTGACACGGCTCTTAACAGAAGGTGCTGGGTCCGATCCTTATCACTGGCCGTTACCCCGGGAAAGCAAACCCTTAGAAAATACAGGAGGAAGCAGAAACTTACATACAAAATAGATGCTGAAGTCGGATGCACTGGGTCGACAGGCACAAAATAAAAAACACAATGGAACGCACACGCCTTTGGGAATAGATAAATAAGGCGAAAGCAAAAAAAATTCAAAATTTGGATAATCCACAATCAAGAGACGATTACTTCAATCAAAGAACTGTCATATTCAGTTTGAATAAGAAACTAGATTCGACAAGGTTTAGAAAATGCCTTCACTAAGACACTAAAACGCATTTCCTGAGATGTGGATGATAGATGTTCTGTGTTGTAATTAGGGGTGTCAAGTCAATTTGGCCGATGATCTCGTCATAGTGGGACGATTAATTGCAAAGGCTGTTTGAAAAAATAACAGCACAGTCAGAGGATTTAGCGTGAGATTGAACACATTGAAGACAAAGACTACTGTAATAGACAAGCAGCATAGACAAATGTAATCATCAATGGAGAAATAATCGAACTGCAGACGTGTACATATTTGGGGCAAAAGACAACAAAAGATAACAGAAGAAAACAGAAGGTATCAGAAAATAACAGAAGATAACAGAAGATAACAGAAGATATCAGAAGATAACAGAAGATAACAGAAGATAACAGAAGATATCAGAAGATAACAGAAGATAACAGAAAATAACAGAAGATATCAGAAGATAACAGAAGATAACAGAAGATAACAGAAGATAACAGAAGATAACAGAAGATAACAGAAGATATCAGAAGATATAAGAAGATAACAGAAGATAACAGAAGATATCAGAAGATATCAGAAGATAACAGAAGATAACTGAAGATATCAGAAGATAACAGAAGATAACAGAAGATAACTGAAGATAACTGAAGATATCAGAAGATAACAGAAGATAACAGAAGATAACAGAAGATAACAGAAGATAACAGAAGATAACAGAAGATAACAGAAGATAACAGAAGATATCAGAAGATATAGGAAGATAACAGAAGATAACAGAAGATATCAGAAGATATCAGAAGATAACAGAAGATAACTGAAGATATCAGAAGATAACAGAAGTTAACAGAAGATAACTGAAGATAACTGAAGATATCAGAAGATAACAGAAGATAACAGAAGATAACAGAAGATAACAGAAGATAACAGAAGATAACAGAAGACATCAGTCATGAGACGGACATTAGGACAAGGATAGCACTGGTTAAAAAGGTCTTCCAGAAAAACTGAAATTGCTAATCTCAAAGAATATTAGGATAGAACTGCGGAGAAGAATAATCACTACTCGTGTGTGGCCAATTCCACTGTATGGTGCTGAAACATGGACACTAGCAAAGAAGGATGTATCAAGCTTGGAAGCGTTTGAAATGTGGTACTATCATAGAATGAAAAGAGTGAGTTGGATATAAATAAGATTACTTGTCTATGTCCTCACTGAAGTAAATATTTCATTATCACCTCTTTTTGGCGGGTTGAGAAATTCCTTGAATTGTTCCTCTCATCTGAGATTTTGTCCTGTTTTCGTTCAGTATTGGCTTGTTATGTCTATCGTTCATGATGATTGAATGGATACAACGTTTGTCTCTCGGTCTCATTTTGTTCAACATTCTTAAAGAATTATTTTGGGGATTCTTTGGAGAGATGTGTTACCGTTTCGCCATTTTGTTGCAGCGACCCATCTTTTGTCTTTTTTTATAATTCAGCTGGTATATATATCGTCGTGCTGTTTTGCAATCATAATGAAGTCAATCTAATTTCTTGTTTAATCTCATGGACTTTTCTATTTACATCCTTTTTCTAGTATGCTGTTTAAAAAATGTGCTGCATTCACAAGGCTTGGTTTCTTCTCAGAATTGGATCAATCTACTCCCCTTTCGTTTCTTGCACAGTCGATATTTTCCTTTAATACTGCAATACTCTCTAATCCATACTATAGCACTCTTGTCTCCCATAACGTATAGTAAATCTGCTTATTTAATAAATCTGTGTAGATGTTGTATTTTTTCATAATATTCTGATACAAGTGTTTGTATTCTAGCTATATTAAAGGTCTTTGTTCTTATCTTTTACAGCATCATTCTGTTATGTGTCCAGTATCCAAGGCACCATTCTTTTATTATGTGTCCAGTATCCAGAGCACCATTCTGTTATGTGTCCAGTATCCAGAGGATCATTCTGTTATGTGTCCAGTATCCAGTTCATCATTCTGTTATGTGTCCAGTATCCACTGCATCATTCTATCATTATGTGTCCAGTATCCACAGCATCATTCTATCATTACGTGTCCAGTATCCAGAGCATAATTCTGATATGTGTCTAGTATCCATAACATAATTCTGTTATGTGTACAGTATCCAGAGCATCATTCTAGTATGTGTCCAGTATCCAGAGCATCATTCTATCATTATGTGTCCAGTATCCAGAGCATCATTATATCATTATGTGTCCAGTATCAAGAGCGTCATTCTGTTATGTGTCCAGTATCCAGAGCATCATTATATCATTATGTGTCCAGTATCCAGAGCATCATTCTGTTATGTGTCCAGTATCCAGAGCATCATGCTATCATTATGTGTCCAGTGTCCACATAATTCTATCATTATGTGTCCAGTATCCAGTGCATCATTCTATCATTATGTGTCCAGTATCCAGAGCACTATTCTATCATTATGTGTCCAGTATCCAGAGCATCATTCTGTATGTGTCTAGTATCCAGAGCACCATTCTATCATTATGTGTCCAATATCCACAGCATCATTCTGTTTTGTGTCCAGTATCCAGATCATCATTCTTTCATTATGTGTCCCGTATCCAGAGCATCATTCTGTTATGTGTCCAGTATCCAGAGCACAATTCTATCATTATGTGTCCAGTATCCACATCATTCTATCATTATGTGTCTAGTATCCAGAGAATCATTGTATCATTATGTGTCCAGTATCCAGAGCACAATTCTATCATTATGTGTCCAGTATCCAGAGCATCATTCTATCATTATGTGTCCAGTATCCACATTTCTATTTTTACATTTGTGTACATTCTCTTCCTGAGTATGTAAAGATATGCTCTTCTCTTTGTGTGTACCAACGTCGTTTCTTCTTCTTTCCGTTACGCCCAGAAAATTCAAATTCAAAACCCTTGCTTCATGGATTACATTTTTCAGCTGTCCGGTTTGTACAGTCGCGGACATTCTATGTACCAAATATTACACATCCCTTCCTAGCCTTCAGGTGGATTTTCTAATTTGTTTTCTGTTGTCTTTCCTTTGCTATCTTTGAGTATCTAGACCACAATCTCTACCTCCGTGGCCAATCACATCCACTTTGTGTCATGGATGCATCTCCCGTGTGTCACATAATTTGCTGGCTCCCCGCCCGAGCCATGGACCTTCGTAGATTGTACCACCTAGTCAGCTGTCCCCGACTTTGCGTATTAGGAAGGCACACTCCCTTTAGTAAGTTTTCACCTACTTCACTATTGTAGTTCAGCAAGTCAGTCAATATATAGGCTAGTCTGCCACTAATAGGGAGTGTGCCAGCAAGTTTGTCAGGGTGTAGGCTGGTATATCACTACTAGTGAGTGTTCCAGCAGGTCAGCCAAGATGTAGACTGGCCTCTCACTACTATGGAGTCTGCCAGCAGGTCAGTCATGGTGTAGGCTGGTCTGTCACTACTATGGAGTCTGCAAGCAAGTCAGTCATGGTGCAGGCTGGTCTGTCACTACTATGGAGTCTGCCAGCAGGTCAGTCATGGTGTAGGCTGGTCTGTCACTACTATGTAGTGTGCCAGCAGGTCAGTCATGGTGTAGGCTGGTCTGTCACTACTATGGAGTCTGCAAGCAAGTCAGTCATGGTGCAGGCTGGTCTGTCACTACTATGGAGTCTGCCAGCAGGTCAGTCATGGTGTAGGCTGGTTTGTCACTACTATGTAGTGTGCTTTCTCATCTTTACCAAGTTCCATTGCAATAACAATTTGCTATGTGGCGAGTTTCAACATTTCGACGATTTTGTGTGACGACGCATGATGGGAAAACACATCCTATTTGACTATACCATTTCCTGCACAACATAAAACTCAATAAACCCCACCACATACAACAAACCCACAACATACAACTCAACAAACCCCACACATACAAAAAATCCACAACATAGAACTTAACAAACTCCACCACATACACCAAACCCACAACATACAACTCAACAAACTCCACCACATACAACAAACCCACAACATACAACTCAACAAACTCCACCACGCACAACAAACCCACAACATACAACTCAACAAACCCCACACATACAAAAACCTACAACATACAACTTAACAAACTCTACCACATACAACAAATCCCACCACATACAACTCAACAAACCCCACCACATACAACAAACCCCACCACATCCACATAAACAAACCCAAAACATATAACTCAACAAACCCCACCACATACAACAAACCCCACCATATACAACTCAAAAAAACCCACACATTTAACTCTACAAACCCCACCACATACAATTCAACAAACCTCACCACATACAACTCAACAAACCCCACCACATACAACAAACCCTACCACATACAACAAACCCACCACATACAACTGAACAAACCCCACCACATACAACAAACCCCACCACATACAAGAAATTCCACCACATACAACTCAACAAACCCCACCACATACAACAAACCACACCACATACAACTGCAGAAACCCCACCACATTCAACAAACCCTCCAAATACAACTCAACAAACCACACCACATACAAAAAACCCCGCCATATACAACAAACCACACCACATACAACTGAGCAAACCTCACTACGTACAACTCAACAACCCCCAGCACATACAACAAGCCCCACTCATACACCTTAACAAACCCCACTACATACAACTCAAAAAACCACACCACATACACATCAACAAACCCCCACACATATAACTCAACAAACCCCACGACATCCAACAAACCCCACCACATATAGCTCAACAAACCCCACCACATACAACTCAACAAACTCCACGACATACAACTCAATAAACCCCACACTTACAGCTCAACAAATTCAACCATATACAACATACCTCACCACATAGAACTCAACAAACCCCACAACATACAACAAATCCCACAACAGACAACAAACCCCACCACATACAACAAACCTTACAACATACAACTCAACAAAGCCCACCACATACAACTCAACAAACCCTACACTTACAACTCAACAAACCCCACCACATACAACAAACCCCAAAACATACAACAAACCCCACCACATACAACAATCCCCACCACATACAACTCAACAAACCCCACACATAGAACTAAACAAACCCTATCACATACAGCTCAACAAACCCCAAAAATTCAACTCAACAAACCCCACACATACAACTCAACAAATCCCACCACATACAACTCAACAAAATCCACCACATACAACAAACCCCACTACATACAACTCAACAAACCCCACTACATACAACTCAACAAACCCCACCACATACAACAAACCCCACCACATACAACAAACCCCACCACATACAACAAACCCCACCACATACAACTCAACAAACCCCACACATTCAACTCTACAAACCCCACCACATACAATTCAACAAACCCCACCACATACAACTCAACAAAACCCGCCCATACAACAAACCCCACCTCATACAACAAACCTATCACATACAACTGAACAAACCCCACCACATACAACAAACCCCACCACATACAAGAAATTCCACCACATACAACTCAACAAACCTCACCACATACAACAAACCACACCACATACAACTCAAGAAACCCCACCACATTCAACAAACCCCACAAATACAACTCAAAAAACCACACCACATACAACAAACCCCACCATATACAACAAACCACACAACATACAACTGAGCAAACCTCACCACATACAACTCAACAACCCCCAGCACATACAACAAACCCCACTACATACAACTCAACAAACCCCACCACATACACATCAACAAGTCCCACGCATATAACTCAACAAAACCCCACCACATACAACAAACCCCACCACATACAACTCAACAAATCCCACACATACAACTCAACAAACCCAAACACATACAACTCAACAAACCCCACACATACAACTCAACAAACCCCACCACATACAACTCAACAAACCCCACGACATACAACTCAATAAACTCCACCACATGCAACTCAAGAAACCCCACCACATACAACAAACCCCACCATATACAACTCAAAAAAACCCACACATTTAACTCTACAAACCCCACCACATACAATTCAACAAACCTCACCACATACAACTCAACAAACCCCACCACATACAACAAACCCTACCACATACAACAAACCCACCACATACAACTGAACAAACCCCACCACATACAACAAACCCCACCACATACAAGAAATTCCACCACATACAACTCAACAAACCCCACCACATACAACAAACCACACCACATACAACTGCAGAAACCCCACCACATTCAACAAACCCTCCAAATACAACTCAACAAACCACACCACATACAAAAAACCCCGCCATATACAACAAACCACACCACATACAACTGAGCAAACCTCACTACGTACAACTCAACAACCCCCAGCACATACAACAAGCCCCACTCATACACCTTAACAAACCCCACTACATACAACTCAAAAAACCACACCACATACACATCAACAAACCCCCACACATATAACTCAACAAACCCCACGACATCCAACAAACCCCACCACATATAGCTCAACAAACCCCACCACATACAACTCAACAAACTCCACGACATACAACTCAATAAACCCCACACTTACAGCTCAACAAATTCAACCATATACAACATACCTCACCACATAGAACTCAACAAACCCCACAACATACAACAAATCCCACAACAGACAACAAACCCCACCACATACAACAAACCTTACAACATACAACTCAACAAAGCCCACCACATACAACTCAACAAACCCTACACTTACAACTCAACAAACCCCACCACATACAACAAACCCCAAAACATACAACAAACCCCACCACATACAACAAACCCCACCACATACAACTCAACAAACCCCACACATAGAACTAAACAAACCCTATCACATACAGCTCAACAAACCCCAAAAATTCAACTCAACAAACCCCACACATACAACTCAACAAATCCCACCACATACAACTCAACAAAATCCACCACATACAACAAACCCCACTACATACAACTCAACAAACCCCACTACATACAACTCAACAAACCCCACCACATACAACAAACCCCACCACATACAACAAACCCCACCACATACAACAAACCCCACCACATACAACTCAACAAACCCCACACATTCAACTCTACAAACCCCACCACATACAATTCAACAAACCCCACCACATACAACTCAACAAAACCCGCCCATACAACAAACCCCACCTCATACAACAAACCTATCACATACAACTGAACAAACCCCACCACATACAACAAACCCCACCACATACAAGAAATTCCACCACATACAACTCAACAAACCTCACCACATACAACAAACCACACCACATACAACTCAAGAAACCCCACCACATTCAACAAACCCCACAAATACAACTCAAAAAACCACACCGCATACAACAAACCCCACCATATACAACAAACCACACAACATACA
The DNA here is from genome assembly GCA_036924085.1 of Ariolimax columbianus. Taxonomy (NCBI): domain Eukaryota; kingdom Metazoa; phylum Mollusca; class Gastropoda; order Stylommatophora; family Arionidae; genus Ariolimax; species Ariolimax columbianus. The sequence goes on from JAVGWX010000003.1 coordinate 140,449,299, forward strand.
ACTGAGCAAACCTCACCATATACAACTCAACAACCCCCAGCACATACAACAAACCCCACTACATACAACTCAACAAACCCCACCACATACACATCAACAAGTCCCACGCATATAACTCAACAAAACCCCACCACATACAACAAACCCCACCACATACAACTCAACAAATCCCACACATACAACTCAACAAACCCAAACACATACAACTCAACAAACCCCACACATACAACTCAACAAACCCCACCACATACAACTCAACAAACCCCACGACATACAACTCAATAAACTCCACCACATGCAACTCAAGAAACCCCACCACATACAACAAACCCCACCATATACAACTCAAAAAAACCCACACATTTAACTCTACAAACCCCACCACATACAATTCAACAAACCTCACCACATACAACTCAACAAACCCCACCACATACAACAAACCCTACCACATACAACAAACCCACCACATACAACTGAACAAACCCCACCACATACAACAAACCCCACCACATACAAGAAATTCCACCACATACAACTCAACAAACCCCACCACATACAACAAACCACACCACATACAACTGCAGAAACCCCACCACATTCAACAAACCCTCCAAATACAACTCAACAAACCACACCACATACAAAAAACCCCGCCATATACAACAAACCACACCACATACAACTGAGCAAACCTCACTACGTACAACTCAACAACCCCCAGCACATACAACAAGCCCCACTCATACACCTTAACAAACCCCACTACATACAACTCAAAAAACCACACCACATACACATCAACAAACCCCCACACATATAACTCAACAAACCCCACGACATCCAACAAACCCCACCACATATAGCTCAACAAACCCCACCACATACAACTCAACAAACTCCACGACATACAACTCAATAAACCCCACACTTACAGCTCAACAAATTCAACCATATACAACATACCTCACCACATAGAACTCAACAAACCCCACAACATACAACAAATCCCACAACAGACAACAAACCCCACCACATACAACAAACCTTACAACATACAACTCAACAAAGCCCACCACATACAACTCAACAAACCCTACACTTACAACTCAACAAACCCCACCACATACAACAAACCCCAAAACATACAACAAACCCCACCACATACAACAAACCCCACCACATACAACTCAACAAACCCCACACATAGAACTAAACAAACCCTATCACATACAGCTCAACAAACCCCAAAAATTCAACTCAACAAACCCCACACATACAACTCAACAAATCCCACCACATACAACTCAACAAAATCCACCACATACAACAAACCCCACTACATACAACTCAACAAACCCCACTACATACAACTCAACAAACCCCACCACATACAACAAACCCCACCACATACAACAAACCCCACCACATACAACAAACCCCACCACATACAACTCAACAAACCCCACACATTCAACTCTACAAACCCCACCACATACAATTCAACAAACCCCACCACATACAACTCAACAAAACCCGCCCATACAACAAACCCCACCTCATACAACAAACCTATCACATACAACTGAACAAACCCCACCACATACAACAAACCCCACCACATACAAGAAATTCCACCACATACAACTCAACAAACCTCACCACATACAACAAACCACACCACATACAACTCAAGAAACCCCACCACATTCAACAAACCCCACAAATACAACTCAAAAAACCACACCACATACAACAAACCCCACCATATACAACAAACCACACAACATACAACTGAGCAAACCTCACCACATACAACTCAACAACCCCCAGCACATACAACAAACCCCACTACATACAACTCAACAAACCCCACCACATACACATCAACAAGTCCCACGCATATAACTCAACAAAACCCCACCACATACAACAAACCCCACCACATACAACTCGACAAATCCCACACATACAACTCAACAAACCCAAACACATACAACTCAACAAACCCCACACATACAACTCAACAAACCCCACCACATACAACTCAACAAACCCCACGACATACAACTCAATAAACTCCACCACATGCAACTCAAGAAACCCCACCACATACAACAAAATTCACCACACACAACAAACCCCACCACATACAACTCAACAAACCCCACCACATACAATAAATCACACCAAATACAACTCAACAAATCCCACCACATACAACAAACTCCACCACATACAACTCAACAAACCCCACCACATGCAACAAATCACACCACATACAACTCAACAAACCCCACCATATACAGCAAACTCCACCACATTCAACTCAACAAACCCCACCATATACAACAAACCCCACAACATACAACTCTACAAAGCCCACCCCATACATCTCAACAAACCCCACACTTGCAACTCAACAAACCCCACCACATAGAACAAACCTCACCACATCCAACCAACCCCACCACTTATAACTCAACAAACCCCACCACATACAACTCAACAAACCACACGACATACAACTCACCAAACCCCACACTTACAACTCAACAAACCCCACCACATACAACAAACCCCACCACATACAACAAACCCCACGACATACAGCTTAACAAAACCCACACTTAGAACTCAACAGACCCCACCACATACAACAGACCCCACCACATTAAACATACCACACCAAATACAATTCAACAAACCCCACCACATACAACAAACTCCACCACATACAACAAACCCCACACTTACAACTCAACAAACCCAAACACATACAACAAATCCAACCACATACAACTCAACAAACCCCACGACATACAACTTAACAAACCCCAACACATACAACAAACCCCACCACATACAACTCAACAAACCCCTCGACATGCAACTCAAGAATCCCCACCACATACAACGAACCTCACCACATACAACAAACCCCACCACATACAACTCAACTGACTCTACCACATACAATAAACCTTACCACATACAACTCAACAAACTCCACCATATACAACATACCTCACTACATTCAACTCAACGAACCCCACCACATTCAACAAACCCCACCACATACAACTAACCAAAAACCACCACATAGAACAAACTCCACCACATACAACTCAACAAACCCCACACTTACCACTAAACAAACCTCACCACATACAACAAACCCCACCACATCCAACAAACCCCACCAATTACAACTCAACAAACCCCACCACATACAACTCATCAAACCCCACGACATACAACTCAACAAACCCCACGCTTACAACTCAACAAACCCCACTCAATACAACAAACGCCACCACATACAACAAACCCCACGACATACAACTCAACAAACCCCACACTTACAACTAAAAAAGCCCCACCACATACAACAAACCACACCAAAGACAACTCAACGAACCCCACCACATTCAACAAACCCCACCACATACAACTAACCAAAACCCACCACATAGAACAAACTCCACCACATACAACTCAACAAACACCACACTTACCACTAAACAAACCTCACCACATACAACAAACCCCACCACATCCAACAAACCCCACCAATTACAACTCAACAAACCCCACCACATACAACTCATCAAACCCCACGACATACAACTCAACAAACCCCACACTTACAACTCAACAAACCCCACTCAATACAACAAACCCCACCACATACAACAAACCCCACGACATACAACTCAACAAACCCCACACTTACAACTAAAAAAGCCCCACCACATACAACAAACCACACCAAAGACAACTCAACAAACCCCACCACATACAACAAGCCCCACAACAAACAACAAACCACACAAAATACAACTCAACAAACCCCACCACATACAACAAACCCCACCATATACAACAAACCCCACACATACAATTCAACAAACCCCACCACATACAACAAACCCCACAGATACAACTCAACAAACTCCACCACATACAACAAACCCCACACTTACAACTCAACAAACCCCACCATATACAACAAACCCCACAGATACAACTCAACAAACCCTACCACATACAACAAACCCCACACATACAACTCAACGATCCCCATAACATACTACTTTTATAAACCTCGCTACAATCAATCACAACACAAATCACACTGGGGCGACATGTTCCTAGGGCACCCATCAGATATAGGCCTATCCTTGTTATCTCAAAGCTCAGTTACTTGACAAGTATCTCACTGATGTTGACAACATTAAAACCATGTTTATTTAAACATAGCGAGAAAACAATAATTAACTAGCTATGGCGACTGGTACTTAATAATGAGAACCATCATCTATATTCAGATAACATTGGGCCTTTAGAGAACACAGCATATGGAAGGATGTTTCTAGACAAGATGTCGGTCTACTGGCCCACCGTGGCGGTGGTACTTTTGTGTTTTAATCCCCAAATGATGCTACAGACCGCAGCGGAAGAAGATGAACATTTTCTAAACGAATGGGGAGTGGAGATCTTAGGAGGGCCACGAGTAGCTAGGGATGTGGCAGACCAATATGGCTTTCAAATCGCTACAACGGTAATCACCATTATCATGTGCCATATCTCGTTTTGTTTGACAGTCAGATATCGCCATCAGTTCATGTCTTTAGGGGCGGTCCTTGTATCTTCTCGGGCCTCTTAGGTCATGCGTTCTAAGATTTTCTTCCTCTTATCTGAGCTTTTGGTCATCAATATTGTATATTATTACTAATCGTTTTCTTCATATATTAGTGAATGAATTGTGTGTCTTATGTTTTATGTATGTTGTTTATTAATTATTTAACTGCTCACCGAATTAATGTCGTTTTACCAGGAACCATGTATGTGTGTCTGTCCTGGATCTTTGACTGTTGGCTGCTTCACGAAAACATTGTATTTTCTGAATCCCACATCTTATTAGTATTGTCATCATGACCACCATCATCATCATCATGATCATCGCCTTGAACTTCACATTGGTCCTTCACTTGTGTTATTTCCATGGCAACGAGGTGCAGGTAGGAGAGCAGTCTTCAAGCCTGAGGACAGGAGTCGGTAACGACATAGTTTAATTATATCGGTGAATGAAGCTATGCCCGAGGACTGCGAGGTGACTGTCTGTGCAAGCATCTATTTTTCTTAGTCTTCTACATTCCTCAACAATATATATTGTTGTATGTTTTCTGGGTGTATATATATTTTCAATTGTTGTGATTACTTTGTTGATTAACAAGCCTTCGATTTCCTCTTTGTTTGGTCCATGACAGCCTGCCAGTTTGCCGGACTATTACTTGTTCCTTAGAAGGGATATGCCACACAGGTCACGGCGAAGTGCGACCCACCACTCGCGGAGACTCCAGGATGATAACCGTGTAAGCAACAACAACAACTTGTGTACTCCACTTCTGCAAGTCGATCATTGCTGTTCTCGTCTCTACCATTCTAGAGCTCAGTTGTGGAAGACAAATTCTATGTACTTGAAAATCCATGTGAATAAATATTGTTTTCTGGAGGCATCAGACGAAATCTGGTGTCTGCGCGCGATTACATGTACGTACGCTCACAAACACACGCACGTACGAACACGCATACACACACGCACCCACGCACGCACCAACACACACACACACACACACACGCACACACACATCCTGTCATTTAAACTCAAACGCACATGAAATATGCGAAGATGAAAAAAAAAACTGTTTTCAAAAGAGGAAAAGAGGAGTGGTGTTTATTTTGAACAAGAAAAACACAGCTTCCGCGTGTCGTGGTTTCAGGACAAGCATGGTTACACCAGACTTTCTGAACCGGTTCATTATGAAGGAAGCATTGGAGTACCCTGCAGCGAAAACCTTGTTGGGCCCATATTTGTCATGTCCGACTGCCCACTAGAGGTGATGTGGCGAACATCACTCCGGCCGCCATCTTATTACTACACTGCGTTGAGGCAAGTTCCGCGAATGGTGGTTAACCGATATGCGAGTCCATCTGAATAAACTCAAACACTTGGGCAAAGTAGACCCGCAGCCTGTTAGGCGCCATCTATGCTGCTCTTAACAAACAACCTAAACATGGTCGATGTTAAGACATGACACACAGTTAGTCAGCTCTCACGACATGCTCACTATGGGGCAGCGGTATTATTCTTGTCATACACAAAGACCATGGCAGACCACTTGAGACTTTTATAGCAATAGTTTGAGATAATAAAGTTTCTAACTCCATACAAACAATATATCGATCAAGTGGGTTATTGCTGACAGTATGAATTACCTTTGTCTCGTACATCCTGTTACGTTAGGTGATCTTCGCAGAACAACAGCTGCAACTGACTCGTGTGAAGAGACACATGTCTGCTCGAGAAGTGCTGACCCGCGGTGGGAACTTGGACGACCCGGAGTTCTCCCACCAGTGGTACATCAACCAAGCAGATTCTGTAAGTAAATGTTCACATGACGTCATCTTCATATGCAAGGGGACTGCATACCCTTTTCTGACCCTTCTTTTCTCATTGAAACACGGGGTCAATGTCTTAACTTAACTTAACTTAACGTCTTTATACTGGTTTAGAAGACCCTGCAGTTTGTATACAACCAGTTACATTTACATCACCATGCTCTAAAAACTATGCGCATCCAGTTTATTCTTAAATGCATTAACTGCCCCTGTACCTCCCTTGGCAATGCATTCCAAGCAAACACCACTCTCTGACTAAAAAAATATTTCCTAATATCTAATCTGGACCTCTCTTTAGTCAGCTTGTAGCTATGCCCTCGTGTTATTGTGAGTGGCTGTATTTAAAAAAAACGTGTCTAATTTATCCATTCCTCTGATCATCTTATGAACCTGTATTACGTCACCACGACGTCTTCTCTTCTAGACACTGTAGGCCGGTTTTTCTGAGTCTTACCTCATAACTATAATTCTGGAATCCCACTGTCATCTTTATCGCTCTTCTTTGTATTCTGTCCAGCATGTTAAATTCCCTCTCTGATAAGGACTCCACACCTGAACACAGTACTCCAATCTAGGTCTAACTAAAGTGTTATACAGTTTGACTAGTCTTGCCAGATTTTACTGACCACATTTGTTCACAGTACAGATTACCGACCAATCAGCTATCGTTACAACCAAAACCTATTTTTGTAGCACATTTAATTAATTTTCAGTGGCGGACTCTGCAAAAACTTTCTTGCAATAGACGAGCATAGATAAATATTTTTACATCTATTTTTCTGTCATTAAAATTTTATTACATTAAAAAAATGACCTTCTTGTACGACTGGACTCTCATCAGAAATCGAATTGTTCTTCCGGTACTAACTTGTCTATTTGACGCCTTGTTATCATGTATGATCTTGAGTACTGTTCACATCATGTGACTCAGGATGATTATGGGGAAATCTGAGCATTTCGTGACATTATATGTTTCTTGGATATTGCTGTAAAGACGGATGTTTTCAGGTCATTCTGTATCAATCCAGTGTTACTGATATCGTTACAAAGATTGGCAATTTTGTCTATTCCAAAATCTTCGAAGGCTTTTATCATTTCTATGTTTTATCATTTCTATGTTTTATCATTTCTATGCTGATGGAGGGCGCTCCTGTTGTTTTTCTTTTCTTCATTGTAATCTTTGTTCTACTTCTGATGTTACCATGTAGGGGCCTTCGTTATTATATGTTGCTGGTTTAGTTCCTCGGTTGTCTAGTAAATGTCCCATTGAATACTCTGTAGAATCGGTTTACTAAGTCAGTCCCAGCAAACATCATCATGTCCCATGGAATACTCTGTAGAATCGGTTTACTAAGTCAGTCCCAGCAAACATCATCATGTCCCATGGAATACTCTGTAGAATCGGTTTACTAAGTCAGTCCCAGCAAACATCATCATGTCCCATTGAATACTCTGTAGAATCGGTTTACTAAGTCAGTCCCAGCAAACATCATCATGTCCCATGGAATACTCTGTAGAATCGGTTTACTAAGTCAGTCCCAGCAAACTTCATCATGTCCCATGGAATACTCTGTAGAATCGGTTTACTAAGTCAGTCCCAGCAAACATCATCATGTCCCATGGAATACTCTGTAGAATCGGTTTACTAAGTCAGTCCCAGCAAACATCATCATGTCCCATGGAATACTCTGTAGAATCGGTTTACTAAGTCAGTCCCAGCAAACATCATCATGTCCCATTGAATACTCTGTAGAATCGGTTTACTAAGTCAGTCCCAGCAAACATCATCATGTCCCATGGAATACTCTGTAGAATCGGTTTACTAAGTCAGTCCCAGCAAACATCATCATGTCCCATGGAATACTCTGTAGAATCGGTTTACTAAGTCAGTCCCAGCAAACATCATCATGTCATTCTTGTACCTCATGCATCCCTCACTGTTATCTGGAGTTTATTGTATCATTTCATTATTTCTACATCCATCCCTTTTGTAATGTGGTTTCATATAATATCTCCATAACATGAAGAGAGAGCAACATTAAGTGAGCAGAAGATTACATTAGGTGAGGAGAGGGTAACATTAGGTGAGAAGAGAGCAACATTAGGTGAGGAGAGGGTAACATTAGGTGAGGAGAGGGTACCAGGTGAGGAGAGGGTAACATTAGGTTAAAAGAAGCTAACATTAGGTGAGGAGAGGGTAACATTAAGTGAAGAGAGGGTAACATTAGGTGAGGAGAGGGTAACATTAGGTGAGGAGAGGGTAACATTAGGTGAGGAGAGGGTAACATTAGGTGAGGAGAGGGCACCATTGGGTGAGTAGAGGTTAACATTAGGTGAGGAGAGGGCAATATTAGGTAAGGAGAGGGTAACATTAGGTGAGTAGAGGACAATATTAGGTGAGAGGGTAACATTAGGTGAGGAGAGGGTAACATTAGGTTAGGAGAGGGCACCATTAGGTGAGTAGAGGGTAACATTAGGTGAGGAGAGAGTAACATTAGGTGAGGAGAGGACAATATTAGGTGAGGAGAGGGTAACATTAGGTTAGGAGAGGGCACCATTAGGTGACGAGAAGGTAACATTAGGTGAGGAGAGGGCAATATTAGGTGACGAGAGGGTAACATTAGGTGAGAAGAGGGCAATATTAGGTGAGTAGAGGGTAACATTAGGTTAAAAGAGGGCAACATTAGGTGAGGAGAGGGTAACATTAGGTTAGGAGAGGGTAATATTAGGTGAGGAGAGGGTAACATTAGGTGAGGAGAGGGTAACATTAGGTGAGGAGAGGGTAACATTAGGTGAGAAGAGGGTATACCAAAAACAGTCTTGTCGATGAAAAAAGGAGACAAGAGAAGTAGACGGTGACCAAAACACACATAGAGACGAGAATTTGAGACAACAGAAGTAGAGGGAGACCAAAACAAGCATGGGGATGAAAGCTGGATACAAACAAATAAACTAAAAAAGACGTGTACAAAGCTGAAGCCACTGGCCCATTACTAGAGAATTGTGCTTGTAGTCGCTGAGGTTTTATGCTCCACGGACAACTGAAAATGTATCGATTGATTGATTGATGTTGATGACTTTTCGAGTAATTTGTTGAATACATCCTGGAAGAGTATAATCATAAGGTTAATTAGCAATTTTGGTTCATTCTGAGACTTAGCGCGTGGTCGCAGGTAACATCTGAACTGATCATTGGACAGTTTATACGTTTTGTATACTAGCGTTCGATGTAACTTACCCTGTGTTGAATGACTGCTATCTCGAACTGATCGATATAGCAGTGAAATGATACACAAACACCCGACAGATAATGTATTGCTGACGCTCAGAGTCTATACAAATTGACCTTTGACTCTGTCCTACAATCACACCCTTGCACAACTTTCCCACTCACCCTCAGGGTGAGTCCCTTACAATGTACTTTGGTTGGGCTGGCTTCTGAGAGTGCACATACCTAGCATAGGTATATACAGACGCACACATACATCCAAGCACTGGCTTATGCGTCTTAATATCGCCCAATGGACTACGGTCTATGGTGGAATAGGCGCGCCTCCGCCAGTAGACACTAGTGAGGCAAACACATAAAATTAAAAAAATATTTTTAAAACAGACTCACATAAACCGCATCTCTGATGGCGAATTAATATCCAATCGGAAATCTTTACCAGATGTATCTGTACTAGATGTATCTGTACCAGATGTAAGTATCCTATCAATCACTCTTCTATTAAGTCGGCGAGCTAACCAGACTCCTAGCTAAATTCTCTCTCTATCTCTTTCTCTCTCTCTCTCTCTCTCTGTCTCTCTCTCTCTCTCTCTCTCTCTCTCTCTCTCTCTCTCTGGCCAGTCTGCTTGAGTTTTTTGTTTTGTTTTTTTGCTTAGATGTTTGCCTCACTAGTTTCTACTGGCGGAGGCGCGCCATTTTCCACCCTAGACCGTAGTCCATTGGGCGATATCAGGACGCATAAACCAGTGCTTGGATGCATGTGTGCGTCTGTATGTACCTATGCTAGGTTTGTGCGCCCTCAGAAGCTAGCCCAACCAAAGTGCAATGGAAGGGCCTCACCATGAGGGCGCGTGTGAAAGAGTTAAACTTTGTCTAGTATTATATAGTCTCAAGCAGTACCAGAGCTATCCAATGGAATCTCTGGGGGATGGCCTCTTGTCTGTCACTCACAACCCACAAACCAAATCGGTCAGCACCTAACCTCTTACCTGTCTAGACACCTTCTTTCCCCCAACCCGGTCTTCCTTTGTTGACTTAGTATCGAGACGGTGAGTGACCTTGGCACACATTCAGGTACCTTTGTTCTCAGAGTCGCCGACCACATCACCCCTGCCCTAAACGCTTATGCTCGGGCTGGAACTGTTACAGAAACTAGTGAGACAAACACAGAAAATGAAAATATTTTTTAAAAACAGACTTACATAAACCGCATCTCTGATGGCAAATTAATATCCAATCGGTAATCTGTACCAGATGTATCTGTCCCAGCTACACATTACTTGAAGAACCCTCGCCCCTTCTATAACCTATGCATTCAGAAAAGTATCTGTCAAGTTTCGTACATTTGAGACGAGCTTGGTTGTACGATTTCTGTCCATCCTTAGATGTGGATGCCCAATTTTTCGAAGTTTTACCATTACCAAAGGAAATTAAGAATATTTTCAGGTTTCATTCAAAAGCGGTTTTTTTTTTTAAATAAATAAATGTAATGTTTTTACGTTCCGGGTTCGATTCCCACTTGTGTCCAGTTTAGCAGACACTGGGTTTTTTTCTCGGGCGAATGCTCCTCCACGTATGGAAAGTAATGGCAACCTACCGCACTGCATACTTGACAAGAAACTTATAACAGCCAAATAGGTGGCGGTTGTAAGAAGCTACGTTCTGTAAAAGGACATGCTACTTACTTTTACTATCACTTATTACTTCTATATTGTTCTCTATTCTTGAAATCTCGAGTTCTGTTACGCTGCATGTGCATTTTGTACGCCGTTATCAATTTCTGTCTTTGCTAGCTCTCTCTGCGACTCCAACAAACTATAACATGGACCTATCTAATGACTGGACTGACCAAGTTCCGTACGAATTTCAGAAAACCGTTCGCAGAAACGCACCAATGCCAGATCTCAGGGTCAGGGATGTCTGGAAAAAGGGCATTACTGGAAAAAATATTGTCATTACAGTGATAGACGATGGTTCGTAATAGAATAACTTCACTAAATTTATCATGTGCTTGTCTCCCTTCGTCACCGTCGTTATGGGCCTTTAGTTGATAACGCAAGTGTTGTCTGCCCTTATAACCCATTTTTTCACATTATATCCTACATTCCATTATTACTAATTTCTAGTCCATTTTTCAAGCACATCTTAGGCGTGTGCAACCCATTGATGTCACACATCATTCAATACTGTTTGTAGTCTTTAAAATGTGGATGTCTGATTACAACTGGTGGTGAGTAGACTAGTGATAAGAGCAGATGAGATATACTGACAAAGACTTCATCTTATATCCATGTCGATCATCTCGTAACAGGCTGTATTATTATAACAGGCTGGCCAATTTGATATGACAATCTGCCGAAGATGGATGTATCGGACCGAAAGGTGCAAATATCGCAGTCAAACTGTAAACTAGCAACACAACGCATTCCGTTCTCTGGACTACATCCTGCTACTTGCAAAGCCTTGTTTATGGCTTGGTAGAGGGAGATTGAACGCAGAAAAAGAAGAAGAAGAAGAAAAAGAAGAAGAAGAAAGTATGACACTGATTCACGTAGTGGTGCGATTTCTGAGAAGCCTTCCATTGCACTACAGCAAGGAAGAAGCAAATCCACCTTTTTCAGTATGCCATATGATACCCTGTTCACTTCGTTTCCGGCCGAAGAAATATGTTTCAAAAAACATGTACTCTTGCTTGATCAGAAACACGATCGTTTAAATAACTATTTGGTCAGCCGATATTGACGTCCGATCAGGCAAAACATACTGATCTGACATGTTAGTCAGGGTCAGGTAAAATATACTGATCGGACATGTTAGTCAGGGCCAGGTAAAATATACTGATCGGACATGTTAGTCAGGGTCAGGTAAAATATACTGATCGGACATGTTAGTCAGGGTCAGGTAAAATAAACTGATCGGACATGTTAGTCAGGGTCAGGTAAAATAAACTAATCGGACATGTTAGTCAGGGTCAGGTAAAATAAACTGATCGGACATGTTAGTCAGGGTCAGGTAAAAAATATACTGATCGGACATGTTATTCGGGGTCAGATAAAATAAACTGATCGGACGTGTTAGTCAGGGTCAGGTAAAATATACTGATCGGACATGTTAGTCAGGGTCAAGTAAGATACAATGGCCAAGACTGCAACCTTGCGCCCATGCAGGTCTCCCTGTAAACGGACTGTTTTCGTGGCAGTCTGGCCAACGAGATGGCACATCGACATGATCCCTGCAATAGTGAGCGACAGGTAGATGAAGCCAGCACAATTCAACCCAATGCATGACATCGTTTTACTTTCATCAGCATGCTCGGAATGTGAAGAAAACTATTGCAATCTCCACTTAACGCCCTGTATAGGGCTCACAAAAGAGTTATATTATTGAGGGCATACAAAAACAGCAATTAATCTTGAACGATTACTCTTTATTGCTTTGAAACACGTATTTAAATAACAGATGCCCTTTCTTGATCTAAAACACAAGTATTTAAATAAGCTAATGTCATCTCTTGATCTAAAACACAAATATTTAAATAAGCTAATGTCATCTCTTGATCTAAAACACAAATATTTAAATAAGCTAATGTCATCTCTTGATCTAAAACACAAATATTTAAATAAGCTAATGTCATCTCTTGACCTAAAACACAAATATTTAAATAAGCTGATGTCATTCCTTGACTGAAAAAAAACACAAATATTTAAATAAGCTAATGTCATTTCTTGACCTAAAACACAAATATTTAAATAAGCTAATGTCATTTCTTGACCTAAAACACAAATATTTAAATAAGCTGATGTCATTCCTTGACTGAATAAAAAACACAAATATTTAAATAAGCTAATGTCATTTCTTGACCTAAAACACAAATATTTAAATAAGCTAATGTCATTTCTTGACCTAAATCACAAATATTTAAAAAAGCTAATGTCATTTCTTGACCTAAAACACAAATATTTAAATAAGCTAATGTCATTTCTTGACCTAAAACACAAATATTTAAAAAAGCTAATGTCATTTCTTGACCTAAAACACAAATATTTAAATAAGCTGATGTCATTTCTTGACCTAAAACACAAATATTTAAATAAGCTAATGTCATTTCTTGACCTAAAACACAAATATTTAAAAAAGCTAATGTCATTTCTTGACCTAAAACACAAATATTTAAATAAGCTAATGTCATTTCTTGACCTAAAACACAAATATTTAAAAAAGCTAATGTCATTTCTTGACCTAAAACACAAATATTTAAATAAGCTAATGTCATTTCTTGACCTAAAACACAAATATTTAAATAAGATAATGTCATTTCTTGACCTAAAACACAAATATTTAAATAAACTAATGTCATTTCTTGACCTAAAACACAAATATTTAAATAAACTAATGTCATTTCTTGACCTAAAACACAAATATTTAAATAAACTGATGTCATTTCTTGACCTAAAACACAAATATTTAAATAAACTAATGTCATTTCTTGACCTAAAACACAAATATTTAAATAAACTAATGTCATTTCTTGACCTAAAACACAAATATTTAAATAAACTAATGTCATTTCTTGACCTAAAACACAAATATTTAAATAAACTGATGTCATTTCTTGACCTAAAACACAAATATTTAAATAAACTAATGTCATTTCTTGACCTAAAACACAAATATTTAAATAAACTAATGTCATTTCTTGACCTAAAACACAAATATTTAAATAAACTAATGTCATTTCTTGACCTAAAACACAAATATTTAAATAAACTGATGTCATTTCTTGACCTAAAACACAAATATTTAAATAAACTAATGTCATTTCTTGACCTAAAACACAAATATTTAAATAAGCTAATGTCATTTCTTGACCTAAAACACAAATATTTAAATAAGCTGATGTCATTCCTTGACTGAAAAAAAACACAAATATTTAAATAAGCTAATGTCATTTCTTGACCTAAAACACAAATATTTAAATAAGCTAATGTCATTTCTTGACCTAAAACACAAATATTTAAATAAGCTGATGTCATTCCTTGACTGAAAAAAAACACAAATATTTAAATAAGCTAATGTCATTTCTTGACCTAAAACACAAATATTTAAATAAGCTAATGTCATTTCTTGACCTAAAACACAAATATTTAAAAAAGCTAATGTCATTTCTTGACCTAAAACACAAATATTTAAATAAGCTAATGTCATTTCTTGACCTAAAACACAAATATTTAAATAAACTAATGTCATTTCTTGATCTAAAACACAAATATTTAAATAAGCTAATGTCATTTCTTGACCTAAAACACAAATATTTAAATAAACTAATGTCATTTCTTGACCTAAAACACAAATATTTAAATAAACTAATGTCATTTCTTGACCTAAAACACAAATATTTAAATAAACTAATGTCATTTCTTGACCTAAAACACAAATATTTAAATAAACTAATGTCATTTCTTGACCTAAAACACAAATATTTAAATAAACTAATGTCATTTCTTGACCTAAAACACAAATATTTAAATAAACTAATGTCATTTCTTGACCTAAAACACAAATATTTAAATAAACTAATGTCATTTCTTGACCTAAAACACAAATATTTCAATAAACTAATGTCATTTCTTGACCTAAAACACAAATATTTAATTAAACAGATGTGCTATCATTATCTGAAACACATACCTTTGTTGAAGCCATTGATGGGGCTGTCTGATAGCATACAACGCTTCTCAGCTCATGAAGACAGGCACAGACATGACTGGTGTATCCATTGATGTGGTTGTCTGATAGCGTACAACGCTTCTCACCTCATCAAGACAGGCACAAACATGACTGGTGGATCTATTCATGTGGATGCTTCATGGCAAACGTGGAAAATGAAGAAGAAGAAAAAGATGTGCAGCTAACGGAACGCTAGTATAATCATTCAGTCAGTATTAGCTTCCGGAGTATTCTTGTTGCTCTTTAGAGTTGGGTCTTCTTTTTGGAACGATACGCCCATATCAACCACTGACAGAGACATGCTGGTTATATCGTGCATGAGGGTACAGCGTGGGCTAATGGTTAAGTGACACGACTCACAATCCGAAGGTGCTCGGTTCGATCCCTATCACAGTACCGGCAGTTACACCGGGGAAGCAAACCCTTAAAAAATGCAGGAGGAAGCAGACCCTTACATTAAAAAATGCATGCTGAAGTCGGATGCACTGGGCCAACAGACGGAAAATAAAAAACACAGTGCAACGCAAATCGCCTTGGGGATTAGACAAATAAGGCGTACAACAAGTTTCCAAAACATTCGTTCATACTTGTAGATAGATGTGCTAGTTAGCCGACTATGGAAAGAAAGAAAGTACGTTTAGTGATCAGAATCACAAAGGACAGATAGGGAAGACAGAATAATGGCAGAATGCATTTTGTGAAGTGATTTTCTATAAACAGTCATTTTTTTAACAAATATAAATTATATTTTGTTCCGGACTTCAAACTGGAATGTGTTTTCAATCTTCCCTTGTTTATATTTGCACTGCTCTTTGTGGTTTCAGGTCTGGAATGGACTCATCCGGACATACAAGATAATTACGTAAGTTCAACAAATTTTAAAGTCACCTGGGATTAATTTTTTAAGATTTCATTGTTCAAAATATCAACTTTTTCTGAGATGGGCTGACTAATTTCTTTTCCCTCTGCCTTGCTTTCCTTACGGTTGTTCAGATACCCGCTCACAGAAGTATAGAATGAAGTGTATCGAGCCACGGCGCTTGACTGCGAGAGATAACTATTTCAAACGTTCAACCACTCAGACCGCCATATCGAGACGGAGAAAGAAAATATCTTCGCGATAGGAAGGAGAAACATCTGCGTTCTGGTCAACCTAAATATATAATATGTTCTTATGTTACCTTAAACGATGGTACAAGTATAACTATGGGGAGGAAGACTAACGTCTGGTCAGGCACAACATACTGATAAGACATGTTAGTCAGAGTCAGGCACAACATACTGATAAGACAAGTTAGTCAGAGTCAGGCACAACATACTGATAAGACATGTTAGTCAGAGTCAGGCACAACATACTGATCAGACATGTTAGTCAGGGATCAGGCACAACATACTGATAAGACAAGTTAGTCAGAGTCAGGCACAACATACTGATCAGACATGTTAGTCAGGGTCAGGCACAACATACTGATAAGACATGCTAGTCAGAGTCAGGCACAACATACTGATAAGACATGTTAGTCAGGGTCAGGCACAACATACTGATCAGACATGTTAGTCAGGGTCAGGCACAACATACTGATCAGACATGTTAGTCAGCCTCAGGCACAACATACTGATCAGACATGTTAGTCAGGGTCAGGCACATCATACTGATAAGACATGTTAGTCAGGGTCAGGCACAACATACTGATCAGACATGTTAGCCAGGGTCAGCCACAACATACTGATCAGACATGTTAGTCAGGGTCAGGCACAACATACTGATCAGACATGTTAGCCAGGGTCAGCCACAACATACTGATCAGACATGTTAGTCAGGGTCAGGCACAACATACTGATCAGACATGTTAGTCAGGGTCAGGCACAACATACTGATCAGACATGTTAGTCAGGGTCAGGCACAACATACTGATCAGACATGTTAGTCAGGGTCAGGCACAACATACTGATCAGACATATTAGTCAGGGTCCGGCACAACATACTGATCAGACATGTTAGTCAGGGTCAGGCACAACATACTGATCAGACATATTAGTCAGGGTCCGGCACAACATACTGATCAGACATGTTAGTCAGGGTCAGGCACAACATACTGATCAGACATGTTAGTCAGGGTCAGGCACAACATACTGATCAGACATGTTAGTCAGAGTCAGGCACAACATACTGACCAGACATGTTAGTCAGGGTCAGGCACAACATACTGATCAGACATGTTAGTCAGGGTCAGGCACAACATACTGATCAGACATGTTAGTCAGAGTCAGGCACAACATACTGATCAAACATCTTAGTCAGGGTCAGGCACAACATACTGATCAGACATGTTAGTCAGGGTCAGGCACAACATACTGATCAGACATGTTAGTCAGGGTCAGGCACAACATACTGATCAGACATGTTAGTCGGGGTCAGGCACAACATACTGATCAGACATGTTAGTCAGGGTCAGGCACAACATACTGATCAGACATGTTAGTCAGAGTCAGGCACAACATACTGATCAGACATGTTAGTCAGGGTCAGGCACAACATACTGATCAGACATGTTAGTCAGGGTCAGACACAACATACTGATCAGACATGTTAGTCAGGGTCAGGCACAACATACTGACCAAGATCTCACCTCGACTTCCCCGTAATCCTGCATGGAAATGGGCCGTCCTGTTTGGTAGTCTTGGTAACGATATGGAGGATCCCGGTAGTATTGAGCATAACTCAGATGAAGCACAACAGTTTGGAGGGCCCCGGTCCATCTTCATCAGCACGTTAGGGATGTGAGGAAAGCTACTATAAACCGCCTAAATGTCCTTTTCAGGACTCCACAAAAGGGTACACTTTTTCATTGCGGACATTCACAACTAATAGAATCATTGACTTCCTAGACTTTTCTGTCCACTGTCGCTAAGCGCATTTGAGAGCTGAACATGGCATTCTTTCATTGTGTTGCGTTGATCGTTCCGTGTTGTAGTATTTCTATTATGTCATCTATTCATTTTCTATGTAGTCTTCCTCGTACTTTTTAGCCAGATCTTCTTATGTTTTAGCAAGTGTTGTAATTGATCAAGTCACATTATTCTCAGATGATCGATCCATCTTATTTTGAGACTTGCTATGTATTTAGAATAAAGGGTATCTCTCACATCTGCAAAAACATAACATTAACTTGTATTACAAACGTCATACATGCCATTAGCAACATGTTATGTTATATGTCATGTTACGTTATGTTATGTATTGTTATGTAGAATTTATGGGAAATAGTCTCCAGGCAGACTCATAAGTGCTTAGGTACTTTAAGCAAATATCACTGATAACCGATAATAACCTATAGTTTATGTAGCTCGCTGGATGTACACACTCCTGTTCTGTTCTCTCAGTTGTACTTACCTGCTTTACAAACTCTTAATATCAAAATCCAGCAATCTGTGAATGAATGGGTGACTCTCATATCCAATGTCCTCGCTGTGGATGGTCGCTATATATATCCAATATCCCATTACGGATGCTTGTTAAATATTTCCGATATCCTTACTATGGATGCTCGCAATATATATCCAATATATTCGCTTTGGATGCGCCTTATATATATATATCCAATATTCTTACTGTGATACTCGTTATATATATTCAATATCGTCATTAAGAATGCACGCTGTATATATGTAAATAAATACGAGGGTCGTTCAAATCAAACCGGGACTCTTTGTTCTAGTTCTACCTGAATGGGTTATAACGAGTCGGAACTACTATCATTAGCTGCACTTGCGCCCTATTGCTATGGGCCAGTCACGTGACAGATAAATAAAAATGGCAAACAACACTGTTAGTGCTTGCATAAAACAGCGTGTTGTAATGACGTTTCTTGCAAAAGAAGGCGCGAGACCTGCGGAAATTTACAGAAGGCTGCAATCACAAAACGGTAAACACTACTATTCATGAACATTTGCATTTTAGGAAGGTTATTGCACGTTGAATGCCAAGACAGCTTTCCGCTTTTGACCGAAAGAGAAGAGTTCAAGCCTGCACTGAATTTAAAGAATGTTTCGACATGGAAGAACAATCATTTTATGATCGCTTCGTAACACGGGACAAAACCTGGGCTCATTATTATACACCTGGAGCGAAACGAGCATCCAAGCAGTAGAAGCATACGCAATCATCCCCATCCACAAAAACTAGGACAATTGGACCAGCAGGTAAAGTGATGGCCAGTGTTTTCTGGGACGAACTTGGCATCATTCGTGTTGATTTTCTACCCTGTTGGGCCATTATAAGCAGTGAACAATACATGCGCATTTTGAGTGATGTGCATAACCGTCTGTGAACAAAAAACGGTTTGGTTTGATCACAAAAGGCGTCCTGCTTCTACAAGATAACGGTTGACCTCAAACGGCTCACAGCACTATGTGACATCTGCAGCAACTCGACTGGGAGGTATTATCACATATACCTAACAGCCCAGTCCTCGCTCCAAGCAGCTTTCACCTGTTTGGACCACTAAAAGAATTTCTGGGAGGTCAGCATTTCAGCACTTATGACGAAGTGAAACAGGCTGTCCTGGATTGGTTCAGACATACTGACAAATCTTTCTACTCTCAGGCTTTTTATGCATTACTTAAACGCTGGGATAAATACATAAACATTGAAGAAGATTATATATATATATTTTTTAATGGCATTTTGACTACTTTAAAAAAAAGTGCAAAAAACTTTCTATACAAAAAAATCAAGTCCTGGTTTGACTTAAAAGCCCTTCCATCACACATATAAAAATAAGTATAAAAATACTCCTAAAATACGTAATAATAAAAATATATTATCTTGGTCTTCTTGGTCATGTCTACGAGGCTAGAATATCATGTTCTCCAGAAATAAATACCATCAATTCTGTTGCTAATTTTCCACAGTGACTTTCTGTATCGCCTTTAACAACCTTTCCCGAGATATCATCTTCTTTTCGCAGTTTGCACTCATAACATTTTAAAACATGTTTTTATTTCCCTCTTCGAGGGGACTAATCATTTTATTTTCGTATTGATCTCACCATTTGTTAGATATTGTTTATGTTGCATAACATTCTTGTTTAAAACTCCAATTCTATTATCTTTAGCTATATTCTTGTGAATGCATCGATTGCACTAACTATTTCTATATAAATATCATGATTATTTATATTAACAAAACGATTTCGCATAGGGCAGCATTCCCCCGAATGTTGCCGGGGCCCGAAAGGGGAGCAAGGAATAATAACACTGTAACTGTGGCAGAGCCTAGGTTTCGCTAAGTAGTTACATATCTAAAGTGCTACAACAAACGCACCTCAACAATAACCATAAATTCTCAATCAGAGGATACCAGACCTTCCGTCTAGATAGAGAAGGCCACAAAGGAGGGGTCCTGATACTGACCAGAAACAGCATACCGAGTAGCGCGGTACCTGTCAATCACACCGGACAAGCAGAAATTGTAGGAGTTGACATAATGGCTCAAGAGACGAAGCTCCGCATTTTCAATCTGTACGGACCACCAAACAGAGACCTATCGCTCTCGAGTATGGAGGTCAGAGACTCCAACTGCATAGTAGTTGGAGATTTCAACAGCCACTCGGAGAGATGGGGCTACTCTGACACAGACAGCAGAGGTGACGAAGTGGAAGATTGGGAGATAGATGCAAATCTCTCCCTAATCAATAGGCCGGAGGATAGCCCTAGCTTCTATTCAAGAACATGGCATACCACCTCGACTCCAGATTTGGCCTTCTCCACACAGGACATACACTATAAAATAGACCGCCAGGTGCTAAACCAACTGGCAGGTAGCGACCACAGGCCGATCAGGCTAACCATTGACATGGAAGTAGGCCCACAGGAAACAAAACCGCTCCCACGTTGGAATTACAAACGAGCCGACTGGGACAGATTTGCAATCCTGACAGATGGGCTGTGTGAAACCATCAACACACGAAATACCAAAATGAAGCCCATGGTAGAGAGCCTAAGCAAGGCAATAATGCAAGCCGCCACTGAAACCATCCCAAGAGGAGCTAGGAAAAACTATAAGCCCTACTGGAATGATGAGTTACAGAAAGTGGAAGATGCAGTAACAAATGCTAGGAACGTGGCAGAACGTGAAAAATCCATGGGGGCAAACATCGCCCTCAAAGCCGCCACGGCGCAGTACAAACACACTCTCAAGCAAACAGCAAGAGAAAGTTGGAAAAACAAAACGGAAAGTTTAAACCTGGACAAAGACGGGAACAAGCTATGGAAGCTAGTCAGAGCCATGAACGACGAAACCCCGTCAAATAAACAAATTACTATCAAGCAGGGCGAGAACTTGATCACAGGTAAGAAAGCCGCAAACGCCTTTGTCGATCACTATGCCAGAGCAAACCACATCGAGGTCCCTGCAGATAAGCATACAGATATTAGCGAAGAGCTAAAGCGACACGAAAACATAAATACGGCTCCTGAAGAGCACATGATGGCCAAACTAACCATGCGCGAAATGGAAGAGGCTATGAGAACACTAAAGAAAAGGAAATCTCCCGGAAAAGACGGGATAACAAACGAAATGCTGATGGGGCTGGGCCAAACAGCGAAGAAAAAACTACTATCAATCCTGAACCAAAGCTGGAAAAGGGGTATTGTACCCCAGGCATGGAAGGATGCAATACTGGTACCAGTACCAAAAACAGGAAAGGATAAAACAGATCCGAATGGATACAGGCCCATAAGCCTACTGAGCTGTGTCGGCAAGCTGATGGAACGGATGATAAACACCAGACTGATGTGGCATCTGGAAGAAAAACGAATTCTAATTCCACAGCAAGCCGGCTTTAGACAGCACAGATCCACTGAGGACCAGGTCATCCTCATAGCCCAGGAGATAGAAGATGCCTACCAGGCACAGAAGCACACAGTAGCTGTTTGGGTGGATCTGGAAAAGGCATTTGACAAAGTCTGGAAGGACGGACTCAGAGTCAAGCTGAGAAGAAGTGATGTCTGTGGGAAGATGTACAAGTGGATCAACCACTACCTCAAACAAAGAACGGCCAGAGTCCAAGTACAAGGGCAGATGAGCAAAAAGGTGACACTCGAGCAGGGAGTACCCCAAGGGGGAGTACTGTCACCCACACTCTTTCTGGTATATATAAACGATATTACAGAGAATATACCAAGAAGAGTCCATAGCTCAATGTTTGCAGACGATTTGGCTATGTGGACCTCTGAAAAGAATCTCACCATAGCAAGAAATCAGATGCAAACGGCCCTAACATCGCTGGAAGAGTGGGCGAACTCATGGCTGGTCAAAATAAACGAGGAGAAAACCACGTGCACAATATTCTCGCTCTCATTAAAACCCCAAAGTACCAAATTAAGCCTAAACGGCAAAATCTTGCAGCCAAACGACAACCCAACCTATCTGGGAGTCACATTTGATCGGCGCATGACATGGAAAAGTCAGATTGAGAGAAACCGAATGAAAGCCAGAGAAAGAATGGCGATCATGAGGAAACTTGCTGGCACAAGCTGGGGAGCAGACGAAAGCATACTAAAGAAACTGTACACTGGAAGAGTGAGACCAGTTCTCGAGTATGGCATTGCGGCATGGACAACAGCAGCGAAGGCGAACTTCGACAAAGTTAACAAACTTCAAAACCAAGCCATGAGAATCATAACAGGTGGCATGAAGTCAACGCCAATTGTAGAACTTGAAAAGATTACAAGACTGCAATCCATGACCGATAGAAGAGACTGCAGAGCCCAGCTGCAGTCAGAGAAACTCCGAAGACTGACGGACCATCCAATGTACCAGAGACTAAACAATCTGGGAAATGGGAAACTGAAGCGGAGAAACTTTGCAGAAATAGCCAAAGCAAAGATGCACGAAGATCCCATAAACGCACTAACAACACCAAAACCCATCACTACTGTACGAAAACCCACTTGGAGGCAGGATATATTTCCAGAGGTGGTAGAAAATATACCAGGTATTGCAAACAAAAACTGCCAGAGTGAGAAAGAAAGGAGAGACACTACCCTAAGCTTCATAACGAAAAGCTACCCAAGCATGGACTGGACCCATGCATACACCGACGGTTCTGTAACAAACACTACACAGAACGGAGGGGCAGGAGCATTCCTGAACCTACCAAATGGCAGAAAAATAACACTGTCATTCGCTACTGGTAAGTACACAAGCAATTTCAGAGCAGAGGCAGAGGCACTGAGGGCGGCAGTGGACGAAATGGTAACACACAGTGAAAATGAGAGCCATATAGTCTTGCTGACAGATGCTCTCGAAGTAGTCACAGCGCTAAAAAGCCAGAAGAACACTGAGCTTAATGACTTAAGAGCAGCACTCTGCAAACTGTGCCAGCAGTCCGCACCAAAAAGGGTGGTGGTACAGTGGGTTCCGTCACACTGCAACATCCTAGGCAACGAGGAGGCAGACAGACTGGCAAAAGAAGGTGCAAGGCTACCACAAACAGATACCAGTATGACGTACGAAGAGTCAAAACGGCTTATCAAAGCCAGATACATGTCCAAATGGGAAACCGAACATACTGGTTACACCAAAAACGATGCCTATTACCAGTTGAACCGAAGAGAGCAGGTCGTTGTCTTCAGACTTCGCACTGGCCACAACAGACTGAGGTACCACTTATTCAACAAACTGAAGATAGGGTGTACCGACGAATGCCCGTGCGGTACTGGTAAAATGACCACTGAACATCTGCTGCAGAACTGCCCGACATACGAGGATCAGAGAGAGCAGATGTGGCCATTGCCAGTGGAACTGCAAGACAAGCTGTATGGTAGTGGCGAGAGTCTCAGGATGACCGCCGCTTTTTTCGAGAAAATAATGGTTACTGTCTGACTGTGTACGCAGAAGAAGAAGAAGAAGAAGATCGTTCCGTGTTGTAGTATTTCTATTATGTCATCTATTCATTTTCTATGTAGTCTTCCTCGTACTTTTTAGCCAGATCTTCTTATGTTTTAGCAAGTGTTGTAATTGATCAAGTCACATTATTCTCAGATGATCGATCCATCTTATTTTGAGACTTGCTATGTATTTAGAATAAAGGGTATCTCTCACATCTGCAAAAACATAACATTAACTTGTATTACAAACGTCATACATGCCATTAGCAACATGTTATGTTATATGTCATGTTACGTTATGTTATGTATTGTTATGTAGAATTTATGGGAAATAGTCTCCAGGCAGACTCATAAGTGCTTAGGTACTTTAAGCAAATATCACTGATAACCGATAATAACCTATAGTTTATGTAGCTCGCTGGATGTACACACTCCTGTTCTGTTCTCTCAGTTGTACTTACCTGCTTTACAAACTCTTAATATCAAAATCCAGCAATCTGTGAATGAATGGGTGACTCTCATATCCAATGTCCTCGCTGTGGATGGTCGCTATATATATCCAATATCCCATTACGGATGCTTGTTAAATATTTCCGATATCCTTACTATGGATGCTCGCAATATATATCCAATATATTCGCTTTGGATGCGCCTTATATATATATATCCAATATTCTTACTGTGATACTCGTTATATATATTCAATATCGTCATTAAGAATGCACGCTGTATATATGTAAATAAATACGAGGGTCGTTCAAATCAAACCGGGACTCTTTGTTCTAGTTCTACCTGAATGGGTTATAACGAGTCGGAACTACTATCATTAGCTGCACTTGCGCCCTATTGCTATGGGCCAGTCACGTGACAGATAAATAAAAATGGCAAACAACACTGTTAGTGCTTGCATAAAACAGCGTGTTGTAATGACGTTTCTTGCAAAAGAAGGCGCGAGACCTGCGGAAATTTACAGAAGGCTGCAATCACAAAACGGTAAACACTACTATTCATGAACATTTGCATTTTAGGAAGGTTATTGCACGTTGAATGCCAAGACAGCTTTCCGCTTTTGACCGAAAGAGAAGAGTTCAAGCCTGCACTGAATTTAAAGAATGTTTCGACATGGAAGAACAATCATTTTATGATCGCTTCGTAACACGGGACAAAACCTGGGCTCATTATTATACACCTGGAGCGAAACGAGCATCCAAGCAGTAGAAGCATACGCAATCATCCCCATCCACAAAAACTAGGACAATTGGACCAGCAGGTAAAGTGATGGCCAGTGTTTTCTGGGACGAACTTGGCATCATTCGTGTTGATTTTCTACCCTGTTGGGCCATTATAAGCAGTGAACAATACATGCGCATTTTGAGTGATGTGCATAACCGTCTGTGAACAAAAAACGGTTTGGTTTGATCACAAAAGGCGTCCTGCTTCTACAAGATAACGGTTGACCTCAAACGGCTCACAGCACTATGTGACATCTGCAGCAACTCGACTGGGAGGTATTATCACATATACCTAACAGCCCAGTCCTCGCTCCAAGCAGCTTTCACCTGTTTGGACCACTAAAAGAATTTCTGGGAGGTCAGCATTTCAGCACTTATGACGAAGTGAAACAGGCTGTCCTGGATTGGTTCAGACATACTGACAAATCTTTCTACTCTCAGGCTTTTTATGCATTACTTAAACGCTGGGATAAATACATAAACATTGAAGAAGATTATATATATATATTTTTTAATGGCATTTTGACTACTTTAAAAAAAAGTGCAAAAAAATTTCTTTACAAAAAAATCAAGTCCTGGTTTGACTTAAAAGCCCTTCCATCACACATATAAAAATAAGTATAAAAATACTCCTAAAATACGTAATAATAAAAATATATTATCTTGGTCTTCTTGGTCATGTCTACGAGGCTAGAATATCATGTTCTCCAGAAATAAATACCATCAATTCTGTTGCTAATTTTCCACAGTGACTTTCTGTATCGCCTTTAACAACCTTTCCCGAGATATCATCTTCTTTTCGCAGTTTGCACTCATAACATTTTAAAACATGTTTTTATTTCCCTCTTCGAGGGGACTAATCATTTTATTTTCGTATTGATCTCACCATTTGTTAGATATTGTTTATGTTGCATAACATTCTTGTTTAAAACTCCAATTCTATTATCTTTAGCTATATTCTTGTGAATGCATCGATTGCACTAACTATTTCTATATAAATATCATGATTATTTATATTAACAAAACGATTTCGCATAGGGCAGCATTCCCCCGAATGTTGCCGGGGCCCGAAAGGGGAGCAAGGAATAATAACACTGTAACTGTGGCAGAGCCTAGGTTTCGCTAAGTAGTTACATATCTAAAGTGCTACAACAAACGCACCTCAACAATAACCATAAATTCTCAATCAGAGGATACCAGACCTTCCGTCTAGATAGAGAAGGCCACAAAGGAGGGGTCCTGATACTGACCAGAAACAGCATACCGAGTAGCGCGGTACCTGTCAATCACACCGGACAAGCAGAAATTGTAGGAGTTGACATAATGGCTCAAGAGACGAAGCTCCGCATTTTCAATCTGTACGGACCACCAAACAGAGACCTATCGCTCTCGAGTATGGAGGTCAGAGACTCCAACTGCATAGTAGTTGGAGATTTCAACAGCCACTCGGAGAGATGGGGCTACTCTGACACAGACAGCAGAGGTGACGAAGTGGAAGATTGGGAGATAGATGCAAATCTCTCCCTAATCAATAGGCCGGAGGATAGCCCTAGCTTCTATTCAAGAACATGGCATACCACCTCGACTCCAGATTTGGCCTTCTCCACACAGGACATACACTATAAAATAGACCGCCAGGTGCTAAACCAACTGGCAGGTAGCGACCACAGGCCGATCAGGCTAACCATTGACATGGAAGTAGGCCCACAGGAAACAAAACCGCTCCCACGTTGGAATTACAAACGAGCCGACTGGGACAGATTTGCAATCCTGACAGATGGGCTGTGTGAAACCATCAACACACGAAATACCAAAATGAAGCCCATGGTAGAGAGCCTAAGCAAGGCAATAATGCAAGCCGCCACTGAAACCATCCCAAGAGGAGCTAGGAAAAACTATAAGCCCTACTGGAATGATGAGTTACAGAAAGTGGAAGATGCAGTAACAAATGCTAGGAACGTGGCAGAACGTGAAAAATCCATGGGGGCAAACATCGCCCTCAAAGCCGCCACGGCGCAGTACAAACACACTCTCAAGCAAACAGCAAGAGAAAGTTGGAAAAACAAAACGGAAAGTTTAAACCTGGACAAAGACGGGAACAAGCTATGGAAGCTAGTCAGAGCCATGAACGACGAAACCCCGTCAAATAAACAAATTACTATCAAGCAGGGCGAGAACTTGATCACAGGTAAGAAAGCCGCAAACGCCTTTGTCGATCACTATGCCAGAGCAAACCACATCGAGGTCCCTGCAGATAAGCATACAGATATTAGCGAAGAGCTAAAGCGACACGAAAACATAAATACGGCTCCTGAAGAGCACATGATGGCCAAACTAACCATGCGCGAAATGGAAGAGGCTATGAGAACACTAAAGAAAAGGAAATCTCCCGGAAAAGACGGGATAACAAACGAAATGCTGATGGGGCTGGGCCAAACAGCGAAGAAAAAACTACTATCAATCCTGAACCAAAGCTGGAAAAGGGGTATTGTACCCCAGGCATGGAAGGATGCAATACTGGTACCAGTACCAAAAACAGGAAAGGATAAAACAGATCCGAATGGATACAGGCCCATAAGCCTACTGAGCTGTGTCGGCAAGCTGATGGAACGGATGATAAACACCAGACTGATGTGGCATCTGGAAGAAAAACGAATTCTAATTCCACAGCAAGCCGGCTTTAGACAGCACAGATCCACTGAGGACCAGGTCATCCTCATAGCCCAGGAGATAGAAGATGCCTACCAGGCACAGAAGCACACAGTAGCTGTTTGGGTGGATCTGGAAAAGGCATTTGACAAAGTCTGGAAGGACGGACTCAGAGTCAAGCTGAGAAGAAGTGATGTCTGTGGGAAGATGTACAAGTGGATCAACCACTACCTCAAACAAAGAACGGCCAGAGTCCAAGTACAAGGGCAGATGAGCAAAAAGGTGACACTCGAGCAGGGAGTACCCCAAGGGGGAGTACTGTCACCCACACTCTTTCTGGTATATATAAACGATATTACAGAGAATATACCAAGAAGAGTCCATAGCTCAATGTTTGCAGACGATCTGGCTATGTGGACCTCTGAAAAGAATCTCACCATAGCAAGAAATCAGATGCAAACGGCCCTAACATCGCTGGAAGAGTGGGCGAACTCATGGCTGGTCAAAATAAACGAGGAGAAAACCACGTGCACAATATTCTCGCTCTCATTAAAACCCCAAAGTACCAAATTAAGCCTAAACGGCAAAATCTTGCAGCCAAACGACAACCCAACCTATCTGGGAGTCACATTTGATCGGCGCATGACATGGAAAAGTCAGATTGAGAGAAACCGAATGAAAGCCAGAGAAAGAATGGCGATCATGAGGAAACTTGCTGGCACAAGCTGGGGAGCAGACGAAAGCATACTAAAGAAACTGTACACTGGAAGAGTGAGACCAGTTCTCGAGTATGGCATTGCGGCATGGACAACAGCAGCGAAGGCGAACTTCGACAAAGTTAACAAACTTCAAAACCAAGCCATGAGAATCATAACAGGTGGCATGAAGTCAACGCCAATTGTAGAACTTGAAAAGATTACAAGACTGCAATCCATGACCGATAGAAGAGACTGCAGAGCCCAGCTGCAGTCAGAGAAACTCCGAAGACTGACGGACCATCCAATGTACCAGAGACTAAACAATCTGGGAAATGGGAAACTGAAGCGGAGAAACTTTGCAGAAATAGCCAAAGCAAAGATGCACGAAGATCCCATAAACGCACTAACAACACCAAAACCCATCACTACTGTACGAAAACCCACTTGGAGGCAGGATATATTTCCAGAGGTGGTAGAAAATATACCAGGTATTGCAAACAAAAACTGCCAGAGTGAGAAAGAAAGGAGAGACACTACCCTAAGCTTCATAACGAAAAGCTACCCAAGCATGGACTGGACCCATGCATACACCGACGGTTCTGTAACAAACACTACACAGAACGGAGGGGCAGGAGCATTCCTGAACCTACCAAATGGCAGAAAAATAACACTGTCATTCGCTACTGGTAAGTACACAAGCAATTTCAGAGCAGAGGCAGAGGCACTGAGGGCGGCAGTGGACGAAATGGTAACACACAGTGAAAATGAGAGCCATATAGTCTTGCTGACAGATGCTCTCGAAGTAGTCACAGCGCTAAAAAGCCAGAAGAACACTGAGCTTAATGACTTAAGAGCAGCACTCTGCAAACTGTGCCAGCAGTCCGCACCAAAAAGGGTGGTGGTACAGTGGGTTCCGTCACACTGCAACATCCTAGGCAACGAGGAGGCAGACAGACTGGCAAAAGAAGGTGCAAGGCTACCACAAACAGATACCAGTATGACGTACGAAGAGTCAAAACGGCTTATCAAAGCCAGATACATGTCCAAATGGGAAACCGAACATACTGGTTACACCAAAAACGATGCCTATTACCAGTTGAACCGAAGAGAGCAGGTCGTTGTCTTCAGACTTCGCACTGGCCACAACAGACTGAGGTACCACTTATTCAACAAACTGAAGATAGGGTGTACCGACGAATGCCCGTGCGGTACTGGTAAAATGACCACTGAACATCTGCTGCAGAACTGCCCGACATACGAGGATCAGAGAGAGCAGATGTGGCCATTGCCAGTGGAACTGCAAGACAAGCTGTATGGTAGTGGCGAGAGTCTCAGGATGACCGCCGCTTTTTTCGAGAAAATAATGGTTACTGTCTGACTGTGTACGCAGAAGAAGAAGAAGAAGAAGATCGTTCCGTGTTGTAGTATTTCTATTATGTCATCTATTCATTTTCTATGTAGTCTTCCTCGTACTTTTTAGCCAGATCTTCTTATGTTTTAGCAAGTGTTGTAATTGATCAAGTCACATTATTCTCAGATGATCGATCCATCTTATTTTGAGACTTGCTATGTATTTAGAATAAAGGGTATCTCTCACATCTGCAAAAACATAACATTAACTTGTATTACAAACGTCATACATGCCATTAGCAACATGTTATGTTATATGTCATGTTACGTTATGTTATGTATTGTTATGTAGAATTTATGGGAAATAGTCTCCAGGCAGACTCATAAGTGCTTAGGTACTTTAAGCAAATATCACTGATAACCGATAATAACCTATAGTTTATGTAGCTCGCTGGATGTACACACTCCTGTTCTG
The DNA here is from genome assembly GCA_036924085.1 of Ariolimax columbianus. Lineage (NCBI taxonomy): Eukaryota > Metazoa > Mollusca > Gastropoda > Stylommatophora > Arionidae > Ariolimax > Ariolimax columbianus. The sequence goes on from JAVGWX010000003.1 coordinate 140,480,019, forward strand.
TTCTCTCAGTTGTACTTACCTGCTTTACAAACTCTTAATATCAAAATCCAGCAATCTGTGAATGAATGGGTGACTCTCATATCCAATGTCCTCGCTGTGGATGGTCGCTATATATATCCAATATCCCATTACGGATGCTTGTTAAATATTTCCGATATCCTTACTATGGATGCTCGCAATATATATCCAATATATTCGCTTTGGATGCGCCTTATATATATATATCCAATATTCTTACTGTGATACTCGTTATATATATTCAATATCGTCATTAAGAATGCACGCTGTATATATGTAAATAAATACGAGGGTCGTTCAAATCAAACCGGGACTCTTTGTTCTAGTTCTACCTGAATGGGTTATAACGAGTCGGAACTACTATCATTAGCTGCACTTGCGCCCTATTGCTATGGGCCAGTCACGTGACAGATAAATAAAAATGGCAAACAACACTGTTAGTGCTTGCATAAAACAGCGTGTTGTAATGACGTTTCTTGCAAAAGAAGGCGCGAGACCTGCGGAAATTTACAGAAGGCTGCAATCACAAAACGGTAAACACTACTATTCATGAACATTTGCATTTTAGGAAGGTTATTGCACGTTGAATGCCAAGACAGCTTTCCGCTTTTGACCGAAAGAGAAGAGTTCAAGCCTGCACTGAATTTAAAGAATGTTTCGACATGGAAGAACAATCATTTTATGATCGCTTCGTAACACGGGACAAAACCTGGGCTCATTATTATACACCTGGAGCGAAACGAGCATCCAAGCAGTAGAAGCATACGCAATCATCCCCATCCACAAAAACTAGGACAATTGGACCAGCAGGTAAAGTGATGGCCAGTGTTTTCTGGGACGAACTTGGCATCATTCGTGTTGATTTTCTACCCTGTTGGGCCATTATAAGCAGTGAACAATACATGCGCATTTTGAGTGATGTGCATAACCGTCTGTGAACAAAAAACGGTTTGGTTTGATCACAAAAGGCGTCCTGCTTCTACAAGATAACGGTTGACCTCAAACGGCTCACAGCACTATGTGACATCTGCAGCAACTCGACTGGGAGGTATTATCACATATACCTAACAGCCCAGTCCTCGCTCCAAGCAGCTTTCACCTGTTTGGACCACTAAAAGAATTTCTGGGAGGTCAGCATTTCAGCACTTATGACGAAGTGAAACAGGCTGTCCTGGATTGGTTCAGACATACTGACAAATCTTTCTACTCTCAGGCTTTTTATGCATTACTTAAACGCTGGGATAAATACATAAACATTGAAGAAGATTATATATATATATATTTTTTAATGGCATTTTGACTACTTTAAAAAAAAGTGCAAAAAAATTTCTTTACAAAAAAATCAAGTCCTGGTTTGACTTAAAAGCCCTTCCATCACACATATAAAAATAAGTATAAAAATACTCCTAAAATACGTAATAATAAAAATATATTATCTTGGTCTTCTTGGTCATGTCTACGAGGCTAGAATATCATGTTCTCCAGAAATAAATACCATCAATTCTGTTGCTAATTTTCCACAGTGACTTTCTGTATCGCCTTTAACAACCTTTCCCGAGATATCATCTTCTTTTCGCAGTTTGCACTCATAACATTTTAAAACATGTTTTTATTTCCCTCTTCGAGGGGACTAATCATTTTATTTTCGTATTGATCTCACCATTTGTTAGATATTGTTTATGTTGCATAACATTCTTGTTTAAAACTCCAATTCTATTATCTTTAGCTATATTCTTGTGAATGCATCGATTGTACTAACTATTTCTATATAAATATCATGATTATTTATATTAACAAAACGATTTCGCATAGGGCAGCATTCCCCCGAATGTTGCCGGGGCCCGAAAGGGGAGCAAGGAATAATAACACTGTAACTGTGGCAGAGCCTAGGTTTCGCTAAGTAGTTACATATCTAAAGTGCTACAACATGTATCCACACCACGACACGACTACATACAGGAAAACGCAGTAAAGACATAACATAATGTATTAATAAAGATCAACAGAAACAATATTAGAAAAAAGAACAAAATAATCCTGAAGTTTATGTATTGAATTACAGCGGAGGTTTTAAGCACTAGCTTTTGTTAACTCCTCCAACCTACCTAACCCTTGATTCTCGCCGTTACCCTCCCCTTATCTGCAAAATCAACACACTCTCAACAAGCTCGACCTCGCGATCACACTCTGTCGTTCTGTGCATTCACCCACTCTCAGATCCCTCTAGTCAAGTGATCTTCACATCCATATGCAGTTAGTTCACGTATGCTCGGACGATCTGTGCATTCATCCACTCTCAGATCCCTCTAGTCAAGTGATTTGCACATCCATATGCAGTTAGTTCACGTATGCTCGGACGATCTGTGCATTCATTTGCAATTCGATCACGTCACTTATAGTCTGAATTACTTACTCACTTGTGGTTGGTCACACACTCAGTCAATCTGTGTATACCTCAGAACACACATCGTTCCCAACGTGTCCTGCCCAATACCACAGACATTTAGATCTCTTACTAAATCTGTTCGTGAATTTTTGCATTTATCTGTAGCTAGATCACGCATCGTTTACTTGGTGTCCTGCACGTGCGACACACATTCAGATCTCTTACTGTTCACAGGGTGTCCATCACACACACTTAAAGAGCGAATGACCGAAACTCGAAGATTTATGCTGTTCAGTCACCCTGCAAACTCCTTTTGAACACTCACTTTCCTAGTCAGCCTGCTAGCTACTAGCAGTCTATCGATCCATCTCCTAGCCAGTCTCCTGAGTTTATCTTTGTCGAGTATTTTATAGTCTGAACCAACTTCATGGCTGTCCAATGGTCTTCTGTTGGTTGTCTTACTTAGCAATCCTCTATTACGGATCTATCTCCAACTAGGTGTTATAACTCCGAATTACTGTCACTCTAAATGTCGTAGCAGGTGCTCGCGCCCTCTGACTGTCACCAACCCCCCACTACGCTAAATCGGAACGCCAGAGTGGTCAGATCCGAATTTTTTCCCCACCCCTTAGCTCCAAACACTCCCCACCTATACCAGACACATTTTCCACCAACACAAACTTAGTGTCGAGACGGTGAGTAACCTTGCCCCACATCCAGGCACCCTTTTTTCCAAGAGTCATCGGCCCAATCTCCCCCTGCCATAAACACATATGCTCCAGCTGGAACTGTTACATAACCTACTAAGCGACTAAATAAGGTTGGACACTGAGCTGGCTTGCCCATTCTGTTAAAATTGAAAGCCATAAAAACTGTAATATATACTTGCAGGTGAACATTTGTTCGTTCGGGGTGTATTTGTTGAAGACCTTATCTCTGCAGGTTGCTGAAACGGTGTTGTTTGAGTGACTAATTGATTGATAAAACAGCATTCACTTTCACATATACGCACACACATACATACACATGCATGCATACACACATGTTAATTCATACACTTATTTGTATTTCTGAGCCTGCTTGGCCTAGGGGGAAGAATCACGGTTCGAATCCCGCTCATGTCCAGTTTGGAAGACATTAGTCTTTTTTTTATCTCGCTCCTCCACGTACGGAAAGTAATAGCAATATACCGTACCGCACACCTGCCAACCTACCGTACCGCACACCTGCCAACCTACCGTACTGCACAACTGCCAACCCACCGTACCGCACACCTGCCAACCTACCGTACTGCACACCTGCCAACCTACCGTACTGCACACCTGCCAACCTACCGTACTGCACACCTGCCAAGAAACATGAAACAGCCAAATAGGTTGGAGGCCGTAAGAAGCGATGTTCTGCAAATGACAATCTACTTACTGTATATATATATTGGGAAAGAATCGCCACCAATCACACAGTTTGGCTCAGCACTATTGCTGAGGGTTTTCAGAGACATGAGGCATCAAGAATAGATGGGGGTATCCAGAGACATTAGGCATCAATAATAGTTGAGGCCATCCAGAGACAAGAGGGATCAAGAATAGTTGAGGCCATTCAGAGACATGAGGGATCAAGAATAGATGGGATCATCCAGAGACATGAGGGATCAAGAATAGTTGAGGCCATCCAGAGACATGAGACATCAAGAATAGATGAGGCCATCCAGAGACATGAGGGATCAAGAATAGATGAGGCAGTCCATAGTTGATCGATCTACAAGTCAACTCACATCAACCTTTCTTCAACCCCTGTGGAAGAAGGTGTCGTCTTATTTCCCTGCACAAAGTGCAACACACAATTCAAGGCTCAGATTGGCTTATTTAGCCATCTTTGAACTCATGAGAAAAGTTGACAGTGAATGCTAAAATGTGAACAGTTGACAGTGAATGATGATATGAGAACAGTTGACAGTGAATGCTGGCATGAGAACAGTTGAAAGTGAATGCTGACATGAGAACAGTTGACAGTGAATGATGATATGAGAACAGTTGACAGTGAATGCTGGCATGAGAACAGTTGACAGTGAATGCTGACATGAGAACAGTTGACAGTGAATGCTGGCATGAGAACAGTTGACAGTGAATGCTGACATGAGAACAGTTGACAGTGAATGCTGACATGTAAACAGTTGACAGTGAATGCTGACATGTGAACAGTTGACAGTGAATGCTGACATGTGAACAGTTGACAGTGAATATTAACATGAGAACAGTTGACAGTGAATGCTGACATGTGAACAGTTGACAGTGAATGCTGACATGTGAACAGTTGACAGTGAATATTAACATGAGAACAGTTGACAGTGAATGCTGACATGTGAACAGTTGACAGTGAATGCTGACATGTGAACAGTTGACAGTGAATGCTGACAAAGTGGCCGTCATCGATCACGATGGACGAACAACATATATATAGCTGTGAGAATGCATATGTGTGTGTCTACCATGTGTGTGTGTGTGTGGGTGTGTACCATGTGTGTGTGTGTGTGTGTATGTGTGTACCATGTGTGTGTGTGTGGGTGTGTACCATGTGTGTGTGTGTGGGTGTGTACCATGTGTGTGTGTGTGGGTGTGTTTGTGTGGGTGTGTTTGTGTGTGGGTGTGTACCATGTGTGTGTGTGTGTGTGTATGTGTGTACCATGTGTGTGTGTGTGGGTGTGTACCATGTGTGTGTGTGTGTGTGTACCATGTGTGTGTGTGTGGGTGTGTTTGTGTGGGTGTGTTTGTGTGTGGGTGTGTACCATGTGTGTGTGTGTGTGTGTATGTGTGTACCATGTGTGTGTGTGTGTGTGTACCATGTGTGTGTGTGTGGGTGTGTTTGTGTGGGTGTGTTTGTGTGGGTGTGTTTGTGTGTGGGTGTGTACCATGTGTGTGTGTGTGTGTGTGTGTGTATGTGTGTACCATGTGTGTGTGTGTGGGTGTGTACCATGTGTGTGTGTGTGTACCATGTGTGTGTGTGTGGGTGTGTTTGTGTGTGGGTGTGTACCATGTGTGTGTGTGTGTGTATGTGTGTACCATGTGTGTGTGTGTGGGTGTGTACCATGTGTGTGTGTGTGTGTGTGTATGTGTGTACCATGTGTGTGTGTGTGGGTGTGTGTGTGTGTGTGTATGTGTGTACCATGTGTGTGTGTGTGGGTGTGTTTGTGTGGGTGTGTTTGTGTGTGTGTGTGTGCGTGTGTATGTGTGTACCATGTGTGTGTGTGTGGGTGTGTGTGTGTGTGTGTGTATGTGTGTACCATGTATGTGTGTGTGTGTGTGTATTTGTGTACCATGTGTGTGTGTGTGGGTGTGTTTGTGTGGGTGTGTTTGTGTGTGTGTGTGTGCGTGTGTATGTGTGTACCATGTGTGTGTTTGTGGGTGTGTTTGTGTGGGTGTGTTTGTGTGTGTGTGTGTGCGTGTGTATGTGTGTACCATGTGTGTGTGTGTGGGTGTGTATGTGTGTGTGTGTGTGTATGTGTGTACCATGTGTGTGTGTGGGTGTGTGTGTGTGTGTATGTGTGTACCATGTGTGTGTGTGTGGGTGTGTATGTGTGTGTGTGTGTGTATGTGTGTACCATGTGTGTGTGTGGGTGTGTGTGTGTGTGTGTATGTGTGTACCATGTGTGTTTGTGTGGGTGTGTTTGTGTGTGTGTGTGTGTGTGTATGTGTGTGTGTGTGTGCGTGTATATAATAGATAACTACAAAAAAAGAGTTCGGACAAAAACTTAAGTGAAGAACTATACCAAAAAAAAACACACACAAAATATGAATATGAGTCCCCGAACAACATTTTACAGGATCAACTAGCAAGTGCAGACTTCAATGAGAATGATGGAGATCCGTCGCCAAAATACGATTTAACAAACGAGAACAGGTCAGTCTCCGTCACTCACTAATATTGTTTCTACTTGATATGTATGTCCTCTTGTTAGTTTCCGAATAACGTGTACACGCTCGCCTTATATGCTTTCACAGCTATCGGATTCTATAATATATGTTTATAGAGATGTAAGAATCTAAAATATATGTTTTAAAACGATATATTCTGAAGGATATGCTTGAAGAAATAAAAGATACAAGAGCATTTTTTGATACGGTAGCATAGAGCCAATGTTTGAAGACACGAGAATTCCTAAATAAATATAGAAAATCATCATGCACTTATATATATATATGTGTGTGTGTGTGTGTGTGTTTGTTTGTGTGTATGTTTGTGGGTGTTTTTGTGTGTGTGTTTGTGTGTGTGTGTGTGTGTGTGTGTTTAGGACATTTAAATACACAAATATTTGTTTCAGGACATGAGAGATACTATTTGAAAAATACTTGTTTGTAGATCCAGGCACTAAAATATATTTATGTAAGAACACTATAATATATATTTTAATACACGTCAGATACTTAAATATATGTTTGAAATTAGTATAATTAAACATATATTTGAAGAAATGCACAACTGAAAATATATGTTATAAATATTCAGGTACTAAATTATACGTTTAAAGTCATGTACGGTACCAAAAGAAAACCAACTATTCCAGCACTCAGACAATAATAATAAATGTATAAATATAAACTGAAAGTAATAAAAAGAAATATGCTAATAATCATTATAATCATATGTTTATAGATGTGCCGAATACTTAAAAATATGATTATAGATTTGTCATATACTAAATTATATGTTTGTAATTGTATCATATACTAAAATATATGTTCATAGAAATTGAAAAACTGTAATATATCTTAGCAGACTTGTGAGACAGTAAAATCGATGTTTGTAAATCTGTCATATATTAAAATATATGCTTGTAGTTCTACGATATACTAAAATATTTGTGTGTAGAAATAGCTAAACTGAAATATACCTTTGCGGATTTACAAGACAGTAAATTTTATGTTTGTAGATCTGTCATATACTAAAATATGTGTTTGTAGATCTGTCATATACTAAAATATATGTTTGTAGATCTGTCATATACTAAAATATGTGTTTGTAGATCTGTCATATACTAAAATATGTGTTTGTAGATCTGTCATATACTAAAATATGTGTTTGTAGATCTGTCATATACTAAAATATGTGTTTGTAGATCTGTCATATACTAAAATGTGTGTAGGTAGATCTGTCATATACTAAAATATGTGTTTGTAGATCTGTCATATACTAAAATATGTGTTTCTAGATCTGTCATTTACTAAAATATGTGTTTGTAGATCTGTCATTTACTAAAATTTGTGTTTGTAGATCTATCATATACTAAAATATGTGTTTGTAGATCTGTCATATACTAAAATATGTGTTTGTAAATCTGTCAAATACTAAAATGTGTGTTTGTAGATCTGTCATATACTAAAATATGTGTTTGTAGATCTGTCATATACTAAAATATGTGTTTGTAGATCTATCATATACTAAAATATATGTTCATAGAAATTGAAAAACTGTAATATATCTTAGCAGACTTGTGAGACAGTAAAATCGATGTTTGTAAATCTGTCATATATTAAAATATATGCTTGTAGTTCTACGATATACTAAAATATTTGTGTGTAGAAATAGCTAAACTAAAATATACCTTTGCGGATTTACGAGACAGTAAATTTTATGTTTGTAGATCTGTCATATACTAAAATATGTGTTTGTAGATCTGTCATATACTAAAATATATGTTTGTAGATCTGTCATATACTAAAATATGTGTTTGTAGATCTGTCATATACTAAAATATGTGTTTGTAGATCTGTCATATACTAAAATATGTGTTTGTAGATCTGTCATATACTAAAATATGTGTTTGTAGATCTGTCATATACTAAAATGTGTGTAGGTAGATCTGTCATATACTAAAATATGTGTTTGTAGATCTGTCATATACTAAAATATGTGTTTCTAGATCTGTCATTTACTAAAATATGTGTTAGTAGATCTGTCATATACTAAAATATGTGTTTGTAGATCTGTCATATACTAAAATATGTGTTTGTAGATCTGTTATATACTAAAACATGTGTTTGTAGATCTGTCATATACTAAAATATGTGATTGCAGATCTGTCATATACTAAAATATGTGTTTGTAGATCTATCATATACTAAAATATGTGTTTGTAGATCTGTCATATACTAAAATATGTGTTTGTAGATCTGTTATATACTAAAATATTTGTTTGTAGATCTGTCATATACTAAAATTTATGTTTGTAGATCTGTCATATACTAAAATATGTGTTTGTAGATCTGTCATATACTAAAATATGTGTTTGTAGATCTGTCATATACTTAAATATGTGTTTGTAGATCTGTCATATACTAAAATATGAGTTTCTAGATCTGTCAAATACTAAAATATGTGTTTGCAGATCTGTCATATACTAAAATATGTGTTTGTAGATCTGTCATATACTAAAATATGTGTTTGTAGATCTGTTATATACTAAAATATTTGTTTGTAGATCTGTCATATACTAAAATTTATGTTTGTAGATCTGTCATATACTAAAATATGTGTTTGTAGATCTGTCATATACTAAAATATGTGTTTGTAGATCTGTCATATACTTAAATATGTGTTTGTAGATCTGTCATATACTAAAATATGAGTTTCTAGATCTGTCAAATACTAAAATATGTGTTTGCAGATCTGTCATATACTAAAATATGTGTTTGTAGATCTGTCCTAAACTAAAATATGTGTTTGTAGATCTGTCATTCACTAAAATTTGTGTTTGTAGATCCATCATATACTAAAATATGTGTTTGTAGATCTGTCATATACTAAAATATGTGTTTGTAAATCTGTCAAATACTAAAATGTGTGTTTGTAGATCTGTCATATACTAAAATATGTGTTTGTAGATCTGTCATTCACTAAAATTTGTGTTTGTAGATCTATCATATACTAAAATATGTGTTTGTAGATCTGTCATATACTAAAATATGTGTTTGTAAATCTGTCAAATACTAAAATGTGTGTTTGTAGATCTGTCATATACTAAAATATGTGTTTGTAGATCTGTCATATACTAAAATATGTGTTTGTAGATCTATCATATACTAAAATATATGTTCATAGAAATTGAAAAACTGTAATATATCTTAGCAGACTTGTGAGACAGTAAAATCGATGTTTGTAAATCTGTCATATATTAAAATATATGCTTGTAGTTCTACGATATACTAAAATATTTGTGTGTAGAAATAGCTAAACTAAAATATACCTTTGCGGATTTACGAGACAGTAAATTTTATGTTTGTAGATCTGTCATATACTAAAATATGTGTTTGTAGATCTGTCATATACTAAAATATATGTTTGTAGATCTGTCATATACTAAAATATGTGTTTGTAGATCTGTCATATACTAAAATATGTGTTTGTAGATCTGTCATATACTAAAATATGTGTTTGTAGATCTGTCATATACTAAAATATGTGTTTGTAGATCTGTCATATACTAAAATGTGTGTAGGTAGATCTGTCATATACTAAAATATGTGTTTGTAGATCTGTCATATACTAAAATATGTGTTTCTAGATCTGTCATTTACTAAAATATGTGTTAGTAGATCTGTCATATACTAAAATATGTGTTTGTAGATCTGTCATATACTAAAATATGTGTTTGTAGATCTGTTATATACTAAAACATGTGTTTGTAGATCTGTCATATACTAAAATATGTGATTGCAGATCTGTCATATACTAAAATATGTGTTTGTAGATCTATCATATACTAAAATATGTGTTTGTAGATCTGTCATATACTAAAATATGTGTTTGTAGATCTGTTATATACTAAAATATTTGTTTGTAGATCTGTCATATACTAAAATTTATGTTTGTAGATCTGTCATATACTAAAATATGTGTTTGTAGATCTGTCATATACTAAAATATGTGTTTGTAGATCTGTCATATACTTAAATATGTGTTTGTAGATCTGTCATATACTAAAATATGAGTTTCTAGATCTGTCAAATACTAAAATATGTGTTTGCAGATCTGTCATATACTAAAATATGTGTTTGTAGATCTGTCATATACTAAAATATGTGTTTGTAGATCTGTTATATACTAAAATATTTGTTTGTAGATCTGTCATATACTAAAATTTATGTTTGTAGATCTGTCATATACTAAAATATGTGTTTGTAGATCTGTCATATACTAAAATATGTGTTTGTAGATCTGTCATATACTTAAATATGTGTTTGTAGATCTGTCATATACTAAAATATGAGTTTCTAGATCTGTCAAATACTAAAATATGTGTTTGCAGATCTGTCATATACTAAAATATGTGTTTGTAGATCTGTCCTAAACTAAAATATGTGTTTGTAGATCTGTCATTCACTAAAATTTGTGTTTGTAGATCCATCATATACTAAAATATGTGTTTGTAGATCTGTCATATACTAAAATATGTGTTTGTAAATCTGTCAAATACTAAAATGTGTGTTTGTAGATCTGTCATATACTAAAATATGTGTTTGTAGATCTGTCATTCACTAAAATTTGTGTTTGTAGATCTATCATATACTAAAATATGTGTTTGTAGATCTGTCATATACTAAAATATGTGTTTGTAAATCTGTCAAATACTAAAATGTGTGTTTGTAGATCTGTCATATACTAAAATATGTGTTTGTAGATCTGTCATATACTAAAATATGTGTTTGTAGATCTATCATATACTAAAATATATGTTCATAGAAATTGAAAAACTGTAATATATCTTAGCAGACTTGTGAGACAGTAAAATCGATGTTTGTAAATCTGTCATATATTAAAATATATGCTTGTAGTTCTACGATATACTAAAATATTTGTGTGTAGAAATAGCTAAACTAAAATATACCTTTGCGGATTTACGAGACAGTAAATTTTATGTTTGTAGATCTGTCATATACTAAAATATGTGTTTGTAGATCTGTCATATACTAAAATATATGTTTGTAGATCTGTCATATACTAAAATATGTGTTTGTAGATCTGTCATATACTAAAATATGTGTTTGTAGATCTGTCATATACTAAAATATGTGTTTGTAGATCTGTCATATACTAAAATATGTGTTTGTAGATCTGTCATATACTAAAATGTGTGTAGGTAGATCTGTCATATACTAAAATATGTGTTTGTAGATCTGTCATATACTAAAATATGTGTTTCTAGATCTGTCATTTACTAAAATATGTGTTAGTAGATCTGTCATATACTAAAATATGTGTTTGTAGATCTGTCATATACTAAAATATGTGTTTGTAGATCTGTTATATACTAAAACATGTGTTTGTAGATCTGTCATATACTAAAATATGTGATTGCAGATCTGTCATATACTAAAATATGTGTTTGTAGATCTATCATATACTAAAATATGTGTTTGTAGATCTGTCATATACTAAAATATGTGTTTGTAGATCTGTTATATACTAAAATATTTGTTTGTAGATCTGTCATATACTAAAATTTATGTTTGTAGATCTGTCATATACTAAAATATGTGTTTGTAGATCTGTCATATACTAAAATATGTGTTTGTAGATCTGTCATATACTTAAATATGTGTTTGTAGATCTGTCATATACTAAAATATGAGTTTCTAGATCTGTCAAATACTAAAATATGTGTTTGCAGATCTGTCATATACTAAAATATGTGTTTGTAGATCTGTCATATACTAAAATATGTGTTTGTAGATCTGTTATATACTAAAATATTTGTTTGTAGATCTGTCATATACTAAAATTTATGTTTGTAGATCTGTCATATACTAAAATATGTGTTTGTAGATCTGTCATATACTAAAATATGTGTTTGTAGATCTGTCATATACTTAAATATGTGTTTGTAGATCTGTCATATACTAAAATATGAGTTTCTAGATCTGTCAAATACTAAAATATGTGTTTGCAGATCTGTCATATACTAAAATATGTGTTTGTAGATCTGTCCTAAACTAAAATATGTGTTTGTAGATCTGTCATTCACTAAAATTTGTGTTTGTAGATCCATCATATACTAAAATATGTGTTTGTAGATCTGTCATATACTAAAATATGTGTTTGTAAATCTGTCAAATACTAAAATGTGTGTTTGTAGATCTGTCATATACTAAAATATGTGTTTGTAGATCTGTCATATACTAAAATATGTGTTTGTAGATCTATCATATACTAAAAAATGTGTTTGTAGATCTATCATATACTAAAATGTGTTTGTAGATCTGACATATACTAAAATATGTGTTTGTAGATCTGTCATATACTAAAATATATGTTTGTGGATCTGTCATATACTAAAATATGTGTTTGTAGATCTGTCATATACTAAAATATGTGTTTGTAGATCTGTTATATACTAAAACATGTGTTTGTACATCTGTCATATACTAAAATATGTGCTTGCAGATCTGTCATATACTAAAATATGTGTTTGTAGATCTATCATATACTAAAATATGTGTTTGTAGATCTGTCATATACTAAAATATGTGTTTGTAGATCTGTTATATACTAAAATATGTGTTTGTAGATCTGTCATATACTAAAATTTATGTTAGTAGATCTGTCATATACTAAAATATGTGTTTGTAGATCTGTCATATACTAAAATATGTGTTTGTAGATCTGTCATATACTAAATATGTGTTTTTAGATCTATCATATACTAAAATATGTGTTTGCAGATCTGTCATATACTAAAATATATGTTTGTAGATCTGTCATATACTAAAATATGTGTTTGTAGAACTGTCATATACTAAAATATGTGTTTGTAGATATATCATATAGTAAAATATGTGTTTGTAGATCTTTCATATACTAAAATATATATTGGTAGATCTATCATATACTAAAAAATGTGTTTGTAGATCTATCATATACTAAAATATGTGTTTGTAGATCTGTCATATACTAAAATATGTATTTGTAGATCTATCATATACTAAAATATGTGTTTGTAGATCTGTCATATACTAAAATATGTGTTTGTAGATCTGTCATATACTAAAATATGTGTTTGTAGATCTGTCATATACTAAAATATGTGTTTGTAGATCTGTCATATACTAAAATATGTGTTTGTAGATCTGTCATATACTTAAATATGTCTTTGTAGATCTGTCATATACTAAAATATGAGTTTCTAGATCTGTCATATACTAAAATATGTGTTTGCAGATCTGTCATATACTAAAATATATGTTTGTAGATCTGTCATATACTAAAATATGTGTTTGTAGATCTGTCATTTACTAAAATTTGTGTTTGTAGATCTATCATATAATAAAATATGTGTTTGTAGATCTGTCATATACTAAAATGTGTGTTTGTAAATCTGTCAAATACTAAAATGTGTGTTTGTAGATCTGTCATATACTAAAATATGTGTTTGTAGATCTGTCATATACTCAAATATGTGTTTGTAGATCTATCATATACTAAAAAATGTGTTTATAGATCTATCATATACTAAAATATGTGTTTGTAGATCTGACATATACTAAAATATGTGTTTGTAGATCTGTCATATACTAAAATATGTGTTTGTAGATCTGTCATATACTAAAATATGTGTTTGTAAATATGTCATATACTAAAATATGTGTTTGTAGATCTGTCATATACTTAAATATGTCTTTGTAGATCTGTCATATACTAAAATATGAGTTTCTAGATCTGTCATATACTAAAATATGTGTTTGCAGATCTGTCATATACTAAAATATATGTTTGTAGATCTGTCATATACTAAAATATGTGTTTGTAGATCTGTCATTTACTAAAATTTGTGTTTGTAGATCAGTCACATACTAAAATATGTGTTTGTAGATCTGTCATATACTAAAATAAATATTTGTAGATCTGTAAAACTAAAATATGTGTTTGTAGATCTGTCATATACTAAAATATGTGTTTGTAGATCTGTCATATACTAAAATATGTGTTTGTAGATCTGTCATATACTAAAATATGTGTTTGTAGATCTGTCATATACTAAAATATGTGTTTGTAGATCTGTCATATACTAAAATATGTTTTGGTAGATCTATCATATACTAAAAAATGTGTTTGTGGATCTATCATATACTAAAATATGTGTTTGTAGATCTATCATATACTAAAATATGTGTTTGTAGATCTGTCATATACTAAAATATGTGTTTGTAGATCTGTCATATACTAAAATATGTGTTTGTAGATCTGTCATATACTAAAATATGTGTTTGTAGATCTGTCATATACTAAAATATGTGTTTGTAGTTTTGTGATATACTAAAATATGTGTTTGCAGATCGGTCATATACTAAAATATGTGTTTGTAGATCTGTCATATACTAAAATGTGTGTAGGTAGATCTGTCATATACTAAAATATGTGTTTGTAGATCTGTCATATACTAAAATATGTGTTTCTAGATCTGTCATTTACTAAAATATGTGTTAGTAGATCTGTCATATACTAAAATATGTGTTTGTAGATCTGTCATATACTAAAATATGTGTTTGTAGATCTGTTATATACTAAAACATGTGTTTGTAGATCTGTCATATACTAAAATATGTGATTGCAGATCTGTCATATACTAAAATATGTGTTTGTAGATCTATCATATACTAAAATATGTGTTTGTAGATCTGTCATATACTAAAATATGTGTTTGTAGATCTGTTATATACTAAAATATTTGTTTGTAGATCTGTCATATACTAAAATTTATGTTTGTAGATCTGTCATATACTAAAATATGTGTTTGTAGATCTGTCATATACTAAAATATGTGTTTGTAGATCTGTCATATACTTAAATATGTGTTTGTAGATCTGTCATATACTAAAATATGAGTTTCTAGATCTGTCAAATACTAAAATATGTGTTTGCAGATCTGTCATATACTAAAATATGTGTTTGTAGATCTGTCATATACTAAAATATGTGTTTGTAGATCTGTTATATACTAAAATATTTGTTTGTAGATCTGTCATATACTAAAATTTATGTTTGTAGATCTGTCATATACTAAAATATGTGTTTGTAGATCTGTCATATACTAAAATATGTGTTTGTAGATCTGTCATATACTTAAATATGTGTTTGTAGATCTGTCATATACTAAAATATGAGTTTCTAGATCTGTCAAATACTAAAATATGTGTTTGCAGATCTGTCATATACTAAAATATGTGTTTGTAGATCTGTCCTAAACTAAAATATGTGTTTGTAGATCTGTCATTCACTAAAATTTGTGTTTGTAGATCCATCATATACTAAAATATGTGTTTGTAGATCTGTCATATACTAAAATATGTGTTTGTAAATCTGTCAAATACTAAAATGTGTGTTTGTAGATCTGTCATATACTAAAATATGTGTTTGTAGATCTGTCATATACTAAAATATGTGTTTGTAGATCTATCATATACTAAAAAATGTGTTTGTAGATCTATCATATACTAAAATGTGTTTGTAGATCTGACATATACTAAAATATGTGTTTGTAGATCTGTCATATACTAAAATATATGTTTGTGGATCTGTCATATACTAAAATATGTGTTTGTAGATCTGTCATATACTAAAATATGTGTTTGTAGATCTGTTATATACTAAAACATGTGTTTGTACATCTGTCATATACTAAAATATGTGCTTGCAGATCTGTCATATACTAAAATATGTGTTTGTAGATCTATCATATACTAAAATATGTGTTTGTAGATCTGTCATATACTAAAATATGTGTTTGTAGATCTGTTATATACTAAAATATGTGTTTGTAGATCTGTCATATACTAAAATTTATGTTAGTAGATCTGTCATATACTAAAATATGTGTTTGTAGATCTGTCATATACTAAAATATGTGTTTGTAGATCTGTCATATACTAAATATGTGTTTTTAGATCTATCATATACTAAAATATGTGTTTGCAGATCTGTCATATACTAAAATATATGTTTGTAGATCTGTCATATACTAAAATATGTGTTTGTAGAACTGTCATATACTAAAATATGTGTTTGTAGATATATCATATAGTAAAATATGTGTTTGTAGATCTTTCATATACTAAAATATATATTGGTAGATCTATCATATACTAAAAAATGTGTTTGTAGATCTATCATATACTAAAATATGTGTTTGTAGATCTGTCATATACTAAAATATGTATTTGTAGATCTATCATATACTAAAATATGTGTTTGTAGATCTGTCATATACTAAAATATGTGTTTGTAGATCTGTCATATACTAAAATATGTGTTTGTAGATCTGTCATATACTAAAATATGTGTTTGTAGATCTGTCATATACTAAAATATGTGTTTGTAGATCTGTCATATACTTAAATATGTCTTTGTAGATCTGTCATATACTAAAATATGAGTTTCTAGATCTGTCATATACTAAAATATGTGTTTGCAGATCTGTCATATACTAAAATATATGTTTGTAGATCTGTCATATACTAAAATATGTGTTTGTAGATCTGTCATTTACTAAAATTTGTGTTTGTAGATCTATCATATAATAAAATATGTGTTTGTAGATCTGTCATATACTAAAATGTGTGTTTGTAAATCTGTCAAATACTAAAATGTGTGTTTGTAGATCTGTCATATACTAAAATATGTGTTTGTAGATCTGTCATATACTCAAATATGTGTTTGTAGATCTATCATATACTAAAAAATGTGTTTATAGATCTATCATATACTAAAATATGTGTTTGTAGATCTGACATATACTAAAATATGTGTTTGTAGATCTGTCATATACTAAAATATGTGTTTGTAGATCTGTCATATACTAAAATATGTGTTTGTAAATATGTCATATACTAAAATATGTGTTTGTAGATCTGTCATATACTTAAATATGTCTTTGTAGATCTGTCATATACTAAAATATGAGTTTCTAGATCTGTCATATACTAAAATATGTGTTTGCAGATCTGTCATATACTAAAATATATGTTTGTAGATCTGTCATATACTAAAATATGTGTTTGTAGATCTGTCATTTACTAAAATTTGTGTTTGTAGATCAGTCACATACTAAAATATGTGTTTGTAGATCTGTCATATACTAAAATAAATATTTGTAGATCTGTAAAACTAAAATATGTGTTTGTAGATCTGTCATATACTAAAATATGTGTTTGTAGATCTGTCATATACTAAAATATGTGTTTGTAGATCTGTCATATACTAAAATATGTGTTTGTAGATCTGTCATATACTAAAATATGTGTTTGTAGATCTGTCATATACTAAAATATGTTTTGGTAGATCTATCATATACTAAAAAATGTGTTTGTGGATCTATCATATACTAAAATATGTGTTTGTAGATCTATCATATACTAAAATATGTGTTTGTAGATCTGTCATATACTAAAATATGTGTTTGTAGATCTGTCATATACTAAAATATGTGTTTGTAGATCTGTCATATACTAAAATATGTGTTTGTAGATCTGTCATATACTAAAATATGTGTTTGTAGATCTGTCATATACTAAAATATGTGTTTGTAGATCTGTCATATACTTAAATATGTCTTTGTAGATCTGTCATATACTAAAATATGAGTTTCTAGATCTGTCATATACTAAAATATGTGTTTGCAGATCTGTCATATACTAAAATATATGTTTGTAGATCTGTCATATACTAAAATATGTGTTTGTAGATCTGTCATTTACTAAAATTTGTGTTTGTAGATCTATCATATAATAAAATATGTGTTTGTAGATCTGTCATATACTAAAATGTGTGTTTGTAAATCTGTCAAATACTAAAATGTGTGTTTGTAGATCTGTCATATACTAAAATATGTGTTTGTAGATCTGTCATATACTCAAATATGTGTTTGTAGATCTATCATATACTAAAAAATGTGTTTATAGATCTATCATATACTAAAATATGTGTTTGTAGATCTGACATATACTAAAATATGTGTTTGTAGATCTGTCATATACTAAAATATGTGTTTGTAGATCTGTCATATACTAAAATATGTGTTTGTAAATATGTCATATACTAAAATATGTGTTTGTAGATCTGTCATATACTTAAATATGTCTTTGTAGATCTGTCATATACTAAAATATGAGTTTCTAGATCTGTCATATACTAAAATATGTGTTTGCAGATCTGTCATATACTAAAATATATGTTTGTAGATCTGTCATATACTAAAATATGTGTTTGTAGATCTGTCATTTACTAAAATTTGTGTTTGTAGATCAGTCACATACTAAAATATGTGTTTGTAGATCTGTCATATACTAAAATAAATATTTGTAGATCTGTAAAACTAAAATATGTGTTTGTAGATCTGTCATATACTAAAATATGTGTTTGTAGATCTGTCATATACTAAAATATGTGTTTGTAGATCTGTCATATACTAAAATATGTGTTTGTAGATCTGTCATATACTAAAATATGTGTTTGTAGATCTGTCATATACTAAAATATGTTTTGGTAGATCTATCATATACTAAAAAATGTGTTTGTGGATCTATCATATACTAAAATATGTGTTTGTAGATCTATCATATACTAAAATATGTGTTTGTAGATCTGTCATATACTAAAATATGTGTTTGTAGATCTGTCATATACTAAAATATGTGTTTGTAGATCTGTCATATACTAAAATATGTGTTTGTAGATCTGTCATATACTAAAATATGTGTTTGTAGATCTGTCATATACTAAAATATGTGTTTGTAGATCTGTCATATACTAAAATATGTGTTTCTAGATCTGTCAAATACTAAAATATGTGTTTGTAGATCTGTCATATATTAAAAATATGTGTTTGTAGATCTGTCATATACTAAAATATGAGTTTGTAGATCTGTCATATACTAAAATATGTGTTTGCAGATCTGTCATAAACTAAAATATGTGTTTGTAGATCTGTCATATACTAAAATATGTGTTTGTAGATCTGTCATATACTAAAATTTGTGTTTGTAGATCAATCATATACTAAAATAAGTGTTTGTAGATATATCATATAGTAAAATATGTGTTTGTAAATCTGTCATATACTAAAATGTGTGTTTGTAGATCTGTCATATACTAAAATATGTGTTTGTAGATCTGTCATATACTAAAATATGTGTTTCTAGATCTATCATATACTAAAATATGTGTTTGTAGATCTATCATATACTAAAATATATGTTTATAGATCTGACATATACTAAAATATGTGTTTGTAGATCTATCATATACTAAAATATGTGTTTGTAGATCTTTCATATACTAAAATATGTGTTTGTAGATCTGTCATATACTAAAATATGTGTTTGTAGACCTGTCATATACTAAAATATGTGTTTGCAGATCTGTCATAAACTAAAATATGTGTTTGTAGATCTGTCATATACTAAAATATGTGTTTGTAGATCTGTCATATACTAAAATTTGTGTTTGTAGATCAATCATATACTAAAATAAGTGTTTGTAGATATATCATATAGTAAAATATGTGTTTGTAAATCTGTCATATACTAAAATGTGTGTTTGTAGATCTGTCATATACTAAAATATGAGTTTGTAGATCTGTCATATACTAAAATATGTGTTTGCAGATCTGTCATAAACTAAAATATGTGTTTGTAGATCTGTCATATACTAAAATATGTGTTTGTAGATCTGTCATATACTAAAATTTGTGTTTGTAGATCAATCATATACTAAAATAAGTGTTTGTAGATATATCATATAGTAAAATATGTGTTTGTAAATCTGTCATATACTAAAATGTGTGTTTGTAGATCTGTCATATACTAAAATATGTGTTTGTAGATCTGTCATATACTAAAATATGTGTTTCTAGATCTATCATATACTAAAATATGTGTTTGTAGATCTATCATATACTAAAATATGTGTTTATAGATCTGACATATACTAAAATATGTGTTTGTAGATCTATCATATACTAAAATATGTGTTTGTAGATCTTTCATATACTAAAATATGTGTTTGTAGATCTGTCATATACTAAAATTTATGTTAGTAGATCTGTCATATACTAAAATATGTGTTTGTAGATCTGTCATATACTAAAATATGTGTTTGTAGATCTGTCATATACTAAATATGTGTTTTTAGATCTATCATATACTAAAATATGTGTTTGCAGATCTGTCATATACTAAAATATATGTTTGTAGATCTGTCATATACTAAAATATGTGTTTGTAGAACTGTCATATACTAAAATATGTGTTTGTAGATATATCATATAGTAAAATATGTGTTTGTAGATCTTTCATATACTAAAATATATTTTGGTAGATCTATCATATACTAAAAAATGTGTTTGTAGATCTATCATATACTAAAATATGTGTTTGTAGATCTGTCATATACTAAAATATGTATTTGTAGATCTATCATATACTAAAATATGTGTTTGTAGATCTGTCATATACTAAAATATGTGTTTGTAGATCTGTCATATACTAAAATATGTGTTTGTAGATCTGTCATATACTAAAATATGTGTTTGTAGATCTGTCATATACTAAAATATGTGTTTGTAGATCTGTCATATACTTAAATATGTCTTTGTAGATCTGTCATATACTAAAATATGAGTTTCTAGATCTGTCATATACTAAAATATGTGTTTGCAGATCTGTCATATACTAAAATATATGTTTGTAGATCTGTCATATACTAAAATATGTGTTTGTAGATCTGTCATTTACTAAAATTTGTGTTTGTAGATCTATCATATAATAAAATATGTGTTTGTAGATCTGTCATATACTAAAATGTGTGTTTGTAAATCTGTCAAATACTAAAATGTGTGTTTGTAGATCTGTCATATACTAAAATATGTGTTTGTAGATCTGTCATATACTCAAATATGTGTTTGTAGATCTATCATATACTAAAAAATGTGTTTATAGATCTATCATATACTAAAATATGTGTTTGTAGATCTGACATATACTAAAATATGTGTTTGTAGATCTGTCATATACTAAAATATGTGTTTGTAGATCTGTCATATACTAAAATATGTGTTTGTAAATATGTCATATACTAAAATATGTGTTTGTAGATCTGTCATATACTTAAATATGTCTTTGTAGATCTGTCATATACTAAAATATGTGTTTGCAGATCTGTCATATACTAAAATATATGTTTGTAGATCTGTCATATACTAAAATATGTGTTTGTAGATCTGTCATTTACTAAAATTTGTGTTTGTAGATCAGTCACATACTAAAATATGTGTTTGTAGATCTGTCATATACTAAAATAAATATTTGTAGATCTGTAAAACTAAAATATGTGTTTGTAGATCTGTCATATACTAAAATATGTGTTTGTAGATCTGTCATATACTAAAATATGTGTTTGTAGATCTGTCATATACTAAAATATGTGTTTGTAGATATGTCATATATTAAAATATGTGTTTGTAGATCTGTGATATACTAAAATATGTGTTTGTAGATCTGTCATATACTAAAATATGTGTTTGTAGATCTGTCATATACTAAAATATGTGTTTGTAGATCTGTCATATACTAAAATATGTTTTGGTAGATCTATCATATACTAAAAAATGTGTTTGTGGATCTATCATATACTAAAATATGTGTTTGTAGATCTATCATATACTAAAATATGTGTTTGTAGATCTGTCATATACTAAAATATGTGTTTGTAGATCTGTCATATACTAAAATATGTGTTTGTAGATCTGTCATATACTAAAATATGTGTTTGTAGATCTGTCATATACTAAAATATGTGTTTGTAGATCTGTCATATACTAAAATATGTGTTTGTAGATCTGTCATATACTAAAATATGTGTTTCTAGATCTGTCAAATACTAAAATATGTGTTTGTAGATCTGTCATATATTAAAAATATGTGTTTGTAGATCTGTCATATACTAAAATATGAGTTTGTAGATCTGTCATATACTAAAATATGTGTTTGCAGATCTGTCATAAACTAAAATATGTGTTTGTAGATCTGTCATATACTAAAATATGTGTTTGTAGATATATCATATACTAAAATATGTGTTTGTAGATCTGTCATATACTAAAATATGTGTTTGTAGATCTGTCATATACTAAAATATGTCTTTGTAGATCTATCATATACTAAAATATGTGTTTGTAGATCTGTCATATACTAAAATATGTGTTTGTAGATCTGTCATATACTAAAATATGTGTTTGTAGATCTATCATATACTAAAATATGTGTTTGTAGATCAGTCACATACTAAAATATGTGTTTGTAGATCTGTCATATACTAAAATATGTGTTTGCAGATCTGTCATATACTAAAATATGTGTTTGTAGATCTGTCATATACTAAAATATATGTTTGTAGATCTGTCATATACTAAAATATGTGTTTGTAGATCTGTCATATACTAAAATATGTGTTTGTAGATCTATCGTATACTAAAATATGTGTTTGTAGATCTGTCATATACTAAAATATGTGTTTGTAGATCTGTCATATACTAAAATATGTGTTTGTAGATCTATCATATACTAAAATATGTGTTTGTAGATCAGTCACATACTAAAATATGTGTTTGTAGATCAGTCACATACTAAAATATGTGTTTGTAGATCTGTCATATACTAAAATATGTGTTTGTAGATCTGTCATATACTAAAATATGTGTTTATAGATATGTCATATATTAAAATATGTGTTTGTAGATCTGTGATATACTAAAATATGTGTTTGTAGATCTGTCATATACCCAAAATATGTGTTTGTAGATCTGTCATATACTAAAATATGTGTTTGTAGATCTGTCATATACTAAAATATGTGTTTGTAGATCTGTCATATACTAAAATATGTGTTTGCAGATCTGTCATATACTAAAATATGTGTTTGTAGATCTGTCATATACTAAAATATGTGTTTGTAGATCTGTCATATACTAAAATATGTGTTTGTAGATCAGTCACATACTAAAATATGTGTTTGTAGATCTGTCATATACTAAAATATGTGTTTGTAGATCTGTCATATACTAAAATATGTGTTTATAGATATGTCATATATTAAAATATGTGTTTGTAGATCTGTGATATACTAAAATATGTGTTTGTAGATCTGTCATATACCCAAAATATGTGTTTGTAGATCTGTCATATACTAAAATATGTGTTTGTAGATCTGTCATATACTAAAATATGTGTTTGTAGATCTGTCATATACTAAAATATGTGTTTGCAGATCTGTCATATACTAAAATATGTGTTTGTAGATCTGTCATATACTAAAATATGTGTTTGTAGATCTGTCATATACTAAAATATGTGTTTGTAGATCTGTCATATACTAAAATATGTGTTTGTAGATCTATCATATACTAAAATATGTGTTTGTAGATCTGTTACATATTAAAATATGTGTTTGTAGATATGTCATATACTAAAATATGTGTTTGTAGATCTGTCATATACTAAAATCTATGTTTGTAGATCTGTCATATACTAAAATATGTGTTTGTAGATCTGTCATAAACTAAAATTTGTGTTTGTAGATCTATCATATACTAAAATATGTGTTTTTTAGATCTGTCATATACTAAAATATGTGTTTGTAGATCTGTCATATACTAAAATATGTGTTTGTAGATCTGTCATATACTAAAATATGTGTTTGCAGATCTGTCATATACTAAAATATGTGTTTGTAGATCTGTCATATACTAAAATATGTGTTTGTAGATCTGTCATATACTAAAATATGTGTTTGTAGATCAGTCACATACTAAAATATGTGTTTGTAGATCTGTCATATACTAAAATATGTGTTTGTAGATCTGTCATATACTAAAATATGTGTTTATAGATATGTCATATATTAAAATATGTGTTTGTAGATCTGTGATATACTAAAATATGTGTTTGTAGATCTGTCATATACCCAAAATATGTGTTTGTAGCTCTGTCATATACTAAAATATGTGTTTGTAGATCTGTCATATACTAAAATATGTGTTTGTAGATCTGTCATATACTAAAATATGTGTTTGCAGATCTGTCATATACTAAAATATGTGTTTGTAGATCTGTCATATACTAAAATATGTGTTTGTAGATCTGTCATATACTAAAATATGTGTTTGTAGATCTGTCATATACTAAAATATGTGTTTGTAGATCTATCATATACTAAAATATGTGTTTGTAGATCTGTTACATATTAAAATATGTGTTTGTAGATATGTCATATACTAAAATATGTGTTTGTAGATCTGTCATATACTAAAATATGTGTTTGTAGATCTGTCATATACTAAAATCTATGTTTGTAGATCTGTCATATACTAAAATATGTGTTTGTAGATCTGTCATATACTAAAATTTGTGTTTGTAGATCTATCATATACTAAAATATGTGTTTTTTAGATCTGTCATATACTAAAATATGTGTTTGTAGATCTGTCATATACTAAAATATGTGTTTGTAGATCTGTCATATACTAAAATATGTGTTTGTAGATCTGTCATATACTAAAATATGTGTTTGTAGATCTGACATATACTAAAATATGTGTTTGTAGATCTGTCATATACTAAAATATGTGTTTGTAGATCTGTCATATACTAGAATATGTGTTTGTAGATATGTCATATACTAAAATATGTATTTGTAGATCTGTCATATATTAAAATATGTGTTTGTTGATCTGGCATATACTAAAATATGTGTTTGTAGATCTGTCATGTACTAAAATATGTGTTTGTAGATCTGTCATATACTAAAATATGTGTTTGTAGATCTGTCATATACTAAAATATGTGTTTGTTAATCTGGCATATACTAAAATATGTGTTTGTAGATCTGTCATGTACTAAAATATGTGTTTGTAGATCTGTCTTATACTAAAATATGTGTTTGTAGATCTGTCATATACTAAAATATGTGTTTGTAGATCTATCATATACTAAAATATGTGTTTGCAGATCTGTCATATACTAAAATATATGTTTGTAGATCTGTCATATACTAAAATATGTGTTTGTAGATCTGTCATATACTAAAATATGTGTTTGTAGATCGGTCATATACTAAAATATGTGTTTGTAGATCTGTCATATACTAAAATATGTGTTTGTAAATCTGTCATATACTAAAATATGTGTTTGTAGATCTGTCATATACTAAAATATTTGTTTGTAGATCTGTCATATACTAAAATATGTGTTTGTAGATTTGTTATATACTAAAATATGTGTTTGTAGATCTGTCATATACTAAAATATGTGTTTGTAGATCTGTCATATACTAAAATATGTGTTTGTAGATCTGTCATATACTAAAATATGTGTTTGTAGATCTGTTACATATTAAAATATGTGTTTGTAGATATGTCATATACTAAAATATGTGTTTGTAGATCTGTCATATACTAAAATATGTGTTTGTAGATCTGTCATATACTAAAATCTATGTTTGTAGATCTGTCATATACTAAAATATGTGTTTGTAGATCTGTCATATACTAAAATTTGTGTTTGTAGATCTATCATATACTAAAATATGTGTTTTTTAGATCTGTCCTATACTAAAATATGTGTTTGTAGATCTGTCATATACTAAAATATGTGTTTGTAGATCTGTCATATACTAAAATATATGTTTTTAGATCTGTCATATACTAAAATATGTGTTTGTAGATCTGTCATATACTAAAATATGTGTTTGTAGATCGGTCCTATACTAAAATATGTGTTTGTAGATCTGTCATATACTAAAATATGTGTTTGTAGATCTGTCATATACTAGAATATGTGTTTGTAGATATGTCATATACTAAAATATGTATTTGTAGATCTGTCATATATTAAAATATGTGTTTGTTGATCTGGCATATACTAAAATATGTGTTTGTAGATTTGTCATGTACTAAAATATGTGTTTGTAGATCTGTCATATACTAAAATATGTGTTTGTAGATCTGTCATATACTAAAATATGTGTTTGTTGATCTGGCATATACTAAAATATGTGTTTGTAGATCTGTCATGTACTAAAATATGTGTTTGTAGATCTGTCTTATACTAAAATATGTGTTTGTAGATCTGTCATATACTAAAATATGTGTTTGTAGATATATCATATACTAAAATATGTGTTTGCAGATCTGTCATATACTAAAATATATGTTTGTAGATCAGTCATATACTAAAATATGTGTTTGTAGATCTGTCATATACTAAAATATGTGTTTGTAGATCGGTCATATACTAAAATATGTGTTTGTAGATCTGTCATATACTAAAATATGTGTTTGTAAATCTGTCATATACTAAAATATGTGTTTGTAGATCTGTCATATACTAAAATATTTGTTTGTAGATCTGTCATATACTAAAATCTATGTTTGTAGATCTGTCATATACTAAAATATGTGTTTGTAGATCTGTCATATACTAAAATTTGTGTTTGTAGATCTATCATATACTAAAATATGTGTTTTTTAGATCTGTCATATACTAAAATATGTGTTTGTAGATCTGTCATATACTAAAATATGTGTTTGTAGATCTGTCATATACTAAAATATGTGTTTGTGAATCTGTCATATACTAAAATATGTGTTTGTAGATCTGTCATATACTAAAATATTTGTTTGTAGATCTGTCATATACTAAAATATGTGTTTGTAGATTTGTTATATACTAAAATATATGTTTGTAGATCTGTCATATACTAAAATATGTGTTTGTAGATCTGTCATATACTAAAATATGTGTTTGTAGATCTGTCATATACTAAAATATGTGTTTGTAGATCTGTTACATATTAAAATATGTGTTTGTAGATATGTCATATACTAAAATATGTGTTTGTAGATCTGTCATATACTAAAATATGTGTTTGTAGATCTGTCATATACTAAAATCTATGTTTGTAGATCTGTCATATACTAAAATATGTGTTTGTAGATCTGTCATATACTAAAATTTGTGTTTGTAGATCTATCATATACTAAAATATGTGTTTGTAGATCTGTCATATACTAAAATATGTGTTTGTAGATCGGTCATATACTAAAATATGTGTTTGTAGATCTGTCATATACTAAAATATGTGTTTGTAGATCTGTCATATACTAGAATATGTGTTTGTAGATATGTCATATACTAAAATATGTATTTGTAGATCTGTCATATATTAAAATATGTGTTTGTTGATCTGGCATATACTAAAATATGTGTTTGTAGATCTGTCATGTACTAAAATATGTGTTTGTAGATCTGTCATATACTAAAATATGTGTTTGTAGATCTGTCATATACTAAAATATGTGTTTGTTGATCTGGCATATACTAAAATATGTGTTTGTAGATCTGTCATGTACTAAAATATGTGTTTGTAGATCTGTCTTATACTAAAATATGTGTTTGTAGATCTGTCATATACTAAAATATGTGTTTGTAGATCTATCATATACTAAAATATGTGTTTGCAGATCTTTCATATACTAAAATATATGTTTGTAGATCTGTCATATACTAAAATATGTGTTTGTAGATCTGTCATATACTAAAATATGTGTTTGTAGATCTGTCATATACTAAAATATGTGTTTGTAGATCTGTCATATACTAAAATATGTGTTTGTAGATCTGTCATATACTAAAATATGTGTTTGTAGATCTGTCATATACTAAAATATGTGTTTGTAGATCTGTCATATACTAAAATATGTGTTTGTAGATCTGTCATATACTAAAATATGTGTTTGTAGTTTTGTGATATACTAAAATATGTGTTTTCAGATCGGTCATATACTAAAATATGTGTTTGTAGATCTGTCATATACTAAAATATGTGTTTGTAGATCTGTCATATACTAAAATATGTTAGTAGATCTGTCATATACTAAAATATGTGTTTGTAGATCTGTCATATACTAAAATATGTGTTTGTAGAAATTGAAAAACTAACATACCTTAGCAGAATTATGACACATTAAAATATATGTTTGTAGATCTATCGAATGGTAAAATATATGTTTGTAGATCTATAGAATAATAAAATATATGTTTGTAGATCTATCGAATAGTAAAATATATGTTTGTAGATATATCGAATAAAAAAATATATGTTTGTAGATCTATCGAATAGTAAAATATATGTTTGTAGATCTGTGATATACTAAAATATGTGTTTGTAGATCTGTCATATACTAAAATATGTGTTTGTAGATCTGTCATATACTAAAATATGTGTTTGTAGATCTGTCATATACTAAAATATGTTTTGGTAGATCTATCATATACTAAAAAATGTGTTTGTGGATCTATCATATACTAAAATATGTGTTTGTAGATCTAACATATACTAAAATATGTGTTTGTAGATCTGTCATATACTAAAATATGTGTTTGTAGATCTGTCATATACTAAAATATGTGTTTGTAGATCTATCATATACTAAAATATGTGTTTGTAGATCTGTTACATATTAAAATATGTGTTTGTAGATATGTCATATACTAAAATATGTGTTTGTAGATCTGTCATATACTAAAATCTATGTTTGTAGATCTGTCATATACTAAAATATGTGTTTGTAGATCTGTCTTATACTAAAATATGTGTTTGTAGATCTGTCATATACTAAAATATGTGTTTGTAGATATATCATATACTAAAATATGTGTTTGCAGATCTGTCATATACTAAAATATATGTTTGTAGATCAGTCATATACTAAAATATGTGTTTGTAGATCTGTCATATACTAAAATATGTGTTTGTAGATCGGTCATATACTAAAATATGTGTTTGTAGATCTGTCATATACTAAAATATGTGTTTGTAAATCTGTCATATACTAAAATATGTGTTTGTAGATCTGTCATATACTAAAATATTTGTTTGTAGATCTGTCATATACTAAAATCTATGTTTGTAGATCTGTCATATACTAAAATATGTGTTTGTAGATCTGTCATATACTAAAATTTGTGTTTGTAGATCTATCATATACTAAAATATGTGTTTTTTAGATCTGTCATATACTAAAATATGTGTTTGTAGATCTGTCATATACTAAAATATGTGTTTGTAGATCTGTCATATACTAAAATATGTGTTTGTGAATCTGTCATATACTAAAATATGTGTTTGTAGATCTGTCATATACTAAAATATTTGTTTGTAGATCTGTCATATACTAAAATATGTGTTTGTAGATTTGTTATATACTAAAATATATGTTTGTAGATCTGTCATATACTAAAATATGTGTTTGTAGATCTGTCATATACTAAAATATGTGTTTGTAGATCTGTCATATACTAAAATATGTGTTTGTAGATCTGTTACATATTAAAATATGTGTTTGTAGATATGTCATATACTAAAATATGTGTTTGTAGATCTGTCATATACTAAAATATGTGTTTGTAGATCTGTCATATACTAAAATCTATGTTTGTAGATCTGTCATATACTAAAATATGTGTTTGTAGATCTGTCATATACTAAAATTTGTGTTTGTAGATCTATCATATACTAAAATATGTGTTTGTAGATCTGTCATATACTAAAATATGTGTTTGTAGATCGGTCATATACTAAAATATGTGTTTGTAGATCTGTCATATACTAAAATATGTGTTTGTAGATCTGTCATATACTAGAATATGTGTTTGTAGATATGTCATATACTAAAATATGTATTTGTAGATCTGTCATATATTAAAATATGTGTTTGTTGATCTGGCATATACTAAAATATGTGTTTGTAGATCTGTCATGTACTAAAATATGTGTTTGTAGATCTGTCATATACTAAAATATGTGTTTGTAGATCTGTCATATACTAAAATATGTGTTTGTTGATCTGGCATATACTAAAATATGTGTTTGTAGATCTGTCATGTACTAAAATATGTGTTTGTAGATCTGTCTTATACTAAAATATGTGTTTGTAGATCTGTCATATACTAAAATATGTGTTTGTAGATCTATCATATACTAAAATATGTGTTTGCAGATCTTTCATATACTAAAATATATGTTTGTAGATCTGTCATATACTAAAATATGTGTTTGTAGATCTGTCATATACTAAAATATGTGTTTGTAGATCTGTCATATACTAAAATATGTGTTTGTAGATCTGTCATATACTAAAATATGTGTTTGTAGATCTGTCATATACTAAAATATGTGTTTGTAGATCTGTCATATACTAAAATATGTGTTTGTAGATCTGTCATATACTAAAATATGTGTTTGTAGATCTGTCATATACTAAAATATGTGTTTGTAGTTTTGTGATATACTAAAATATGTGTTTGCAGATCGGTCATATACTAAAATATGTGTTTGTAGATCTGTCATATACTAAAATATGTGTTTGTAGATCTGTCATATACTAAAATATGTTAGTAGATCTGTCATATACTAAAATATGTGTTTGTAGATCTGTCATATACTAAAATATGTGTTTGTAGAAATTGAAAAACTAACATACCTTAGCAGAATTATGACACATTAAAATATATGTTTGTAGATCTATCGAATGGTAAAATATATGTTTGTAGATCTATAGAATAATAAAATATATGTTTGTAGATCTATCGAATAGTAAAATATATGTTTGTAGATATATCGAATAAAAAAATATATGTTTGTAGATCTATCGAATAGTAAAATATATGTTTGTAGATCTGTGATATACTAAAATATGTGTTTGTAGATCTGTCATATACTAAAATATGTGTTTGTAGATCTGTCATATACTAAAATATGTGTTTGTAGATCTGTCATATACTAAAATATGTTTTGGTAGATCTATCATATACTAAAAAATGTGTTTGTGGATCTATCATATACTAAAATATGTGTTTGTAGATCTAACATATACTAAAATATGTGTTTGTAGATCTGTCATATACTAAAATATGTGTTTGTAGATCTGTCATATACTAAAATATGTGTTTGTAGATCTATCATATACTAAAATATGTGTTTGTAGATCTGTTACATATTAAAATATGTGTTTGTAGATATGTCATATACTAAAATATGTGTTTGTAGATCTGTCATATACTAAAATCTATGTTTGTAGATCTGTCATATACTAAAATATGTGTTTGTAGATCTGTCATATACTAAAATTTGTGTTTGTAGATCTATCATATACTAAAATATGTGTTTTTTAGATCTGTCATATACTAAAATATGTGTTTGTAGATCTGTCATATACTAAAATATGTGTTTGTAGATCTGTCATATACTAAAATATGTGTTTGTAAATCTGTCATATACTAAAATATGTGTTTGTAGATCTGTCATATACTAAAATATTTGTTTGTAGATCTGTCATATACTAAAATATGTGTTTGTAGATTTGTTATATACTAAAATATATGTTTGTAGATCTGTCATATACTAAAATATGTGTTTGTAGATCTGTCATATACTAAAATATGTGTTTGTAGATCTGTCATATACTAAAATATGTGTTTGTAGATCTGTTACATATTAAAATATGTGTTTGTAGATATGTCATATACTAAAATATGTGTTTGTAGATCTGTCATATACTAAAATATGTGTTTGTAGATCTGTCATATACTAAAATCTATGTTTGTAGATCTGTCATATACTAAAATATGTGTTTGTAGATCTGTCATATACTAAAATTTGTGTTTGTAGATCTATCATATACTAAAATATGTGTTTGTAGATCTGTCATATACTAAAATATGTGTTTGTAGATCGGTCATATACTAAAATATGTGTTTGTAGATCTGTCATATACTAAAATATGTGTTTGTAGATCTGTCATATACTAGAATATGTGTTTGTAGATATGTCATATACTAAAATATGTATTTGTAGATCTGTCATATATTAAAATATGTGTTTGTTGATCTGGCATACACTAAAATATGTGTTTGTAGATCTGTCATGTACTAAAATATGTGTTTGTAGATCTGTCATATACTAAAATATGTGTTTGTAGATCTGTCATATACTAAAATATGTGTTTGTTGATCTGGCATATACTAAAATATGTGTTTGTAGATCTGTCATGTACTAAAATATGTGTTTGTAGATCTGTCTTATACTAAAATATGTTTTTGTAGATCTGTCATATACTAAAATATGTGTTTGTAGATCTATCATATACTAAAATATGTGTTTGCAGATCTGTCATATACTAAAATATATGTTTGTAGATCTGTCATATACTAAAATATGTGTTTGTAGATCTGTCATATACTAAAATATGTGTTTGTAGATCGGTCATATACTAAAATATGTGTTTGTAGATCTGTCATATACTAAAATATGTGTTTGTAGATCTGTCATATACTAAAATATGTGTTTGTAGATCTGTCATATACTAAAATATGTGTTTGTAGATCTGTCATATACTAAAATATGTGTTTGTAGTTTTGTGATATACTAAAATATGTGTTTGCAGATCGGTCATATACTAAAATATGTGTTTGTAGATCTGTCATATACTAAAATATGTGTTTGTAGATCTGTCATATACTAAAATATGTTAGTAGATCTGTCATATACTAAAATATGTGTTTGTAGATCTGTCATATACTAAAATATGTGTTTGTAGAAATTGAAAAACTAACATACCTTAGCAGAATTATGACACATTAAAATATATGTTTGTAGATCTATCGAATGGTAAAATATATGTTTGTAGATCTATAGAATAATAAAATATATGTTTGTAGATCTATCGAATAGTAAAATATATGTTCGTAGATATATCGAATAGTAAAATATATGTTTGTAGATCTATCGAATAGTAAAATATATGTTTGTAGATCTGTGATATACTAAAATATGTGTTTGTAGATCTGTCATATACTAAAATATGTGTTTGTAGATCTGTCATATACTAAAATATGTGTTTGTAGATCTGTCATATACTAAAATATGTTTTGGTAGATCTATCATATACTAAAAAATGTGTTTGTGGATCTATCATATACTAAAATATGTGTTTGTAGATCTATCATATACTAAAATATGTGTTTGTAGATCGGTCATATACTAAAATATGTGTTTGTAGATCTGTCATATACTAAAATATGTGTTTGTAGATCTGTCATATACTAGAATATGTTTTTGTAGATATGTCATATACTAAAATATGTATTTGTAGATCTGTCATATATTAAAATATGTGTTTGTTGATCTGGCATATACTAAAATATGTGTTTGTAGATCTGTCATGTACTAAAATATGTGTTTGTAGATCTGTCATATACTAAAATATGTGTTTGTAGATCTGTCATATACTAAAATATGTGTTTGTTGATCTGGCATATACTAAAATATGTGTTTGTAGATCAGTCATGTACTAAAATATGTGTTTGTAGATCTGTCTTATACTAAAATATGTTTTTGTAGATCTGTCATATACTAAAATATGTGTTTGTAGATCTATCATATACTAAAATATGTGTTTGCAGATCTGTCATATACTAAAATATATGTTTGTAGATCTGTCATATACTAAAATATGTGTTTGTAGATCTGTCATATACTAAAATATGTGTTTGTAGATCGGTCATATACTAAAATATGTGTTTGTAGATCTGTCATATACTAAAATATGTGTTTGTAGATCTGTCATATACTAAAATATGTGTTTGTAGATCTGTCATATACTAAAATATGTGTTTGTAGATCTGTCATATACTAAAATATGTGTTTGTAGTTTTGTGATATACTAAAATATGTGTTTGCAGATCGGTCATATACTAAAATATGTGTTTGTAGATCTGTCATATACTAAAATATGTGTTTGTAGATCTGTCATATACTAAAATATGTTAGTAGATCTGTCATATACTAAAATATGTGTTTGTAGATCTGTCATATACTAAAATATGTGTTTGTAGAAATTGAAAAACTAACATACCTTAGCAGAATTATGACACATTAAAATATATGTTTGTAGATCTATCGAATGGTAAAATATATGTTTGTAGATCTATAGAATAATAAAATATATGTTTGTAGATCTATCGAATAGTAAAATATATGTTCGTAGATATATCGAATAGTAAAATATATGTTTGTAGATCTATCGAATAGTAAAATATATGTTTGTAGATCTGTGATATACTAAAATATGTGTTTGTAGATCTGTCATATACTAAAATATGTGTTTGTAGATCTGTCATATACTAAAATATGTGTTTGTAGATCTGTCATATACTAAAATATGTTTTGGTAGATCTATCATATACTAAAAAATGTGTTTGTGGATCTATCATATACTAAAATATGTGTTTGTAGATCTATCATATACTAAAATATGTGTTTGTAGATCTGTCATATACTAAAATATGTGTTTGTAGATCTGTCATATACTAAAATATGTGTTTGTAGATCTATCATATACTAAAATATGTGTTTGTAGATCTGTTACATATTAAAATATGTGTTTGTAGATATGTCATATACTAAAATATGTGTTTGTAGATCTGTCATATACTAAAATATGTGTTTGTAGATCTGTCATATACTAAAATCTATGTTTGTAGATCTGTCATATATTAAAAATATGTGTTTGTAGATCTGTCATATACTAAAATATGAGTTTGTAGATCTGTCATATACTAAAATATGTGTTTGCAGATCTGTCATAAACTAAAATATGTGTTTGTAGATCTGTCATATACTAAAATATGTGTTTGTAGATCTGTCATATACTAAAATTTGTGTTTGTAGATCTATCATATACTAAAATAAGTGTTTGTAGATATATCATATATTAAAATATGTGTTTGTTGATCTGGCATATACTAAAATATGTGTTTGTAGATCTGTCATGTACTAAAATATGTGTTTGTAGATCTGTCATATACTAAAATATGTGTTTGTAGATCTGTCATATACTAAAATATGTGTTTGTTGATCTGGCATATACTAAAATATGTGTTTGTAGATCAGTCATGTACTAAAATATGTGTTTGTAGATCTGTCTTATACTAAAATATGTTTTTGTAGATCTGTCATATACTAAAATATGTGTTTGTAGATCTATCATATACTAAAATATGTGTTTGCAGATCTGTCATATACTAAAATATATGTTTGTAGATCTGTCATATACTAAAATATGTGTTTGTAGATCTGTCATATACTAAAATATGTGTTTGTAGATCGGTCATATCCTAAAAGATGTTTTTGTAGATCTGTCATATACTAAAATATGTGTTTGTAGATCTGTCATATACTAAAATATGTGTTTGTAGATCTGTCATATACTAAAATATGTGTTTGTAGATCTGTCATATACTAAAATATGTGTTTGTAGTTTTGTGATATACTAAAATATGTGTTTGCAGATCGGTCATATACTAAAATATGTGTTTGTAGATCTGTCATATACTAAAATATGTGTTTGTAGATCTGTCATATACTAAAATATGTTAGTAGATCTGTCATATACTAAAATATGTGTTTGTAGATCTGTCATATACTAAAATATGTGTTTGTAGAAATTGAAAAACTAACATACCTTAGCAGAATTATGACACATTAAAATATATGTTTGTAGATCTATCGAATGGTAAAATATATGTTTGTAGATCTATAGAATAATAAAATATATGTTTGTAGATCTATCGAATAGTAAAATATATGTTCGTAGATATATCGAATAGTAAAATATATGTTTGTAGATCTATCGAATAGTAAAATATATGTTTGTAGATCTGTGATATACTAAAATATGTGTTTGTAGATCTGTCATATACTAAAATATGTGTTTGTAGATCTGTCATATACTAAAATATGTGTTTGTAGATCTGTCATATACTAAAATATGTTTTGGTAGATCTATCATATACTAAAAAATGTGTTTGTGGATCTATCATATACTAAAATATGTGTTTGTAGATCTATCATATACTAAAATATGTGTTTGTAGATCTGTCATATACTAAAATATGTGTTTGTAGATCTGTCATATACTAAAATATGTGTTTGTAGATCTATCATATACTAAAATATGTGTTTGTAGATCTGTTACATATTAAAATATGTGTTTGTAGATATGTCATATACTAAAATATGTGTTTGTAGATCTGTCATATACTAAAATATGTGTTTGTAGATCTGTCATATACTAAAATCTATGTTTGTAGATCTGTCATATATTAAAAATATGTGTTTGTAGATCTGTCATATACTAAAATATGAGTTTGTAGATCTGTCATATACTAAAATATGTGTTTGCAGATCTGTCATAAACTAAAATATGTGTTTGTAGATCTGTCATATACTAAAATATGTGTTTGTAGATCTGTCATATACTAAAATTTGTGTTTGTAGATCTATCATATACTAAAATAAGTGTTTGTAGATATATCATATAGTAAAATATGTGTTTGTAAATCTGTCATATACTAAAATGTGTGTTTGTAGATCTGTCATATACTAAAATATGTGTTTGTACATCTGTCATATACTAAAATATGTGTTTCTAGATCTATCATATACTAAAAAATGTGTTTGTAGATCTATCATATACTAAAATATGTGTTTATAGATCTGACATATACTAAAATATGTGTTTGTAGATCTATCATATACTAAAATATGTGTTTGTAGATCTTTCATATACTAAAATATGTGTTTGTAGATCTGTCATATACTAAAATATGTGTTTGTAGACCTGTCATATACTAAAATATGTGTTTGCAGATCTGTCATATACTAAAATATGTATTTGTAGATCTGTCATATACTAAAATATGTGTTTGTAGATCTGTCATATACTAAAATATGTGTTTGTAGATCTGTCATATACTAAAATATGTCTTTGTAGATCTATCATATACTAAAATATGTGTTTGTAGATCTGTCATATACTAAAATATGTGTTTGTAGATCTGTCATATACTAAAATATGTGTTTGTAGATCTATCATATACTAAAATATGTGTTTGTAGATCAGTCACATACTAAAATATGTGTTTGTAGATCTGTCATATACTAAAATATGTGTTTGCAGATCTGTCATATACTAAAATATGTGTTTGTAGATCTGTCATATACTAAAATATATGTTTGTAGATCTGTCATATACTAAAATATGTGTTTGTAGATCTGTCATATACTAAAATATGTGTTTGTAGATCTATCGTATACTAAAATATGTGTTTGTAGATCTGTCATATACTAAAATATGTGTTTGTAGATCTGTCATATACTAAAATATGTGTTTGTAGATCTATCATATACTAAAATATGTGTTTGTAGATCAGTCACATACTAAAATATGTGTTTGTAGATCTGTCATATACTAAAATATGTGTTTGTAGATCTGTCATATACTAAAATATGTGTTTATAGATATGTCATATATTAAAATATGTGTTTGTAGATCTGTGATATACTAAAATATGTGTTTGTAGATCTGTCATATACCCAAAATATGTGTTTGTAGATCTGTCATATACTAAAATATGTGTTTGTAGATCTGTCATATACTAAAATATGTGTTTGTAGATCTGTCATATACTAAAATATGTGTTTGCAGATCTGTCATATACTAAAATATGTGTTTGTAGATCTGTCATATACTAAAATATGTGTTTGTAGATCAGTCACATACTAAAATATGTGTTTGTAGATCTGTCATATACTAAAATATGTGTTTGTAGATCTGTCATATACTAAAATATGTGTTTATAGATATGTCATATATTAAAATATGTGTTTGTAGATCTGTGATATACTAAAATATGTGTTTGTAGATCTGTCATATACCCAAAATATGTGTTTGTAGATCTGTCATATACTAAAATATGTGTTTGTAGATCTGTCATATACTAAAATATGTGTTTGTAGATCTGTCATATACTAAAATATGTGTTTGCAGATCTGTCATATACTAAAATATGTGTTTGTAGATCTGTCATATACTAAAATATGTGTTTGTAGATCTGTCATATACTAAAATATGTGTTTGTAGATCTGTCATATACTAAAATATGTGTTTGTAGATCTATCATATACTAAAATATGTGTTTGTAGATCTGTTACATATTAAAATATGTGTTTGTAGATATGTCATATACTAAAATATTTGTTTGTAGATCTGTCATATACTAAAATATGTGTTTGTAGATCTGTCATATACTAAAATCTATGTTTGTAGATCTGTCATATACTAAAATATGTGTTTGTAGATCTGTCATATACTAAAATTTGTGTTTGTAGATCTATCATATACTAAAATATGTGTTTTTTAGATCTGTCATATACTAAAATATGTGTTTGTAGATCTGTCATATACTAAAATATGTGTTTGTAGATCTGTCATATACTAAAATATATGTTTGTAGATCTGTCATATACTAAAATATGTGTTTGTAGATCTGTCATATACTAAAATATGTGTTTGTAGATCTGACATATACTAAAATATGTGTTTGTAGATCTGTCATATACTAAAATATGTGTTTGTAGATCTGTCATATACTAGAATATGTGTTTGTAGATATGTCATATACTAAAATATGTATTTGTAGATCTGTCATATATTAAAATATGTGTTTGTTGATCTGGCATATACTAAAATATGTGTTTGTAGATCTGTCATGTACTAAAATATGTGTTTGTAGATCTGTCATATACTAAAATATGTGTTTGTAGATCTGTCATATACTAAAATATGTGTTTGTTGATCTGGCATATACTAAAATATGTGTTTGTAGATCTGTCATGTACTAAAATATGTGTTTGTAGATCTGTCTTATACTAAAATATGTGTTTGTAGATCTGTCATATACTAAAATATGTGTTTGTAGATCTATCATATACTAAAATATGTGTTTGCAGATCTGTCATATACTAAAATATATGTTTGTAGATCTGTCATATACTAAAATATGTGTTTGTAGATCTGTCATATACTAAA
Organism: Ariolimax columbianus; assembly: GCA_036924085.1. Taxonomy (NCBI): domain Eukaryota; kingdom Metazoa; phylum Mollusca; class Gastropoda; order Stylommatophora; family Arionidae; genus Ariolimax; species Ariolimax columbianus. The sequence goes on from JAVGWX010000003.1 coordinate 140,519,453, forward strand.
ATATGTGTTTGTAGATCGGTCATATAATAAAATATGTGTTTGTAGATCTGTCATATACTAAAATGTGTGTTTGTAAATCTGTCATATACTAAAATATGTGTTTGTAGATCTGTCATACACTAAAATATTTGTTTGTAGATCTGTCATATACTAAAATATGTGTTTGTAGATTTGTTATATACTAAAATATGTGTTTGTAGATCTGTCATATACTAAAATATGTGTTTGTAGATCTGTCATATACTAAAATATGTGTTTGTAGATCTGTCATATACTAAAATATGTGTTTGTAGATCTGTTACATATTAAAATATGTGTTTGTAGAAATGTCATATACTAAAATATGTGTTTGTAGATCTGTCATATACTAAAATATGTGTTTGTAGATCTGTCATATACTAAAATCTATGTTTGTAGATCTGTCATATACTAAAATATGTGTTTGTAGATCTGTCATATACTAAAATTTGTGTTTGTAGATCTATCATATACTAAAATATGTGTTTTTTAGATCTGTCCTATACTAAAATATGTGTTTGTAGATCTGTCATATACTAAAATATGTGTTTGTAGATCTGTCATATACTAAAATATATGTTTGTAGATCTGTCATATACTAAAATATGTGTTTGTAGATCTGTCATATACTAAAATATGTGTTTGTAGATCGGTCCTATACTAAAATATGTGTTTGTAGATCTGTCATATACTAAAATATGTGTTTGTAGATCTGTCATATACTAGAATATGTGTTTGTAGATATGTCATATACTAAAATATGTATTTGTAGATCTGTCATATATTAAAATATGTGTTTGTTGATCTGGCATATACTAAAATATGTGTTTGTAGATCTGTCATGTACTAAAATATGTGTTTGTAGATCTGTCATATACTAAAATATGTGTTTGTAGATCTGTCATATACTAAAATATGTGTTTGTAGATCGGTCATATACTAAAATATGTGTTTGTAGGTCTGTCATATACTAAAATATGTGTTTGTAAATCTGTCATATACTAAAATATGTGTTTGTAGATCTGTCATATACTAAAATATTTGTTTGTAGATCTGTCATATACTAAAATCTATGTTTGTAGATCTGTCATATACTAAAATATGTGTTTGTAGATCTGTCATATACTAAAATTTGTGTTTGTAGATCTATCATATACTAAAATATGTGTTTTTTAGATCTGTCATATACTAAAATATGTGTTTGTAGATCTGTCATATACTAAAATATGTGTTTGTAGATCTGTCATATACTAAAATATGTGTTTGTAAATCTGTCATATACTAAAATATGTGTTTGTAGATCTGTCATATACTAAAATATTTGTTTGTAGATCTGTCATATACTAAAATATGTGTTTGTAGATTTGTTATATACTAAAATATATGTTTGTAGATCTGTCATATACTAAAATATGTGTTTGTAGATTTGTCATATACTAAAATATGTGTTTGTAGATCTGTCATATACTAAAATATGTGTTTGTAGATCTGTTACATATTAAAATATGTGTTTGTAGATATGTCATATACTAAAATATATGTTTGTAGATCTGTCATATACTAAAATATGTGTTTGTAGATCTGTCATATACTAAAATCTATGTTTGTAGATCTGTCATATACTAAAATATGTGTTTGTAGATCTGTCATATACTAAAATTTGTGTTTGTAGATCTATCATATACTAAAATATGTGTTTGTAGATCTGTCATATACTAAAATATGTGTTTGTAGATCGGTCATATACTAAAATATGTGTTTGTAGATCTGTCATATACTAAAATATGTGTTTGTAGATCTGTCATATACTAGAATATGTGTTTGTAGATATGTCATATACTAAAATATGTATTTGTAGATCTGTCATATATTAAAATATGTGTTTGTAGATCTGTCATATACTAAAATATGTTAGTAGATCTGTCATATACTAAAATATGTGTTTGTAGATCTGTCAAATACTAAAATATGTGTTTGTAGAAATTGAAAAACTAACATACCTTAGCAGAATTATGACACATTAAAATATATGTTTGTAGATCTATCGAATGGTAAAATATATGTTTGTAGATCTATAGAATAGTAAAATATATGTTTGTAGATCTATCGAATAGTAAAATATATGTTTGTAGATATATCGAATAGTAAAATATATGTTTGTAGATCTATCGAATAGTAAAATATATGTTTGTAGATCTAACGAATAGTAAAATATATGTTTGTAGATCTATCGAATAGTAAAATACATTTGTCTAGATATGTAATTTACTAAAATAAATGCTTTTAGATCTGCCATATACTAAAATAATTCTTTCTAAAAATTTGCAAAACTATACTTTAGCGGACTTTTGACACACTATACTATATGTTTGTAGATCTGTCATTCGCTAAAATAGATGTCAGCAGATCTGTCAAATACAAAACTATATGTTTGCAGACATGGAACTAGATGTGCTGGGGTGATATCAATGTCTGCCAACAACAATCTCTGTGGGGCTGGAATTGCTTTTAACTCAAAGATTGGAGGTAACGCTAACTTTCTCTAGATGGAACCTACCACTAAAATGACAGACCCTACTTTATTTGACTTGACTGTGACTTTGACTGTAGTAGTAGTTGCTGTAATAGTAGTAATAATAGTAGTAGTAGTTGTAGTAAAAGTTATAGTAGTAGTAGTAGTAGTAATAGTAGTAGTAATAATAGTAGTAGTAGTATTAATAGTAGTAGTAGAAGTAGTAGTAGAAGTAGTAGTAGTAGTAGTTGTATTAATAGTAGTAGTAGTAGTAGTAGTAGAAGTAGTAGTAGTAGTAGTAGTAGTAGTAATAGTAGTAGTTGTATTAATAGTAGTAGTAGTAGTAGTAGTAGAAGTAGTAGTAGTAGTAGAAGTAGTAGTAATAGTAGTAGTAGTCGTAGAAGTAGTAGTAGTAGGTCTAGTAGTAGTAGCAGTAGTAGTAGTAGTAATAGTAGTAGTAGTAGTAGTAGTAATAGTAGTAGTAGTAATAGTAGTAGTAGAAGTAGTAGTAATAGTAGTAGTAGTCGTAGAAGTAGTAGTAGTAGGTCTAGTAGTAGTAGCAGTAGTAGTAGTAGTAATAGTAGTAGTAGTAGTAGTAGTAATAGTAGTAGTAGTCGTAGAAGTAGTAGTAGTAGGTCTAGTAGTAGTAGTAGTAGTAGTAGTAGTAATAGTAGTAGTAGTCGTAGAAGTAGTAGTAGTAGGTCTAGTAGTAGTAGCAGTAGTAGTAGTAGTAATAGTAGTAGTAGTAGTAGTAGTAATAGTAGTAGTAGTCGTAGAAGTAGTAGTAGTAGGTCTAGTAGTAGTAGTAGTAGTAGTAGTAGTAATAGTAGTAGTAGTAGTAGTAGTAATAGTAGTAGTAGTAATAGTAGTAGTAGAAGTAGTAGTAATAGTAGTAGTAGTCGTAGAAGTAGTAGTAGTAGGTCTAGTAGTAATAGTAGTAGTAGTCGTAGAAGTAGTAGTAGTAGCAGTAGTAGTAGTAGTAATAGTAGTAGTAGTAATAGTAGTAGTAGTAGTAGTAATAGCAGTAGTAGAAGTAGTAGTAGCGCAAATCGACCGTGCCTCCACGAGTAGCTGTGGTCCAGGCTGCACACAGAGAGGATCATTCCTCTTTGACTCAGCCAGGGGTGAGGATCCAGACTCGGGGCAGGCATGGCATATAATAGGGTCTATGTGATTACGTGCCACAGAGTTTTGTCTGCTGTCCTGGTAAATGAAGTCCTCGATGAAGCGTACATTGATGCTGCTAATAAGAATTCCTGCCACTGTAGGACCGCGACCAAGGTTTTGGATCTTAGTTTTCGGACATCAAATACGAAGATCAAATCGTGATTAAATATGATTAAAGGCCTCCATAACTTTTATCAGCGCCTCGATGTGGATGTGGGGGCGGGAGGACGCAGGTATAACTACGCCATATGCGTAGCTAAGGTCTGTCACGCAGCTGTACAATGTCTACTCCCGGGTTTTCCGTCTCCACCTTAGCAAGAATCTAGTCCATGACACGGAAAAATAATACAGGGGCGAGGACAAACATCTGACGGACACTAGATGATGTAGTGAATCTGTCGGAGAATTGAAGACCCATGCGAACTCTCGCTCCAGTGTTACAGTTTAGCTGCTCGATCAACTTGCAGATTGTATGAAACTCCCACCTGTTTTGATCTATTTCACATGGCTTATCCACAACACACTCGAGGACACCTAACCCAGGTTGGGTTCAGGCGCACCTTTAGCACGCTGAACCACCGAACCTCGTGTTGCCGATTGATTGACACAGCAAGAGAGCACCACGCACCGCTTGTGTTGTCATTCATCGGCTACAAAAAGCCATTGGACTCGGCCACGCTTGAGCGCCGTCTCGTATGCCGCAATAGCCCCACATGGGCCTACAAAACAGTAATATCCGGGCATTGTCACACTTCAAAGATATCATACATCATGCAAACAACTCCAAGCATGGCTTAACTAGCCATTTAGTCAGAACACTGGAGCACGGCGACCACCCTGTGGTACCCACGAGGCCTAACAAAAGACCACCTGGCAGACACACCCCCTCCCGCCCTCACCGCTCCACTTGAATGCAAGATTCGCTGGAGTTGTAAGCACTTACGATCACTAAAACAAACAATCTATCCATCCACTGGACAACCCGTGCCCGTGACAGAATCGACTGGAAACTGAGATGAGACCAGCACAAAACCAAAACCCAGTCCTGCTCGAACCTAGCCCGCTAAGCAGAGAAATGCACCCTGCTACTACTAACTCGCACAAGAGTTGGGATCTGCACAAGGACTAACGCTCTTGTAGATGCACACATCGACTAAGATCTGTCCACAAAGTCAAAGGCGGCGTGTAGGTGGGAATAAGTATCGTGCAGGGGCAGATTGAACTCCTGGTGAATGAGGGTGAATGTCCGCCAATAATTTGTTGTTGCTTGTTACTTTGACTGTAGCTCTTAAGAAATGTATTCCAACCACATTTGTTGATGATAATTATCTCATCTATCCCATTATGTGGAACATGGTGTGGTGCCATTTTTCCTGTCATGTTTCATATGTTATTTTCAATCCAAACCATTCTAGTGTTTCGTAAGTATCGTTGATCTCGTATCGTTTTCCTGTTCCCTGCTGTCTGGTGGTATAGGTTGGCGTGTAGGGTAGGTTTTAAGGCATTGATCACATAGTATATATATTTAATGATGATGTATTCTAGAAGCAAAAACATCAACCTTTTTGTTACTTTATGTTACATGTCTCATGTGAAAAAAGTAATGTTCAATTAATTTCAGTGTTTTGGTTCTTTTCACAAGACAAAATCTGATGGCTTGGCTTCGTTCGTTCTCAATCTGCCGCTACCAAACCCTGACACGGGCCTAAGTAGCAGAATGTAGTCCAGAGAACGGAATGCGTTGTGTCGTAGTTTACAGCTTGACTACGATATTTGCACATTTCGGTCCAACACATCCGACTTCAGCAAGCATGTTTTTAGTACCGGGTTAGCATTCCCTCTTCGATCCCTTCTCCTTAGCCAGGCTGCTCTGTTGCAGCCTGTTATCCAGGATCACCGCGTGGAGGTGTAGAAGGATCTTGGTAGCTATGGTTCGCTGGCCTGACGCTAGCAGTCAGCAATGGGTCGTTGACCGCTGCAGCTCATGCGCTGCTCAGTATCGTGATCCCCACAAAACATGATAAACATGAATACTGTTGCTCCCAAAACATAACATTTACAACATCTCCTTAGACAAACATATGAAATTACCGACAACAACACATATGGTAATCATCTACATTATTTATCTGATACATGATAAGATGAGGCCGATGACAGCTTTCTTGAGATATAATCAAGTTGACACGGGAAAACACATAGCCTGAAAAATAAACAAACATGACTTTTCACCAGATTCTGTGCTACATTAATTTATGTTGTCATTGTAGTTGAGACTCCAAACATCCTTTGTAAGGGAGTAGAATAATACTGACTCATTTATCTCATATGGAGATGTAGTGTGTTCATAACTACTTTACAAATTTTACAAAGATGCCTACTTCCACAACTACGTCACAACTTGATTTCGTCATGGAAGATCTAGCACAGATCATATATTTGCTCTACGAATCATAGTAGAACAAATCATTGAATGGAAATCATACGTACACAAATTGTATAGATTGAAAAGTTTATTGACAGTGTGTATCGAAGTACTCTACTGTTGGGCAACTGTTGAGACACTATGAGATACCGCAACTGTTGAGACACTATGGGATACCGCAACTGTTGAGACACTATTGGATACCACAACTGTTGAGACACTAGGGGATACCACAAGTGTTGAGACACTATGGGATACCGCAACTGTTGAGACACTATTGGATACCACAACTGTTGAGACACTATGGGATACCGCAACTGTTGAGACACTATTAGATACCACAACTGTTGAGACACTATGGGATACCGCAACTGTTGAGACACTATGGGATACCACAAGTGTTGAGACACTAGGGGATACCACAACTGTTGAGACACTAGGGGATACCGCAACTGTTGAGACACTAGTTGATACCGCAACTGTTGAGAAAACTATGGGATACCACAACTGTTGAGACACTAGGGGATACCGCAACTGTTGAGACACTATGGGATACCACAACTGTTAAGACACTATGGGATACCGCAAATGTTGAGACACTATGGGATACCACAACTGTTGAGACACTATAAGATACCGCAACTGTTTAGACACTATGGGATACCGCAACTGTTGAGACACTATGGGATACCACAACTGTTGAGACACTATGGGATATCACAACTGTTGAGACACTATGGGATACCGCAACTGTTGAGACACTATGGGATACCACAACTGTTGAGACACTATGGGATACCGCAACTGTTGAGACACTATGGGATACCGCAACTGTTGAGACACTATGGGATACCGCAACTGTTGAGACACAATGGGATACCGCAACTGTTGAGACACTATGGGATACCGCAAGTGTTGAGACACTATGGGATACCGCAACTGTTGAGACACTATGGGATACCACAACTGGTGAGACACTATGGGATACCACAACTGTTGAGACACTATGGGATACCGCAACTGTTGAGACACTATGGGATACCACAACTGTTGAGACACTATGGGATACCACAACTGTTGAGACACTATGGGATACCGCAACTGTTGAGACACTATGGGATACCGCAACTGTTGAGACACAATGGGATACCGCAACTGTTGAGACACTATGGGATACCGCAAGTGTTGAGACACTATGGGATACCGCAACTGTTGAGACACTATGGGATACCACAACTGTTGAGACACTATGGGATACCACAACTGTTGAGACACTATGGGATACCGCAACTGTTGAGACACTATGGGATACCACAACTGGTGAGACACTATGGGATACCACAACTGTTGAGACACTATGGGATACCGCAACTGTTGAGACACTATGGGATACCACAACTGTTGAGACACTATGGGATACCACAACTGTTGAGACACTATGGGATACCACAACTGTTGAGACACTATGGGATACCGCAACTGTTGAGACACTATGGGATACCGCAAGTGTTGAGACACTATGGGATACCGCAACTGTTGAGACACTATGGGATACCACAACTGGTGAGACACTATGGGATACCACAACTGTTGAGACACTATGGGATACCGCAACTGTTGAGACACTATGGGATACCACAACTGTTGAGACACTATGGGATACCACAACTGTTGAGACACTTTGGGATACCACAACTGTTGAGACACTATGGGATACCACAACTGTTGAGACACTTTGGGATACCACAACTGGTGAGACACTATGGGATACCACAACTGTTGAGACACTTTGGGATACCACAACTGGTGAGACACTATGGGATACCACAACTGTTGAGACACTATGGGATACCACAGAAGTCCGTAGCACCCATACAAAATATATATAAAGATAGAGTTAGTAGGATGGTACTTGGCAAAGTACTGACGTACAGCTTCTGTGTGCAAACAAGGATGAGACAAGAGTGCCTGTTCTCCCATTTCCTGTTCTTGTTGGCTATAGATTGGATAATAAAGACTTCACTTGATGGAAAAATAATTGGTATTTAGTGGACACTATTGTCACAATTAACCTCTACACCTTACGGTGGAAGAGGAGCGACTAAGTAAGTAAGTATTGTCACAATTGGAGGACCTGAGATACACAGATGTTCTGGTACTTTTGTTACACAGACACAACAAAATGTATGAGAAACTTGATCGGCTGAAAGAACAATCAGTCAAATTGTGACTGAATATCAACATGAAGAAAACCAAGCTCCGCTATCACCAAAGAAACAATCATGCTGGAGGGAGAACAGTTGGAAGCAGCGGACATCTTGACCTATTTGGACAGAACAATCGACACATCAGGAAAAAAGCATGAAACAAAATTATAAAAGTTGATTAAGGTTGAGTTTAGTCAAAATTTAAAAATGGGTATGGTCAGATGCCGCACCGAGACGAGAACACAAACAAAACCTACGTTACGACCAATATGCCTTCATCAGGGACAAATATACTGAACTAATAAATCAACATATAAGGAAAAAATGGTCAAATTATCTGATAGTATACACAGTCTGTCTAAGCGCCCGGTTGGGCCAGATGCTTGACTGAAAATGAAGGGAAGCGGTCCAACACAAGGTGGCCAGGAGAGCGTAAGAAGTGGAGGGGAATGCGCCGGATAAGCTAATGGTGGTCAAATATGGAAACGGACAAATAATGACCCAAATGGGAGAACAAAGAGTAGGTGATATAAGCCGGGAGGGCATGAGAATAATATAGGAAGTGGGGGGCGAGAACTGATAAAAGAAAAAAACGAGGGGGGGGGGGGACAAAGGAAGAACATAGATGGGTGCCAGTATGAGGTTTTAAGAAAAAGTATGGAAGATATTAATGCCATGCGGTTGGAGACAGACCATGCTGGAGATAAGTCTATTCTCAAGGGCGAATCGATGACGATCGTCAGAGAAGTAAGAAACTAGACCAATGACACTAACGTCAGCCTTACCCCGGTGCTCAGGACCATTGAAGTGGCTGGCAATTGGGGAACCAGTACGGTTGCGGATGTCGTTAAGTTGTTGGCGGAAACGCTCCCGCAGTTCCATACCAGTTTCCCCAATGTAAGTCATACCACACTGGCGGCAGATGATAGAATAGATGAGGTTACGGGAATTGCATGTGAATCCCTCTTTGATGAAGAATTCTGCTTTAGGAAAGGTGATGGAGCGAGAAAGGATGACATGAGGGCAGGTAACACAGCCACGTGTATTTTTGCACGGCCTGGTGCCTGGGAGGCTATGAGGGCTGGTGTGTAGGCGACTACTGACCAGCAAGTCCCTCAGGTTCCTGTCACGCTTGTAGGCGACAAGGGGAGGATCGGGAAAAAACTTTGCGAGTGGCAGGATCAGAGTGAAGAATAGGGAGATGGCGGAATAGGATATCCTGGACAGAGACGCAATGAGGGTGATAAGTGAGGACGAGTTTCATACGGTCAGAGGGAGGACGGTGAGTGGGAGTGAGGGAGTCTTGACGGGAGAAAGGAAAAACCCGCTGAAGGGAGGAGGAGAGAGTGGTCTCAGGGTAGAGTCGCTTGCGGAAGAAGTCAAGCATCTCGTGGGCCCAGAGAAGGAAATCGTCGTCATCCTGACAGAGGCGTCGGAGGTGGAAGAGTTGGGAGAAAGGAAGCGAAATGCGACAGGATTGAGGATGGGAGAAAGTGTAGAGGAGGTAGTTGTGGGCGTTAGTGGGTTTGTAGTAGACAGTGGTGGAGAGGCATGAAGGGCAGATAGTGATGTCCAGAAAGTGGACATACGTGAGGGAAATGTCAGACGTGAACTTGATAGAGGGATGGAAGTCATTGACAAAGTCGATAAAGTTTAGGAGATCCTTCTCAGACATGACGGTAATGTCAATCCCATCGTCGATGTATCGATAATACATCAAAGGAAAAGCCGCCGCCTACGTCTTTGACTATGGTACCAGACGAATCCCAACTCTTGCTCTTTACCTGACCTCGATGACACTTTCTCCTGACCCCGATTACCCTTTCTCCCGACCCCGATGACCCTTTCTCCAGTTATTCCCATCGTAAATCTGACTGAACCCCTCCTCCTGGCCGATCCCGTGCCTTAGACCTGTATATTAAAACTACTCTTCGCGATATCAAGGCCATCTGCCCTCGGCGCCTGCGATATTCGAACATTTCTCATCCCGAGGCTCGTGCTCTGGCTAGCCTTAGTCGGGGTAGGGATCTCATGATTAAACCTGCTGATAAGGGGGGAGCAGTGGTGGTTTGGCGCAAGGATTTATATGTTCAGGAGGGCAGTCTTCAACTATCTGATCCTTCTTTCTATAAACCGCGCGCCGATGATGCCACTGTCCGCTTCAACAAGGAGGTCTCTACCACCATCCTTGATATGACCAAACATCATCTCCCGGTCGCCCTATTATCTCTGCCTGTTCCTGTCCACCGACAACCCCTGTCGCCATATTTTCTCTGCCTGCTCCTGTCCCACCGAACTGGTATCGGACTACCTGGATAGTATCTTCCAGCCTATGGTTGAGAATCTTCCCACATTTCTCAAGGATACTAACCACGCCTTAATCACTTTCTCTACCATTGTCCTCTCCCCCCGACCGAACCTATCGTCTCTTCCTACTTCATGGCTGTTCACTGTACACATTCATCCCCCACTCTGATGGCTTATTGGCCCTCCATGTCTGTTCACTGTACACATTCATTCCCCACTCCGATGGCTTATTGGCCCTCCATGTCTGTTCACTGTACACATTCATCCCCCACTCCGATGGCTTATTGGCCCTCCATGTCTGTTCACTGTACACATTCATCCCCCACTCCGATGGCTTATTGGCCCTCCTTGTCTGTTCACTGTACACATTCATCCCCCACTCCGATGGCTTATTGGCCCTCCATGTCTGTTCACTGTACACATTCATCCCCCACTCCGATGGCTTATTGGCCCTCCGTGTCTGTTCACTGTACACATTCATGCCCCACTCCGATGGCTTATTGGCCCTCCATGTCTGTTCACTGTACACCTCCATCCCAACAAACCCCGATGGTTTATTGGCCCTCCATGTCTGTTCACTGTAGACCTCCATCCCAAAACCCCGATGGTTTATTGGCCCTCCATGTCTGTTCACTGTACACATCCATCCTCCACCCCGATGGCTTATTGGCCCTCCATGTCTGTTCACTGTACACATCCATCCAAACCCCGATGGCTTATTGGCCCTCCGTGTCTGTTCACTGTACACATCCATCCTCCACCCCGATGGCTTATTGGCCCTCCGTTTCTTCCACGACCATCGTCCGTCTGGCAGAACTCGTCCTTTCTCTCAATACCTTAGAGTTCAATGGCCAGTTCTTTAACCAGATCAGCGGCGTAGCCATGGGCACAAGAATGGGTCCCAGCTACGCTTGTCTGTTCATGGGTCACTTGGAATACTAGATCTGGCTTCAATTCCGGGGCCCTTTTCCTTTGATATATTATCGATAGATCGACGATAGGATTGGCATTACCGACATGTCTGAGAAGGATCATCCTAAACTGTATCGACTTTGTCAATGACTTCAATCCCTCGGCCAAGTTCACGTCTGACATCTCCTCTCACGTCTGTCCACTTTCTGGACATCACTGTCTCTATCTGCCCTTCAGGCCTCCCCACCACTGTCTACTACAAACCCACTGACGCCCACAACTACCTCCTCTACACGTCATCCCATCCTCAATCCTGCCGCGATTCGCTTCCTTTCTCCCAACTCCTCCGCCTCCGACACCTAGGACCCACGAGATGCTTGACTTCTCCCGCAAGCGACTCTACCCTGAGACCACTCTCTCCTCCGCCCTTCAGAGGGTTCTTCCTATCTCCCGTCAAGACTCCCTCACTCCCACTCACCGTCCTCCCTCTGACCGTGTGAAACTCATCCTCACTTGTCACCCTCATTGCATCTCTGTTCGGGATATCCTTTTCCGCCATCTCCCTATTCTTCACTCTGATCCTGCCACTCGTATAGTTTTTCCCGATCCTCCCCTTGTCGCCTACAAGCGTGACAGGAACCTGAGGGACTTGCTGATCAGTAATCGCCTACACACCAGCCCGCCTAGCCTTCCAGGCACCAGGCCATGCAAAAATACACGTGGCTGTGTTACTTGCCCTCGTGTCATTTTTTCTCGCTCCATCGCCTTTCATAAAGCACAATTCTTCATCAAAGAGGGATTCACATGCAATTCCCGTAACCTCATCTATTCTATCATCTGCTGCCAGTGTGGTATGACCTACATTAGGGAAACTGGTATGGAACTGCGGGAGTGTTTCCGCCAACACCTCAACGATATCCGCATCCGCACGGGTTCCCCAATTGCCAGCCACTTCAATGGTCCAGAGCACCGGGGTAAGGCTGACGTTAGTGTCACTGGTCTAGTTTCATGCTTCTCTGACGATCGTCATCGATTCGCCATTGAGAATAGACTTATCTCCAGCATGGGTTGTCTCCAACCGCATGGCATTAATATCTTCCATACTTTTTCTTAAAACCTCATACTGGCTCCCATCTATTTTCTTCCTTAGTCCCCCCCCCTTATTTTTCTTCTATTAGTTCTCGACCCCCCCCCCCCCCCCACTTCCTATATTAATCTCATGCCCTCCCGGCTTATATCACCTTCTCTTTGTTCTCCCATCTGGGTCACTATTTGTCCCTTTCCATATTTGGCGACCATTGGCTAAATCAGCGCATTCTTCCCCACCCCCCCCCCCACTTCTTACGCTTATCTGGCCACCTTGTGCTTGACCACGCCCCTTCATTTTCAGTCAAGCATCTGGCCCAACCGGTCGCTTAGACAGACTGGGTATACTATCAGATAAGTCAACAATTTTGCCCTTATATGTTGATGTGTTAGTTCAGTATTGTTGTCCATGATGACGGCCTATTGGTCGTAACGTAGGTTTTGTTTGTGTTCTCGTCTCGCAGCGGTATCTGACCATACCCATTTTTTTATTTTGATTAAACTCAACCTATATCAACTTTTACAATTTTTGTTCATATTTTGTTCCCATTATATACATCCACAGAGCCGCTGCAGCCTCACCTTATTTTAACACATCAGGAAGATATGTAGATGTGAGGATCAGAATTGGAAGGACAATATGCGTATTCCTGACCCTAAACAACAGATGGAGATCCAGAAAAATCATGATTCACATCAAAGTTACAATATTGATCATCAGTAACAAGTCTGTGCTGTTGAATGGAGCGAAGACATGGGGAACGATGAAAGTCATACAACAAGGGCTTCAATCTTTCTTTTACTACGAAAGATAATGGGCATAAAAGTGCCAGAACATGGTGCGAAATGAATACATATGGAAAAGAAGTCAACAGGAAATTTGAACAACAAATAATTAAGCAAAGAAAATTGGGCTGGGTAGGATATACGCTACGGAAGGGACCGTCCAACATAGCCAGACATGTTCTTACATAGAATCCTCAAGGGAAGTGAGAGAGGTAGACTCAAAATACACGGAGCGGAGAAGGAAATGTAAGAAGGAACTAAGATTAAATGATTACACCTGGAGAGAGGCAGAAAGAGCTGGCGGGATATTGTCAATGGTCTATGCAATGAGAAGCGCTACGGGCTTGGATTGATTGATTGATTAATATGTTATTGGTGTTATTTGGGGATGGGATATGGGGACGTCATATGGGGACGTCATACGTGGATGTTATATGGGGATGTTACGTCGATATGTTCTACGGGAATATAATATAGGGGATGTTATCATTGGCTCTTTCCATCTTGTCAGAAAATAGTGATTGAGCTTTGAAAAAGGGATGTAACTACAGCCCATGATGATAACTAATGTGACCCTTGAGACCAATACTAGCAGAGAAGCGTCTCCCACGGTGTGTTCAAGGAAAGTCAGAACCGTTTGCAGCATTGCATGGTGTGGCGTGTCTTTTCCAAACGCTGAGTCCTTAGCCTATCCACAATCAGTATGCCCTTTGTCTGTATTCTATGCTTACTCCTAACCTTCCATGTAACACGATCCATGGCGTCCTGTTCCTATAATACCAAATCGATGTCTACATCCTTCATGTCCCGCTTGCTTACATCCTTGGTGATGGTATGTCGAGATGTTATGTGTGGATGGTACGTGGATATGTTGTGCGGAGATGTTATGTGGGGAGACTATATGAAGATATTATATGGGGATGTCATTTGGACATGCTATATGGGAATGTTATGTGGAGATGTTATGTGTGATTTTACGTGGATATGGAAAATGTGGATGTTATATGGGGAATTACGTAGATTATTGTTATTTGAGGATGTTATATGGGGAACCCGAGTGGTCTGCTGTGGTCTTTGTGTATGACAAGGACAATAATAGCACCACTGCCCCACAGAGAGCATGTAGAAAGAGGCGACTAACTATGTGACACGGTATAACACCAGCCATGGTTAGGGGGTTTGTTTAGAGCAGCATATATGGCTGCGGGTCAACTTTGCTCTAGTGTTTGAGTCTATTAAGAAGGACTCGCACATCGGTTAATCATCCTCCGTAAGCGAAGTATTAAGCTGCTCGAGCCTAGCCCGCTAAGCATTAAACCCTTCTCCCAGCTACATCCAGCTCATACCAGGGCTGGGACTTGCACAGGGGTATCTGTAGAAGTACAGGTCGACTAAGACTAGGACTAGGATATGGGGATGTTGCCTGGATATGTTATGTGGAGATGTCATATGGAGATATTATATGGGGGTATCATATGGGAATGTTATGTAGGAAAGTTTGAAATGAATGTTATGTTGGATAAGGAGTCTCTGCTAGAGTAATAAGAAAACTATCGGCCTATCGCTTCGGTACATTCATATCAAAAGTCTATGTTGTCAAAAGAGAAATTGAGACAATGGCTTGAGCTATGTAATGTGGCTACGTAACCCTCCACTAACAATGGCAGACATCATATTGAATTCTCAATTCTTGTTTTGGAAGGTTCAGAGTGACTGGCTGCGGTATAAGTGGATAGCGGACATGAAGAACAAATTCCTTCAGAGATTATCTGGGTCATCTGTTCTGGTAATTCTGTGGATTATGAAAGTGTATACGCTGCGTCATTGCCTCACAGACATCCGCAGTGAGGGTCTTGGATATGGAAATTGGTGACGTACTGAGATCGAAAAATAATCATTTCTTAAATGTTGTCACATCAATCGCTATTTTGTCAATGTCTAAATCAATCGTGGGTTGAACAGGGAGGGGTGCCTAAGAGTATATTGTAGAGATATGTACAACCAGTGGGCTACTAGAACTATAGGAGATTACACGTTCACCATTTATAGGGGGATTGAGCACCTATGCATTTTATGAAGTGCAGTGACATCGAATCTTGACAGAACAGAACATAACAGACGGGTCATGTTAAACTATAATGCTGTTTTTTTAATGTCATTTATGAATGTGATATCTGAATGATATATATGAATGTGATATGTGAATGTGATATTTCAATGGTAAATTTGAATGTGAATTCTGAATGTGATGTTTCCTATTGTGACATCTGAATGTGAAATAGGAATATGATATCTATATGTCGCCAATTATGAACACGCTTCTTGAATAGGTATAAGGCTTTTAGATGGAAAACTCACGGATCATTTGGAAGCGAACTCACTAGCATTCAAGCCACATCACATAGACATATACTCCTCTAGCTGGGGTCCGAGTGATGACGGGAAGACTGTTGACGGGCCTAGAAAAGCTGGTAGAAAAGCCCTGATCAAGGGTGTCAAAGAGGTGAGTTCAATCAGCCTACCAAGATGCATTGATACGATTTGAAAACTTCTTGCTTGTTTTCGTGTGTCATAAAATTAGGTGAAGGTTATTATATTTGTCTATAATTGTACCTATAAATTGCGCTATTTATGACATGTTATTTTCTTCCATTTCTCATGTTAAACTATTCTCTTTCTTAACTCTTTGCCGTTGTCTATCCGTTTTTAAAGTTATTTATCATGTTTTAACATTCGCGTCTCAAATTTCATTTTTTGATTAGCTTTGTCTATGACGTTCATTACATCACTTAAATTATCGATGAGACCCAGTCGCCGTGGGTGCAGACTTTATACCAACAGCACGAGCTCAATGTTAGATGACCAATCAAGGCGCAAAATGTTTCCAACTCTTGCGTTGAAGTCTCCAAGGAATATAATTTCATTTTGGCAATCGTCAACGGTCCTTTGAAGGAACTCATAAAATTCATCTTTGATGTCAGTGCTCTCATCTTCGTTTGGTGCATACACAGTGACGATATCCATTTGACTATCCTCCTCTTGTAGACTTAGAACCATCAGTCGTTCTGAAATGAACTTTCATACTTTAATGTTTGATTTGTTATTACTATCCACTATACAACCAACCCCTGCCCTGGCTCGTTCACTCATGGGAACTCCGCTGTAGTATAGCATGTTGCCGTCATGGTCCAGAACGCCCTGTCCCTTTTTCTTTGTTTCTGTAAGTGCCAGGACTGTCAATTTTGCTCTCTTCGTCTCCTCTATTAGTTCATTTTCTTTTCCGTTTATACTTCTTACAATCCATGTTCTGTAAATCGGGGTTCTTATTTCTCGCCTGTTCGTAGTCGTTGAGATCAGTCCGGTTTTCTCTATGCTATGACTTGTAATCGTTTGTTAAGACAAACAGGTGATTAGCCAGTTGTGTCTTTGCATGGTGGAGGGACTGCCTCCTTTCAGCCTCCATGCCTGTCGACACGTTTTTGTCCACGGCTGCTTATTTATTTGCAGCTAACCTCCAAATTAGGAGGACTTTCAGAAGTCCGCAACCCTGCTGACCCGCCTGGTAGGAGGTAGGTTCCTCCCTCAGGACTGTTAAAACAAAAACACTTATTTTCCAGACATGTGTCATCAGAACCCTTCTTTTTTGCAGCGGGACATGGTCTACCTACGTGGAACAGGAGAGGTAGCTAAACAGATATCACATGAGGTGCCTGCGCAGAATTCTGGGGATTGGGTGGCAAGACAAGATCACCAACGCAGAGGTGTTGGAGAGAACAGGCACTGTCACAATCTTTTCCATGCTTAGTCATCGAAGACTCCGATGACTGGGACACATTCGGAGGATGGATGATGGCAGAATACCAAAATATCTTCTCTATGTGGAATTGCAGTTGGGGAAAATATCTCAGAGCTGACCACTACTTCGGTACAAGGATGTATACAAGTGGGGTATGAATGACGCAGGCATCGATTTAGAATTATGAGAACAAGACGCCATCGATCGTGTTACATGGAGGGGCAGGGTCAAGCATCGAATACAGACAAAGAAGATACTGATTGCTGATAGGCTAAAGATTCAGCGTTTGAGAAGACACGTCACACCATGCGATGCCACAAACAGTCCTGACTTTCCTTGCACACACTGTGGGAGACGTTTCTCTGCTCGGATTGGTCTTACGAGTCACATTCGCTACCGTCATGGACTGTAGTTACATCCCTTTTTTCGAAGCACAATTACTATCGTCTGACAAGACAGAAAGTGAAGTTGTCTATCATGATCACAGAACTACATACAACAATGGCACCAACAATTAGCAATGATCTGTCAAAGAACCGAACGAACAAGTGTGCTAACTTTCGTCGTGTTTGCAGTAAATGGCGACAGTGAGGAACTTTGGGGTGCGGAGATACTCGATCGTCGTGCCTTCAAAAACTAATGTTCATCCCCCACGTGTGATGATGACCACTCTCTCTTTTTAGCCGTGTGGTCAATCTTTTCCTTTTGCTGTGATCGCTGAAACGGGTGACTTGCGTGGTGATTTAGAAAAAGACTTTCTCTTCCTGAGCTACCTTTGGTCAACGGCAAGACATTATCAAGATGACTGGAGATAGCACAGGATGCAGATTTGTTTTCAGTGTTTACTCCCGAAGCCTGTCATGTAAACAGGTATCCCGCAAGGCAATGCGAGCGAGACATCCAATAGGTTTCGGAAACAAAAATTGAAAACAGATTTTAAATTAGAGGTCTATCAAGTATAACTACAGACCATGCCAGTTATTTTGTCCTTTATTCAAAGCTACAATTGGTTATGTCCATTATGTAAAGATGTCTGGCCTTATTTTCCATTGCTCCTTGTTACCCACTTTGCCAAGTTTTCTCGATATGAAGACGTAATTGTAATACGGCAAAAGAAGCTGTTGTATGCTAAACTGGACAGGTTGGGATTCGAACCCTGTGGGTTGGGATTGTGAAACAGACGGTTCACCTTTAGGGTACGTTGAATTGGTCATAATGTGCTCCTAAAATAATCATGTCTCTTTGTTACAACTTCTCACATTTGTTCATGTTTTCGTGAACCAGGGTCGGAAGGGAAGAGGATCGCTCTTTGTCTGGGCGTCTGGCAATGGCGGGCATAAGCATGACAACTGTAACGCTGATGGATATATCGTTTCAATTGAAGTTATCAGTGTCAGCAGTTCTTCTCAGGTAATGTCAGCCTCAGAGGATCAGTGTCAGCAGTTCTTATTAGGTAATGTCAGCCTCAGAGGATCAGTGTTATCAGTTCTTCTCAGGTAATGTCAGCCTCAGAGGATCAGTGTCAGCAGTTCTTATTAAGTAATGTTAGCCCCAGAGAATCAGTGTTATCAGTTCTTCTCAGGTAATGTCAGCCTTAGACAATTGCACAAAAATCTTTCTCTCAAAAGACATTATCCATTTTGTTTCAGTTTGTTTAAATTACATTCGTGTCACATTTACAATAAATGTACCTTGATATAGTACCTTTCGGCAAACCTATTTAATGATTTTAGTGATTGAGCCCTTTCTCACAAAATGAAATCTTTCCAGAAAGAATTGATAATGCGACAAAAGAAATACGTTAAATTGTTGACTAATTTAGAAGAAAATATTTGGAATGCAATCGAAGGACAAGCTAGAGCGTTTGCCAAAATGGTGTCCGGTAGATTTTAATGTGGTAAGACAATATATTTGAGCGTCTACAAACATGGTGTCAAACCATTTATATGAAACAAGATACAATATTTATCCGTCTACTAAATGGTGTCAAACAGTTTTTAATGTGACAAGAGCAGATCATGGGATGTCTACCAAATGGTGTCAGTCAGTTTTTAATGTGACAAGTCAATATATTTGGATTGCTTTCAAAATTGTGTGAATCACTTTTTCATGTGACACGACAAGATGATGGACTGTCAATCAACATGGTGTGAAATACTTTTAGTGCTACAGAAAGATATGTTGGTCTGTCTTTTAAAATCGTCTGACCCACTTTTGATTGCATTAGAAAAAGCTAAATTGTTTATCAACATGATGTCAAAATGTCATTAATGTGATAGACTCACAAATTGGGCTTTTTATCATCAACATGATACTTACTTTTCTTGCCGAAGCACCACGTTATGTATCATGTATCCAGTATCCAGCGACATGAATTGCCTTGTCATTTGCCTCCAGCATGTCGCGCCTATTGCATGTTTTCTGGAAGTTGGGGCAGGTCACTAGGTGATCGGGGTCCTGTTTTGCGCCGCAATCACACGTGTGTACGATGTGTATCCACATCGCTTCATATTCTTTTTGCACCGTGATACACCAGTTCGGAGTCTGTTCAGCGACTTCCATGTTGTGTATGGTAGATGATGTCCAGGAGCAGGTTCCTCCCGAAGTTCCATTTCTGGGGCCTGCACCAATTCGTGCCACCTCTCGATACGGTGACTTTCATGGTGTGTATGTATGGGGTTTGTTGTTTTTAGAAAGCTATGTCTGTATTTGAGTCTTGTGTTTTGTACCTGATGCCTAAACATTGGGTGCCTTGAGTCGTGCTCCTGTTTTTATTGTTCGATTTCTGCTGCGACGATTCTTGGAAGGGGGGGGGGGGGGGGGGAGCTCCAGCCCTTGCCACCTAATCGGAAGTTTTCTTTTTGCCTCTGAGGTGGTAGGCACATACCTGGGTTTTACTGGTATTTGGTTTAAGATGATTCTTGTGGTAGTATTCTGCAAGGCCATTGAGATAACTTGATAGTTTGTTTTCTACTTCCTCAAACTCTTTTCCCTGGGCAGCATAGATGAATTTCCTTGTGTCTGTGTCCATGGGTAGGTCATTAGTGTATATGTTATATAGCATGGGTGCTAGGACCCTTCCTTGTGCCAGGCCGTTGTTTTCGTTTCGCCATCTGCTTTCTTTTATCGCCACAGTTACACAGAATCGGCTATTTTTCAGGAGGAATTTGATATTGGTCAGACGCCAGTCTTTTGTCATGGTGTATAACTTTGATAGTAGTCTCTGATGGTTTATTGAGTCATATGCTGCACTTAGATCAATATAGACCATTCCTGTAACCTGTTTGCGTATGTAACTATTCTCTATAAATTGTGTTAGGTTAAGGATTTGACTGCTGCAAGATCTTCCAGGTCTGAAACCAGCTTGTTCCTTGATCAGCTTCTCGTCTATCGAGGGGGAGATGCGATTCAGGATTAGCTTCTCGTCTATCGAGGGTGGAGATGCGATTCAGGATTAGCTTCTCGTCTGGGGGATATGTGATTCAGGATTAGCTTCTCGTCTATCGAGGGGGGAGATGCGATTCAGGATTAGCTTCTCGTCTGGGGGAGATGTGATTCAGGATTAGCTTCTCGTCTATCGAGGGGGGAGATGCGATTCAGGATTAGCTTCTCGTCTATCGAGGGGGGGGAGATGCGATTCAGGATTATCTTCTCGTCTGGGGGATATGTGATTCAGGATTAGCTTCTCGTCTATCGAGGGGGGAGATGCGATTCAGGATTAGCTTCTCGTCTGGGGGAGATGTGATTCAGGATGAGCTTCTCGTCTATCGAGGGGGGAGATGTGATTCAGGATTAGCTTCTTGTCTGGGGGAGATGTCATTCAGGATTAACTTCTCGTCTATCGGGGGGGGGGGGGGCGAGAGGGAGGATGTGATTCAGGATTAGCTTCTCGTCTATCGAGGGGGAGAGGTGATTCAGGATCAGCTTCTCGTCTATCGAGTGGGAGATGTGATTCAGGATCAGCTTCTCGTCTATCGAGGGGGAGATGTGATTCAGGATCAGCTTCTCGTCTATCAGAGGGGGAGATGCGATTCAGGATTAGCTTCTCGTCTATCGAGGGGGAGATGAGATTCAGGATTAGCTTCTCCTCTATCGAGGGGGAGATACGATTTAGGATCAGCTTCTCGTCGATCGAGGGGAGATACGATTCAGGATCAGCTTCTCGTCGATCGAGGGGGAGATACGATTCAGGATCAGCTTCTCGTCTGGGGAATATGTGATTCAGGATTAGCTTCTCGTCTATCGAGGGGGGAGATGTGATTCAGGATTAGCTTCTCGTCTATCGAGGGGGGGGGGGGAGATGTGATTCAGGATTAGCTTCTCGTCTGGGGGAGATGTCATTTAGGATTAACTTCTCGTCTATCGGGGGGAGGGGGGGGGGATGTGATTCAGGATTAGCTTCTCGTCTATCGAGGGGGAGAGGTGATTCAGGATCAGCTTCTCGTCTATCGAGGGGGAGATGTGATTCATGATCAGCTTCTCGTCTATCGAGAGGGGAGATATGATTCAGGATCAGCTTCTCGTCTATCGAGGGGGAGATGTTATTCAGGATCAGCTCCTCGTCTATCGGAGGGGGAGATGCGATTCAGGATTAGCTTCTCGTCTATCGAGGGGGAGATGTGATTCAGGATTAGCTTCTCCTCTATCGAGGGGGAGATACTATTCAGGATCAGCTTCTCGTCTATCGAGGGGGAGATGTGATTCAGGATCAGCTTCTCGTCTGGGGGAGATGCGATTCAGGATCAGCTTCTCGTCTATTGAGGGGGAGATGTGATTCAGGATCAGCTTCTCGTCTGTTTCTGTTTCTAAGAATCGACGTCACTGCACTCCGGGCATACCCATAGGTGCTCAGTCTCTCTCATCAAATGGCGTAAAGAATGGATGCTGATGGTCCTTGTAGCTCGCTGGTTGTACACGCTCCTGTGCCGTCCTCTCATGCGCCCCACTCCAGTCGAACCTTGTTTAATGTCGAAATTTTGCAGTCTGTGGATTGCTGCTTCATCTATTGCGGTTTCCTCATCCAGCGGGCGGTCATTGATTGATTTCAAAATGTCACTTCTGTCCATCACCAATGTGCCCATGATGGGAGCTTGTGAAGTCAAAATGTCAGCTCTTTCATTGCCCTGAACCCGGCATGAGCAGGACAGTAGATCCAGGTCAGCACCTGGAGGTTTGAGGCCTCAATAGCAGCTATCCACTCGTACCTAAGCCCTCCCTTCTGTACTTTCTGAAATACGGCTTGCGCGTCTGGCACGATGACTGCCTTTGATAAAGAAGTCTCAGATATCCATTTCAGTGCTGAGGTCACTGCTTCCGTCTCCATTCTCATACTGGAGGTTGTTGACATGTATGCCCTACTGCGCTCAGCCATGACCTCTCCTCTCACTCTAGCCGAGAAACCCCAGCCTGATGTCCAACTGCGCACGACTGATCCGTCGGTGTATATGACAGCGTCACTCTCCTGTGTGTTCTCAGTTATCAGCTGATTTACCTCGTGCTCTGCACTCTCGCTGTTCCGTTCTCTGAATTCCTTGCCTAAGGTTATGATGACTCTCTGGTACTCTATCATTCTATCACCAGTGTGGACCCATCCGTCCCCTTTGGCTATCATCTCAGCTGGAGTGACGTGTCCGATTGTTGTCTCTGCCTGTGCCATCCATGATGACCCTCTCTTGATTCTTGATCCCTTGAAGTCAGGGATATTACTGTGCAGAGGGTGTCGAGTGTCTGTGATGACACGCATATAGGCTTTGACTTGTGCCAGTTTATGTCTGGATGTCACCGATAACAATCCCAACATGTGCCGCATCATCACAATCGGGGTATCTCTAGTGCAGCCCAGAACCAGACGCATACCTTCATTCTGGATGCGGTCCAACCTTACACACTGTGTTCTTGATAGTGTGAGGATGCCTAGTCCGTAATCGATGACATACAACACGACCTGACGAAATAGGATGAACATGAGGCGTTGTTCCAAGTCGGCAGAAGCCATGGTCTTGAGTGCACCTAACCCTCTCTTGCATCTTTGTACGATGTGGTCAACATGGCAGTTATAGGAAAGACTACGATCAAATGTCACACCTGTCAATGGTGCAACCATCAAAAGTGATGCCCGGGAGTTCAGCCTTTACTATGGAATTATTCAAAGAGCACCACATCATGCAGTCCTTGTTTGGGTTGATCTTGGAGCTTGAGTCGCTGCACCACTGTGAGATTCCTTGCAAGGTTTCCTGGATGTCTTTGATCAACTCGTGCCTGTCTGGGCCAGTCCTGTACGTTAGGATGTCATCGGCAAATGTCAACGTTCTCCCTGTCCCTGTGGATTGAATATTGACCACTTTTACTGTGTAAATGTTGAACAGCACCGATGAGAGCGGAGACCCTTGAGGCAGTCCTGGACATTTTCGCCTCGGTTCTGATGTCCACGATCCCACGCGTAGTGCAACTGTTCTTTCCATCAGGGCAGCTGATATCCAACTAACCAGCCACGGGTTTAAACCACACTGCTCTTCCCATCAAGGCAGCTGATATACAACTAACCAGCCACGGGTTTAAACCACACTGCTGCAGACAGGCAATTAAGGTCCTAAAATCGACACGGTTGTATGCGTCTTCCAGGTCGAGTGCCACCGCGACTGTTTCTTGCTTTGACTGAAACCCCCAGTACACATCATACGCGAAAGTTCCAGCGTTAGCCCAGGTCTCATTTGCTGTTCTATAGCTGCCCAGCGTATCGGGTAGAATCTGCTCCCGTTCACGGTAGGCCATTATTTTCCTGGCCACTATCTTCTCGAGCAATTGGACATATACATTGTGTATGGTGATTATTCGATAGCTGCCGAGAAGCGTGGAGTCCTTACCAGGTTTAGGCAGTGGGCATAGATAGCTATGAAGCCAGTCCTCAGGCACATATGCGTTCTCTATAGTGTGGTTGAACTCCTTCACCATATTTCTTATATCTGTCTTATCCAACTGCTTGATGTGGCAATAATGTACTCCATCAGGACCTGGAGCTGTGTTTTTGCTTGTACGTAGGCTATTTACGACCTCTGCCTCGGTGATAAGGTCTACATAAACCTCTTCCCTGATGGCTGCGTCTAAAATGCCTTTCCGAATTTCCTGACGGGCATCTCTGTCGCCTATGTCAGTCTGGGCAACATATCGACAGAAAAAAACTTAGATCCTTCTCTTTATCTGTCTTCAGGAGCCTTCCTGTGGTGTCTTGAATGTTGAAGATAAGCTGGCTTGTAGTTTGCCAATTCAATTTTCAATGCATGTGCCAGAACTTCTGGAGGGTATTATCATTACCCACTCCTGTGATGAACTCCTCCCATTGCTCGCTTTTGGACTCCCTAGCTAACACTTTAAAGGAATTGGTAGCTTTGCGTTTTACCTCCTCCTTCTCGTTCAATGCGTCTATTGAAGGGGAGATGTGATTCAGGATCAGCCTTCCGAAGATCTTATACATGTGACATAGCAGCGATACTGGACGGAAATTCTTGTGTGGTTTTCCTGGTTTCATCAGCGCAACCACATGAGATTTCCTCCAGATTTTAGGTTCGGTTGATGGTTTTCCTGGTTTTATCAGTCCAACCAAATGAGATTTCCTTCAGATCTTAGGTTCGGTTGGTGGTTTTCCTGGTTTTATCAGTCCAACCAAATGAGATTTCCTTCAGATCTTAGGTTTGGTTGGTGGTTTTCCTGGTTTTATCAGTCCAACCAAATGAGATTTCCTTCAGATCTTAGGTTCGGTTGGTGGTTTTCCTGGTTTTATCAGTCCAACCAAATGAGATTTCCTTCAGATCTTAGGTTCGGTTGGTGGTTTTCCTGGTTTTATCAGTCCAACCAAATGAGATTTCCTTCAGATCTTAGGTTTGGTTGGTGGTTTTCCTGGTTTTATCAGTCCAACCAAATGAGATTTCCTTCAGATCTTAGGTTCGGTTGGTGGTTTTCCTGGTGTTATCGGTCCAACCACATGAGATTTCCTCCAGATTTGAGGAATGTGCATTTTGTCAATGCACGTGTTCATGAGCTTTAGCAGCCATTTGTTTGTTTCTGCTTTTTTTTAAATTTGTTCTGTTCTCAGTTGATCGGGACCAGCTGCTTTATTGTTTTTCATTTGATTTATTGTCATGATTTATTACCATGATTTATTGTATGATTTATTACATGATTTATTGCATGATTTATTGTCATGATTTATTGCATGATTTATTGCCATGATTTATTGCCATGATTTATTGCATGATTTATTGCATGATTTATTGCATGATTTATTGTCATGATTTATTGCATGATTTATTGCCATGATTTATTGCCATGATTTATTGCATGATTTATTGCATGATTTATTGTCATGATTTATTGCCATGATTTATTGCCATGATTTATTGCATGATTTATTGCCATGATTTATTACCATGATTTATTTGTCATGATTTATTGCATGATTTATTGCCATTATTTATTTCATGATTTATTGCATGATTTATTTCCTCTGTGGAGAAGGGTGTGTTCATTGCGTCGTTCTCATTCCCCCATGGACGTTGGGTTTTTGTTTGCTCAGTTTTGTGATTAATTTTCCCATTCTTCAGGTGGGCTATTTGGTTGGGGGTAACTTGCATAATCCCTATAGGAGCCATTGTTTGATCGTTACTGAGGTTTTTTATGAGTTTTCAGGCTCGTTGGCCCCTTTTGTTCATGTCCAAGTCTTCTACAAGGCGACATCACTTTCTGTTTTGAAGTCTGAGATGGCATGGAGGAGGTCTTCCCCAGCTTGGATGGTTTCCTCATCGAATGGGTCACTTTCAAATAGTAGTTTTTATTTCTCATATAGTACCTTCGAGTCTTCATTAAGGTCAAGAACAGCCTCTTGGTATATGGCGTCTGGAGATTCATTATGTGAGCTCTATAAAAGCATGATACTTTTCAGACGTTGGCTCCAGTTTAACCAACGCTCCAGTTTAACCTTCATTAATGTTTGACGGAAAAAATGTGGCTTTTTATCAACATGATGTCAAGTCGTCATTAATGTGATAGACCCACAAATTGTGCTTTTTATCAACTTAATGTTAAACCGTCATTATTGGAATGGACTCACAAATTAGGCTTTTTATCAACCAAATGCCAAACCGTCATTAATGTAATATACTCACAAATTGGGCTTGTTATTAACATGATGTCAAACCGTCATTAATGTCAGACGGAAAAATTGGGCTTTTTATCAACATGATGTCAAACCGTCCTTAATGTGATATACTCACAAATTGGGCTTTTTATCAACTTAATGTCAAACCGTCATTATTGGGATGGACTCACAAATTGGGCTTTTTATCAACATGATGTCAAACCGTCATTAATATCATTGACTCACAATTGGTATAAGTAGTCGTTCAACTTCATGCGTGAAATAAGAACGAAAAAGATGTTCTTCCAAAAGTTGGTTATTTATTCTTACCACAGGACGGTAAAAGGCCATTCTACAGTGAGAAATGTGCCTCCACTTTAACAACTTCCTACAGCAGTGGTTCTGCCAGGGAAGGCAGAGTGGTGAGTGTGTCTGCACATTGTCCGTTCTATAAAGAATGTGAGTGTGTCTGCACATTGTCCGTTCTATAAAGAATGTTAGTGTGTCTGCACATTGTCCGTTCTATAAAGAATGTGAGTGTGTCTGCACATTGTCCGTTCTATAAAGGTTGTGAGTGTGTCTGCACATTGTCCGTTCTATAAAGGTTGTGAGTGTGTCTGCACATTGTCCGTTCTATAAAGGTACGCTCGTTATCATGTTATTGTTTTGTTAGTGAATGTTTTGAGCGGACGTAGTAGCTCACTTCTAGAAATCTTGTTGGGGCACGATTGTTTTTCTCGTGCGTTTACCCTGAGCACGTTTGTTGTGGTGGTCTAAAATTGTGGAGTGTAGATTGATCCGCAGTAGACGCTGTTTGACATTTTAAAGTGAACATTAACTATATGTGGTCTTGATCATTCATTAGTTAGACAAATCTAGTCTAGCTGGGGCAATTTCCTGTATGTGATCTACATTAATTGTAAATTAGACAAGTCTTGACTAACGGTGATAATTGTAAGTATGAGGCCAATAAATGTTCTCAGATGTGCGAATGACACTGTTCTGGTAATGGAAAGCGAACAATCTAATTTATATAATTTCCGTAGGACCGGATATTACGTGGCAAGTTTGATAATTTTTATATTCGACATTTCTGTAATTTCTATCATTGAGAGCCATAACCAGAACAACCTCTACATTTGATTTCCTTTTCCACAATTGCACTCACAAACATGCATTTTCCGGCATTCTAAATAATGTAGCCATGGAGAGACCCATGTTTGTCGTTGGAGGATATTACGTAATATTTAAATTGTAAGTTTTAGCCGTTTTAGCACGTTTCTAAATTTAAGAAAAGAATTTCCAAGTTTAGTACACGAATATAGGAATATCATTGCTTAGCCATACTGGAAAGATATTCTGTAAAATACTGGGGAAATAAGACTACACTCAAGAACGTTATAGAGTAAAAAAAAAAAACATTTGACCAATCTATGTAAAAGTCTTTATGTGAATAGCCAATGTACATTAAGAGCACACGCAGGAGATTCCTAAAAAATGTCATATTAGGACCGGTGTACGCAAGGTTGTGTACTATTCCCTTTACTGTTTATCAGTTATATAGACGCAATATGTAAGAAAGCCAACAATAATTTATCAGGGAACCAACCTCAGTGATCACTTAAATGAACTCCTCTTTACTGATAACCAATCAATAATAGCAATCTCAGAAAATCAACTGCAGCAACTTATCAACAATCTTGATGATGCCTGCACGGATTACGGTATGAAAATCAACACAGAGAAAACCGAAGTTATGACGATTGCAAAAACAGAAATAAAAACAAATATATTTATTCAAACCAACAAGTAAAAACAGGCGAAAAATGTCACATATTTGGGTAATATAATCACAGTGCATGGCAAAGAAGTCACTTAAATCCAACACAGACGTAATAAAGCAAGTCAAAGCATTTAGCAAATGTCCCCAATATTACAATGTAAACACGTTACAATGAATATAAATAGAACACTATACAGCATTATATCTCTACCCACATTGTGCTAATAGTGCCAAAATTGGACATTGACAAGCAAAGATAAAAGAGACGATGTAACAACATAGATTAAATGCCCTCGCAGAATGCTTGGAGTAATAATAGTAGATAAATCCAGAAACGAAGATATTTGGAAACAAGTAGCTACAAACAACACCAGTCCCTTACTTTATCAAGAGACAGCAAACCAAATGGTTCCGTCACGTGACCGGTGAGTTTAACGAGCATAGTCTGTACATTTTTAGAGTCAATAATCAAAGAAAACTTTATAATGCATTTAGACAAATTTAATCTAATTGGAAATAGTCAGCATATGTTTACTAGAGGGAGATCATGCTTAACAAATCTATTATAATTCATGGAGGAGGTTACTAAAATCATAGATAAAGGGGAGCCAGTGGACGTAATTTATCTAGACTTTGCAAAGGCCTTTGAAAGAGTACCATATACAAAATTATTTCGAAAGTTAAAATCACATGGAATAGGGGAGGAAGTTGCTAAGTGGATTGAAAATTGGTTAAAAGGAAGAAGGCAGAGGGTGGGGATAAATAAGGAATACTCTGAGTGGTGTGAAGTGAAAAGTAGAGTGCCACAGGGCTCGGTTTTGGGACCAATTTTGTTCTTGATATATATAAATTACTTGGACATTGATATAGGATCCATGATTTTAAAATTTGTGATGACACAAAACTATGCAGTAGTGTCTCATCTAAAGCAGAAGTGGATATATTGAGGTCGGATTTAGATAAAATCCGAGAATGGTCTGTAAGCTGGCAAATGGAGTTTAATGTAGATAAATGTACAGTCATCCACATGGGTAGATCCAATATGACACATAATTACAGAGTGGGAGAGAATAATATTAGAAAGATAGATAAGGAAAGGGACCTAGGGGTTATAATAGACCATGCAGATAAGGTGAGTGAGCAAGTTCGGGTAGCAGTGAAAAAGGCAAATTCAATTTTAGGTATGATAAAAAGAAATATTAAACATAGGAGCAAGGAAGTGATATTCAAACTGTATAAAGCTTTAGTTAGACCTAGATTGGAGTATTGTGTACATTTGTGGAGTCTTTATCATAGAGGGGACATAAACATGCTGGAAAGATACAAAAAAGGGCGACAAAGATGAAAGTGGGATACCATAATTACAGTTATGAGGAAAGACTCAGAAAAACCCGCCTACAGTGTCTCGAAGAGAGAAGAATTCGTGGTGAATTAAAAGAGGTTTATAAGATGATCAGAGGAATGCATAAATTAAACTATAACAAATCTTTTTT
Source organism: Ariolimax columbianus (assembly GCA_036924085.1). Lineage (NCBI taxonomy): Eukaryota > Metazoa > Mollusca > Gastropoda > Stylommatophora > Arionidae > Ariolimax > Ariolimax columbianus. Next base: position 140,549,075 of record JAVGWX010000003.1, read on the forward strand.
TAAAATAAGGCCACCCACAATAACAAGAGAGCATACCTACAAGTTGACTAAAGAGAGGTCCAGATAAGATATTAGGAAACATATTTTTTAGTCACAGTCACACCCTTGCACAACTTTCACACGCGCCCTCGTGGTAAAGCCCTTCCATTGCACTTTGGTTGGGCTAGCTTCTGAGGGCGCACAAACCTAGCATAGGTACATACAGACGCACACATGCATCCAAGCACTGGTTTATGCGTCCTGATATCGCCCAATTGACTACGGTCTGGGGTGGAAAATGGCGCGCCTCCGCCAGTAGAAACTAGTGAGGCAAACATCTAAGCAAAAAAAAAAAAAAAAAAAGTCAGAGAGTGGGCTCTCCTCTCACCTCACTCTGTTTCATTTGACTCTGTCCTACAGTCACACCCTTGCACAACTTTCACACGCGCCCTCGTGGTAAAGCCCTTCCATAGCACTTTGGTTGGGCTAGCTTCTGAGGGCGCACAAACCTAGCATAGGTACACACAGATGCACACATGCATCCAAGCACTGGTTTATGCGTCCTGATATCGCCCAATTGACTACGGTCTGGGGTGGAAAATGGCGCGCCTCCGCCAGTAGAAACTAGTGAGGCAAACATTTAAGCAAAAAAAAGTCAGAGAGTGGTGAAGGCTTGTAATGCTTTTTGGCCAAGGTGATGTAAATGAAACTTGCTGTATACAGACTCTGCAGAGTCTTCTAAACCAGTATAAAGACTTAACGTTAAATTAAGATAAGTTAAGTCATCCTGTCCTGGGCTACCATTCCAGCTCTGGCCATGTCTTCCCTGTTGCCTTTATTTCTTTCTTGAGCTCGTATGTGCTTGTGTGTTTTGGTCTTCTACTTCAGGGCATTCTAAACCAGTATAAAGACTTTCAAGTTAAGTGACACGTCACCCTCAGAAATCAATGCTTTACATATACAATGGATACATAGTAAAGGTTCGATGCAAACGATGGATAGCAGAAATAACAGAAGCAGTAAAGCTTTCCGTGTACGAAACACATACTACGGTCCGGTCAAGAAACCTCTTCATAACCTGACGCTAAAAGGAACAAGCAGGACACAAGCAAAAAGAAGAAGAGAGCTGGTGGTGGTCTTCAAGATCCACACAGGCCACAACTGACTGAGGTACCATCTATTCAATAAATTGAAGATCGGTGCTACTGACGAATGTATCTGTGGAACTGGGAATACATCTGCTGCAAAATTTCCCGACATACGAGGACCAGAGAAAGCATAGGTGATCATCACCAATGTCAACACTAGAAAAGATCTATTGCAGTTTCGACAGCCTAAGAATGAACGCTGCTTTCTTTGAACTAGTTCAAGTCGACCACCTCTGAAAGCGTCCGAAGAAGAAGTAGAAGAACTGATAAACCAGATATTGGTGGTGATGCGAGCTACAGGTTTTATTTAAAAAAACACTTTGAAAACAACCGTAATAAAAATAAAATAGATTGCAACAAGAATCAAATGTGTATACACGATTAACATGCCAGGCGTTTAGTTTGGTTTAGAAAATCTGGCCACTTTTCCTGTTCTCTCAACAGCAGACGTAAGTTGGTCGTTCAATTAAATTGAAATCTAGATAAGCGATTTAAGAATGTAACCTACGGATCATACATTACCAGTTATCATTCTAATACAAACAACAAATAAGGATACTGTTGAATGCGCAAAAATAGTTCGATAATAGTGCACAGTAACTTCGACTCTAACCACTGACTATGTAGGTTACTTTTCTTACAGACCTTTACTCACTGACTCTAGTTTAGTGTCTTGCTCTGTTCAATCATTGTCTATACCAAGCGTAGTCCCAATTTTAAAAGACACATCAAACAGAGTAGAATGTTAATATAACAGGTTCTATGTAATCCTTATTCTGACATCACGATTGAAGAACTTAGAAGCTACCAGGAAATGCAACATAAGATCAATGGAGAAAGAATATGTATCAAATTGGTAGATTCGGATTAGATGATCAAGGCATCATAAAAGGAACATAATTACTTACATAATTAAAAGTTATTTGCCAGGATTAACGACACAGAGAAGCATATGATAAACGAGCTAAATAGGTTTGACGAGGACATTGACGTGACATGATCTAACAACTGCAATACCAGTCTTCTTACTCATATAATTATCATTTATTGGGTGCCATTGTCTGGTATTTTCGAATTAAATAAGTAAATGATATTTATGTACACATACCACACAGCCGACACACACACACACCCATACACACACTCACACACCACAAGCATACACCATACACATTCACCACACACAGACACCACACACTCAGAACACATCATACACAAACACACAATATTAAACTAAAATATTAAATTTCAGAGTGACACACGAAATACATGCGCCTTGAAATTATTAATGTTTCTTGCAGATTTTTAAACTGCAAAACTATGACTTCATGCACGCTGTCTGAGCAAAATAATATGCAGCATCGACAATATGCTATGTAAACGGCATGTTAGTAAATTATCAATTACATGTTCTTTAAGAATAGGTGACATCACATTTGCAGATCCATCGTTGAAGGAACAGAGAATTATATATTTTCCAAAGAGACATGGTTTAGAGGTATTAAGATCAATCTGAATTACAGAGAAAATTGTTTGGTTTTTACGTGGATAAGTGGACAGTGTAGAAATGTCCAGGTCAAGATGGTATTGATCCAAAATTGCTGTTTGAAATTAGAGACCAACTAGCAAAACCATTGGCTATATTATGTTCTCAATCACTTGCAAAAGAGATTGTTCCAAGAGATTGGAAAGATACAGGAATGATCCCCTTATTCTAAAAGGGCAAAAAATCATATCCAGCAAATAACAGACCGGTAAGTTTAACGAGCATAGTCAGTAAATTGTTAGAGTCAATAATCAAAGAAAACATTGTAATGCATTTAGACAAGTTAAATCTAATCAGAAATAGCCAGCATGGGTTTACTAGAGGGAGATCATGCTTAACAAATCTATTAGAATTCATGACGGTTACTAAAATGATAAATAAAGAGGGGTCAGAGCATGTTATTTATGTAGATTTTGCAAAGTCCTTTGATAGAGTACCTCATCAACAATTATTTTAAAAGTTAAAATCACATGGAATAGGTGGGGAAATTGCCAAATGGATTGAAAATTAGTTAACGGGAAGAAGCAAGAGAGTAGGCATAAATAAGGAGTACTCTGAGTGGTGTGAAGTAAAGAGTGGTGTGCTACAAGACTCAGTTTTGAGATTATTTTGTTCTTGATAAGCTTATATATAAACGATTTGGACATTGAGATCGAATCCATGATGACAAAATTTACTGATGACACAGAAGTATGTAGTAGTGTCTCATCTAATGCAGAAGTGGATATATTCAGGTCGGATTTAGATAACATGTTGCGACACGAGAATATGAAACATAACTATGAAGGTCTACAATTGAAAATACTGAAACGTAAAATTCAGGGAAGCAGACCGAAAAGTCCAACAATAAAAGTCTGACAATCCTTTCAAGGAATGAACATTCCTTTACTCTAATGCTTAAGTAAGTTCATATTGAATTAACATTAAAAGCTAGGAATGCTAGGAATGCTATCTACATGTTACAACAGTTATCATTCCAATATTAATTGAAATATAGGATGTTGTTGAATGACTTATTGTGTTTGAGATTTGGACTTCCGTGGCCCAAGACAGAGTCCGCTGGAAACAAAGTTGGTATCCTCAGTTACACTGAGGAACGGGTCATCAACATCTTGAAAAGATAGTGAACTTAAACATAATGTGCCTACAACACCAACACGTTCTACCTGACACCCTTGGTAGTTATGGTCAAACTAAGGAAACCCAGGAAAATGCTGGGGCATTTACAGATGATGTGTATGAAGACTTCATGTGTAGACAGGAAATAGTCACAGTTGCTTTAGACCTAGACTGCGCATATAACCAGGTCGACTTTGGTGCATTTATCCTGTTTGAAGCAATGTGGAATCAACACATGGCTGGTGAGCTGTATATCAGCTTCTCTGATACAGAGATCAATTACACTCTACTTGAAATCTTGGACATTTCCATTTCTGTTTAATATTTTCCAAATGATTTCGAATATCTTCTTCTTCTTCTTCGTACGCTGTCAAACGTCAACCTGTATTTTTTTCAAAAAAAGTAGCGTTCATCCTGAGGCTGTCGACACTGCCATAGAGCTTGTCTAGTGTTGCCACTGGTGATGGCCACATGTGCTTTCTCTGGTCCTCGTATGTCGGGCTGTTTTGCAGCAGATGTTCAGCGGTCATTTTCCCGGTACCACAAGTGCATTCATCAGTGCCACCTATCTTCAGTTTATTGAATAGATGGTACCTCAGTCTGTTGTGGCCTGTGCGGAGTCTGAAGACCACGACCTACTCTCTTCTGTTCAACTGGTAATAGGCATCGTTTTTTTTTAGCCAGTGTGTTCTGTTTCCCATTTGGCCATATATCTGGCCTTAATAAGCTTTTTGCACTCTTCGTAGGTCACACTAGAATCTGGTTGTGGTAGTCTTGCACCTTCTGTTGCCAGTCTGTCTGCCTCCTCGTTGCCTTGGATGTTACAGTGGGATGGAACCCACTGTACCACTACTCTTTCTGGTGCGGACTGCTGGCATAGTTGACAAAGTACTGCTCTTAAATCATTAAGTTCAGTATTTTTCTGGCTTTTTAGTGCTGTGACTACGGCTAGGGCATCTGTAAACAGGACTATCTGGCTTTCATTGCTCTCGCCTGTCAGCATTGCTTCTACTGCAGCCTTCAGTGCCTCTGCCTCCGCTCTGAAATTGCTGATTTCGAATATAACTGTTTCATGTAAATATTTCCTCAGTTATCCCATTACTCATTGTCATGTACACAAACATTTGCTACATACCAATCTAGCATTGTTAGCGTTTTGAAAGTAGCTTTTTCCTTTTTTAAATGTTGTTATTTGAATCTCAAAATTAGACTTTGTGTCCAACATGGCGACACACCTTGTACAAACTTGGCTAGAAGAGTGTGTATTAATGTGAAATTCAAATCATTTTAGACTCCAGGATGTGTTTTCTAAAGGGATAAACAGTTTGTACATAGTGACCCAAATTAGAAAATGTAAGGCTCGGAAGCTAACAAGAACATACTGCGGGCAAGTTCTTAATCGATGTACAGAACATAACTTTATTTTCAGTTACGCTTTCTATCAACACTGAAGAAGTCAAATACTTATATGGTATAGACGGTACAACACAAACCATGCATCCCAAATAAACTTCATACTAACAAGAAAGGAAAAGAGATGCACAAGATGGTGGAATGGAAAAGTCAAATGTTCTATTCAAGAAAATAAAATAATGTCACGAATGAAAGAAATCGAAAACAAATGAAGATTACAAAGCTTACAGACAAGCTGCAACAAACAGCAAAAAAACATTCAAAATTGCAAAATATGATTCATGGACAAAATATGGAGAGCAAGTAAACTTATATACTGCATCACCTATAAATGTTTATCAAAGCAATGAGAGTGAGAGAATAAAAATTAAATCCATTGATAATTATCAACAGTAAGTTTAAAGAACTATTCACCAAACAGTCAAGACATAGGAAACTAATGGAAAGAATACTTTAGCAAGCCGCTGAACTTAGGACAGTATGAACCAGCGCAATACCAGATGGAGAAAGAAACACAGAGCGACTTAAATATATTGAAATCAGAAAATGGAGCAGCCCTACGGGATAAAACTTTGATCAAGGTACCAACAGATTGACAGCAATCGATCATCGTTTCTTTCTGGAAAAATACAGTGGACAAGCGAGAACGCAAAACAAATAGGGGAATTTATCTTCTAAGCCACAAACGCAAGATATATGCAAGATACTTGAAAGAAAAGAAAGGACCGATACTGGAACCCAGACTAGAAAATAATCAGTTTGGGTTCTGGAAAGGAAAAAGCTGCATCGACACAAAATTTACATTGAGGCAAATATGTGAACAGTCTATAGAATACATTCATAGATCAAGATAATGTATTCGATAGTCAACAGTAGATTTGCAGATCTTAACTGATTATGGACTGCAAGGTCCTCTCCTGAGTAACACCAAAGTCCTATATCAGGACAGCCAGAGTGCAGTAAGAATAGAGGACATGTCGGAGTGGTTTACCATTTCATCGGGCGCCAGACAGGGTTGTGTTCTCCCACTAATCCTCTTTATCTCTTAAAAAATAATCAAATCTTCCTGGAGGCATATACAGAACAGGAAAGTACTAACGGAATGATCTTTGCAAATTACCAAAGTTTGATCCATTCCAATGAACATAACCTACAACGTCATTTTGACTCACTGTGTTTAAACAGTATTAAGTGCAACATGAATATCAGCACATCAAAAACAGAGACAATGAGTAAAGGTAGAAATCAAACAGCACTTTATATTCAAGTAAATGAGGAAACAATCAAACAGGTGCAAGAATTTTGGAATATAGGAACTGTTTTTATTGAAGACTGCAGATTTGATAAAGAAATAAAGACAGTGCAGAAGGAAAACGCTATCACTTACTCTCAACTTCTAAGACAACCCAAGATTTCCCTCCAAGCACAAAAGCAGATGATAAATAATATCTTTATCTCTACCCTGTGCTACAAAAGCCAGACATGAGAATTTCATAGTGCTAAGGAACCAAAGTTAGCCACTTGCGAAATGCGGTGCCTTCGAAAGGTCACTAAAAACACTAGAAAAGACCAAATCACAAATACAAATATTCAGGAGGAAATTCGAACAATCCCAGGTTTAAATTACATTGAGCAACAGAGAAAAAATGGTTTTACCACATTCTGAGAATGCCACCAGACCACATTATTCATGCAAATTTCTACAAGAGAACATCAGGAAGGAGGGCAAAAATATACAGAAAAAAAGGTGGATAGATGGCACAAATGAAGCCTGCCTTAAAGTGGGGTTAAATGTCACTTGGGCCACGAAAGAGGCTGAATACAAATACATACATCGACACTGGGCTACAACATAGTAGAAAGTGAGATGACAAAAGAAGAAGAATCTTAAAATGTATTTTCCCAATCCCCAAATACCCAATTTTGGTCACAATTATCTAAAGAAATCTCTTACATTTTCAAACGTTATTACGAAAGCTATAAATAAGCATTCTTTGTAATTAAAGACTTCAAGAATTATATTTATTGAATATATTTAAAACTTTCTTTTTTTCTACCTATGATAATGAGATTTAACATTTTTTCCCTTTGCAGAATAATGTACTAATCTTGCACAAATTTATGTGAAGATCAATGTTGCCCAGTAAACAGATCCCCTTCTCCATGTAGCCGGTGTATTGAAGGTAACGACAGGTCGATACTACTTGACACCGGAGGCGTCGAATAAGTTAACAGTGAAGACACTATCACAGGCAAGGACACCCACTTTGACACCAAATCCAACTAATGTGCCTTCTAATAAGATACAGTGATGGTACAGAAACACAGGCAGAAGACACCTCCAGCTAATCCATATTTCTATCATTGACAACAAGCTGTTCGTTTTTAACACACGTGAGTCCTACAATGCCGATATGACGTAATATACAGCTGCTGGAAATAACACGCTCCCAGCAATGATGCATACCAGTAGTAGGTGTCTGAACTCTCTATTTGAAGGTTGATTTAAATCCAATTTATAAGTCAGGACAAACCAGAAAGATATTTTTCAACCGTCTTTTGCAGAGTACGCAAAAAGGCACCGTCATTTCGGTCGCTATTTGATTCGCATCAATTTTTACAGGCAATCAGTAAGGAGATCCCGTCAGAAATCAACCCATAGCAGAGAAGCCAACAGTTAAGATTGGCTGCTGGAATGTACGTTTCATGACACATGTGTAACAGAACTCCTCCAGGCAATAAACAATGTTCGCAAGACCTCAATCATAAACGAGTGCTGTCCGCATAATGTGACTGTCCGCTCAGACATTTTGTTCACATTATATTCACTGTTTCAAGGAAGTCCACGATATATGCAACATAACTATAAGATGTAATGCAATAGTCAAAATGTTATAGTCTAGGCATATTTATTGCTTTCAATTGAAACAAGACCATGACATATATTTAAAATGTGATACTGAGCAGTCAGGCACCTAAAAATAGACCTGACAAAATTACCAGGGTGTTCCAAATGAAGTTGTCTTAGCTATTGAGTTATGTTTTGAATAGGAATCTCTTTGTCATCGCCATCACATTTACATATAAATCAATGATTTTCAGACTTTACATTTACTTTTAAAGATGAGCAGAAAAGGTTACATTAATTAGTGCTGAGAAACCTAATGCAAATATTAATCCAAGACTCTATGACATTGTGATCAAATGTATAATCCTTCTGAAACGTTTAATAGCAGATCAGCCTACACAGTGGAAACTGTGTGTGTCAAAAACTGTCACAAGTAATTTGTAGAACCAACTACAGAAATTGGTAATGGTTACCTCATTCACAGAACAAAAAGAAATAAAAGTGGTGTTCGTATTGAAATGTAAAATTATTGTATATATCATTGTTGTCTTTCTTGAATTCTTCACCTTATTTTCATTAGATTACTTCCATGTAATAGATACAAAAGACTATTTTCTGAATCATTTGCCTACATTATATTTTGTTCTAAATGAAAGTATAAGCCCGATTTTGCAATGGAAAATTTTGTTTGAGAAATTCTAAGATGTCAAATAAATGTAATATATAAGGGCATATAATGGTCTATGGCGAAGATTTTCTCATATTTTCATTTTTGGTGACTTTATTCCAAAAAAGATTCAATAATAATTCTTTCATATGTCTATCATTATTTTTCTATTTTTCATAATATAAAATGAGAAAATATCAGGGGGTTTTTTTTTTGTATTTTAAAAATTGGATTTCGTTATTTTCTTTCTCTTCTTCCATTCACACAGTTTTGCAATATGACAATAATCTACGTTATTGACAATAACAAATCTTTAATTGCTAAAATAATGTCATTTTATTTCATTGTGTACACCATAAGTGATGGACAGAACAAAATATGCAGTAGTGAAAAAGAAATCTGACAGTAGCCATTGACTCATAGCTGGCTGCTTGCATCAGGGTCAGTGATCAATAACTGACCAATACCCTATTCCACTTCTAAGTGGTGGACCTGAATGAAAACAGACTGCAACTATATTGCCTGGCTAAGACATTAAGGAACGACAAGAGAAGTAAAACCAGTCCCTAAAATGTGCTTAAATCGGATGTGTTGAACCAAAAAGCGCAGATACTGCAGCCTTGCTATAATCTACTACATTTTCCCACATACATCCTATTCAGGACCAACGCCAAAGAAAAATTATGATGGACACATGAAAACATACAGGAAAATGTATGCAACAAATTTGATTTATTAAAGATGTTAGAAGATTTGCTTAGCAACACAAAGAGCATGTCAGGATATAAGCAGAACATTTTCAGGAAGTATTAAATTGACCAGTTCCAGAATATCCTTCAGACATTCCATCGGTTAATTGTATGAAGCCAACTTGAAAAGAAATCTGGAAAGCTATTTTACTTCTGAAAGAAAGTAAACCCACTGAACCAGATAGTGTCACAGTAGAAAAATCAAATCAGACATTAAAACCAACAGAGTGATACTGTTTTATATAAAGAAAACACCAGCAGACTGGAAGAAATACTAAGTAGTTCAATTACTGGAACACGAGGGATCTGCCATGGAGCCCAAATCATAGGTGTGGAAAATTGAACTGGATTATTGAAATTAATGACTGAAAGAGGTCATAGATAAACAGTTGGAGAACGATCAGGCAGGTTTAGATATAATTGATTCTTTGTTGACCCGATAACTGTACTGTGATGAATTGTTCAACATGGTGTAGCCTAGAATGCATAACTTTATGACAGTTTACCGTATGTGGTCTTAGATCAACTATAAATTAGAAAAGCATAGTCTACAATGGTTTTAAACTGTACCTCTAATGTAATCTCTAAAAAAAACTACCACATTATAAAAGCGCGCTGAGTATTAATCAGTGGGGTATATTAAAATATAAACCAAGTGTGACACGGAACTCTCTCTCGCTCTCTCTCTATATCTCTCTATCTGAACCAAGTGTGCCACGGAACTCTCTCTCTCTGAACCAAGTGTGCCACGGAACTCTCTCTCGCTCTCTCTCTATATCTCTCTATCTGAACCAAGTGTGCCACGGAACTCTCTCTCTGAACCAAGTGTGTCACGGAACTCTTTTTCTCTCTCTCTATCTGAACCAAGTGTGCCACGGAACTCTCTCTCTCTCTCTCTCTCTCTCTCTCTCTATCTGAACCAAGTGTGTCACGGAACTCTCTTTCTCTCTCTCTATCTGAACCAAGTGTGTCACGGAACTCTCTCTCTGAACCAAGTGTGTCACGGAACTCTCTTTCTCTCTCTATCTGAACCAAGTGTGCCACGGAACTCTCTCTCTCTCTCTCTCTCTTTCTCTATCTGAACCAAGTGTGCCACGGAATTCTCTCTCTCTCTCTCTCTCTCTCTATCTGAACCAAGTGTGCCACGGAACTCTCTCTCTCTCTCTCTCTGAACCAACTGTGCTACGGAACTCTCTCTCTCTCTCTTTCTCTGAACCAACTGTGCCACGAAACTCTCTCTATGACACAAGAGTGCCACGGAACTCTCTGCCTGAACCAAGTGTGCCACGGAACAGAAGTGTATATAACCAGCTGGCTACTTGAATCATCAGCATATAAAATCTTTGTATTATAGATCAGGGAAGATCTGGTAACACGTCACTACAATACCGGCAAACACAAACGTCTTGAGTCTTTCATATCAAATGGTGAAAGTCGTCGATGCTGATAGTTCATGTAGCCCGCTGATTGTACATACTCATTCTCCGTCTTCCTAGATGATCTCGCTTCTCGACCCTTGTTTTCCGTTAAAGTCCAACGGTCAGTCGCTCGAGATAAGCGTCACCAGACAGCAGACAGTTGATTTATTCCAAAATGCAGCTCACACCATCTACATCTGCATGTACTGTTCTTACTCGGTTAATTTGATATAAGCCAAAATACCAGCTCTTGCATTCACAATAAGATGTAATGATTCCAGATAAATCTACTTACACATTCTGTTACAATGTAGTTGTTCACAATTTATTTGTGAAGTAGAGGTATTTCAGAACAACCTGTAATTGATGATATAGCCAGCACTGCTTCCAGATGACGACCTTATCAAATGGTGTGTTACCGTTCTCACATCTAAGTACATGTTAACATGCATTACTGTTAGTCTACATTGAAAATTATTGTCTCCACAGTCGCTCCCACACTCTTCTTTATGTCAAATATCTTACAGAAACCACCATCACCCTCACACACTCCATCAATTATGTGAAATATATTAGACAATCAATCCATCACGCGCACTCTGCTCATTATGTGAAATATGTGTTTTAATCCATCACGCTCACACTGCCCATTATGTGAAATATGTTTTTTAATCTATCACCCTCACACTGCCCAGTATGTGAAATATGTTTTTTCATCCATCACCCTCACACTGCTCATTGTGTGAAATAGGCTACAGAAAGCACCAGATGAGCATTATTTCTGCACGTGGTAGTTTCATCTCCTCATTGGGACACCTGAGAGGTGCCAGCTCCTCCATCGGTTGTTTCCTGTATTCTGTACTATTTGAGAGAAGGGTTTCTACATCTTTCTTTCAAACCAGCCGTCATAACTTTACCAGACGTGCAATGCATATGGTTTGAGATTCTTCTACCCCAGCAACGTTCTAGTTTTGAACGTAAAAAAATTAAGTTACAATATAATACAAATATATATGGCAGTGATTTGTTCAAATATTTCCAGTACACATAACGGAGAACTTAATTATAACGTCATTATGAAAACCAGGTCAGCACTGATCTTCACCATTTGTGTACAGAACGTCACACCGGAACCTCTGCAGCGTCCCCCATGGTGGCTGGAATCATCGCACTTCTCTTGGAAATCAAGTAAGACAAGAAATGTGCTGTTTTGAATGTCTGATACCTCTCATTAAAACCCCAAAGTACCAAACTAAGCCTAAATGGCAAAATCCTGCAGCCAAACGACAACCCAACCTATCTGGGAGTCACATTTGATCGGCGCATGACATGGAAAAGTCAGATTGAGAGAAACCGAATGAAAGCCAGAGAAAGAATGGCGATCATGAGGAAACTTGCTGGCACAAGCTGGGGAGCAGACGAAGGCATACTAAAGAAACTGTACACTGGAAGAGTGAGACCAGTTCTCGAGTATGGCATCGCGGCATGGACAACAGCAGCGAAGGCGAACTTCGATAAAGTTAACAAACTTCAAAACCAAGCCATGAGAATCATAACAGGTGGCATGAAGTCAACGCCAATTGTAGAACTTGAAAAGATTACAAAACTGCAATCCATGACCGACAGAAGAGACTGCAGAGCCCAGCTGCAGTCAGAGAAACTCCGAAGACTGACGGACCATCCAATGTACCAGAGGCTAAACAATCTGGGAACTGGGAAACTAAAGCGGAGAAACTTTGCAGAAATAGCCAAAGCAAAGATGCACGAAGATCCCATAAACGCACTAACAACACCAAAACCCATCAATACTGTACGAAAACCTACTTGGAGGCAGGATATATTTCCAGAGGTGGTAGAAAATATACCAGGTATTGCAAACAAAAACTGCCAGACCGAAAAAGAAAGGAGAGACACTACCCTAAGCTTCATAACGAAAAGCTACCCAAGCATGTACTGGACCCATGCATACACCGACGGTTCTGTAACAAACACTACACAGAACGGAGGGGCAGGAGCATTCCTGAACCTACCAAATGGCAGAAAAATAACACTGTCATTCGCTACTGGTAAGTACACGAGCAATTTCAGAGCAGAGGCAGAGGCACTGAGGGCGGCAGTGGAAGAAATGGCAACACACAGTGAAAATGAGAGCCATATAGTCCTGCTGACAGATGCTCTCGAAGTAGTCACAGCGCTAAAAAGCCAGAAAAACACTGAGCTTAATGACTTAAGAGCAGCACTCTGCAAACTGTGCCAACAGTCCGCACCAAAAAGGGTAGTGGTACAGTGGGTTCCGTCACACTGCAACATCCAAGGCAACGAGGAGGCAGACAGACTGGCAAAAGAAGGTGCAAGGCTACCACAAATAGATACCAGTATGACGTACGAAGAGTCAAAACGGCTTATCAAAGCCAGGTACATGTCCAAATGGGAAACCGAACATACTGGTTACACCAAAAACGATGCCTATTACCAGTTGAACCGAAGAGAGCAGGTCGTTGTCTTCAGACTTCGCACTGGCCACAACAGACTGAGGTACCACCTCTTCAACAAATTGAAGATAGGGTGTACCGACGAATGCCCGTGCGGTACTGGTAAAATGACCACTGAACATCTGCTGCAGAACTGCCCGACATACGAGGATCAGAGAGAGCAGATGTGGCCATTGCCAGTGGAACTGCAAGACAAGCTCTATGGTAGTGGCGAGAGTCTCAGGATGACCGCCGCTTTTTTCGAAAAAATAATGGTTACTGTCTGACTGTGTACGCAGAAGAAGAAGAAGAAGAATGTCTGATACAGTACTGTTTACAGGAGCTCTTTGGTCTGAGGAATACACTATGTGTTGGGTTCGATCAAGTTGTACAGGAAACTGTCACGGTCATTGCAAGGTCTAAGATGTTCAGGAAAATGGAGGCGGAGTTTAAGGTTTAAAATGTTCAGGAGAGTTAAGAGTGAGTGTAAGGACTAGAATGCTAAGGAGAGTTTAGAGAGAGTGTAAGGTCTAGAATGTTACAGAGATTTGAGAGAAAGTGTAAGGTCTAGAATGATAAGGAGATTTGAGAGAGAGTGTGAGGTCTAGAATGTTAAGAAGAGTTGAGAGAGAGAGAGAGTGTAAGGTCTAGAATGTTACGGAGAGTTGAGAGAGAGTGTGAGGTCTAGAATGTTAAGGAGAGTTGAAAGAGAGTGTAAGGTCTAGAATGTTAAGGATAGTTGAAAGAGAGTGTAAGGTCTAGAATGTTAAGGATAGTTGAAAGAGAGAGTGTGAGCTCTAGAATGTTAAGGAGAGTTGAAAGAGAGTGTAAGGTCTAGAATGTTAAGGAGAGTTAAAAGAGAGTGTAAGGTCTACAATGTTAAGGAGAGTTGAAAGAGAGTGTAAGGTCTAGAATGTTAAGGAGAGTTGAAAGAGAGTGTAAGGTCTAGAATGTTAAGGAGAGTTGAAAGAGAGTGTAAGGTCTAGAATATTAAGGAGAGTTGAGAGAGAGTGTAAGGTCTAGAATGTTAAGGAGAGTTGAAAGAGAGTGTAAGGTCTAGAATGTTAAGGAGAGTTGAAAGAGAGAGAGTGTGAGCTCTAGAATGTTAAGGAGAGTTGAAAGAGAGTGTAAGGTCTAGAATGTTAAGGAGAGTTGAAAGAGAGTGTAAGGTCTAGAATGTTAAGGAGAGTTGAGAAAGAGTGTAACGTCTAGAATGTTAAGGAGAGTTGAAAGAGAGTGTAAGGTCTAGAATGTTAAGGAGAGTTGAGAGAGAGTGTGAGGTCTAGAATGTTAAGGAGAGTTGAGAGAGAGTGTAAGGTCTAGAATGTTAAGGAGAGTAGAAAGAGAGTGTAAGGTCTAGAATGTTAAGGAGAGTTGAGAGAGAGTGTACGGTCTAGAATGTTAAGGAGAGTTGAGAGAGAGAGTGAGGTCTAGAATGTTAAGGAGAGTTGAAAAAGAGTGTAAGGTCTAGAATGTTAAGGAGAGTTGAGAGAGAGAGTGTGAGGTCTAGAATGTTAAGAGAGAGTGTAAGGTCTAGAATGTTAAGAAGAGTTGAGAGAGAGTGTGAGGTGTAGAATGTTAAGGAGAGTTGAGAGAAAATATAAGGTCTAGAATGTTAAGGAGAGTTCAAAGAGAGTGTAAGGTCTAGAATGTTAAGGAGAGTTGAGAGAGAGTGTAAGGTCTAGAATGTTAAGGAGAGTTGAGAGAGAGTGTAAGGTCTAGAATGTTAAGGAGAGTTGAAAGAGAGTTTAAGGTCTAGAATGTTAAGGAGAGTTGAGAGAGAGTGTGAGGTCTAGAATGTTAAGGAGAGTTGAGAGAAAATATAAGGTCTAGAATGTTAAGGAGAGTTCAAAGAGAGTGTAAGGTCTAGAATGTTAAGGAGAGTTGAGAGAGAGTGTAAGGTCTAGAGTGTTAAGGAGAGTTGAGAGAGAGTGTGAGGTCTAGAATGTTAAGGAGAGTTGAGAGAAAATATAAGGTCTAGAATGTTAAGGAGAGTTCAAAGAGAGTGTAAGGTCTAGAATGTTAAGGAGAGTTGAGAGAGAGTGTAAGGTCTAGAATGTTAAGGAGAGTTGAGAGAGAGTGTAAGGTCTAGAATGTTAAGGAGAGTTGAAAGAGAGTATAAGGTCTAGAATGTTAAGGAGAGTTGAGAGAGAGTGTGAGGTCTAGAATGTTAAGGAGAGTTGAGAGAAAATATAAGGTCTAGAATGTTAAGGAGAGTTCAAAGAGAGTGTAAGGTCTAGAATGTTAAGGAGAGTTGAGAGAGAGTGTAAGGTCTAGAGTGTTAAGGAGAGTTGAGAGAGAGTGTAAGGTCTACAATGTTAAGGAGAGTTGAGAGAGTGTAAGGTCTAGAATGTTAAGGAGAGTTGAAAGAGAGTGTAAGGTCTAGAATGTTAAGAGAGAGTGTAAGGTCTAGAATGTGCAGGAGAGTTGAGAGAAAATATAAGGTCTAGAATGTTAAGGAGAGTTGAAAGAGAGTGTAAGGTCTAGAATGTTAAGGAGAGTTGAGAGAGAGTGTACGGTCTAGAATGTTAAGGAGAGTTGAGAGAGAGAGAGTGAGGTCTAGAATGTTAAGGAGAGTTGAAAAAGAGTGTAAGGTCTAGAATGTTAAGGAGAGTTGAGAGAGACAGTGTGAGGTCTAGAATGTTAAGGAGAGTTGAGAGAGAGTGTAAGGTCTAGAATGTTAAGGAGAGTTCAGAGTGTAAAATCTAGAATGTTAAGAGAGAGTGTAAGGTCTAGAATGTTAAGGCGAGATGAGAGAGAGTGTGAGGTCTAGAATGTTAAGGAGAGTTGAGAGAAAATATAAGGTCTAGAATGTTAAGGAGAGTTCAAAGAGCGTGTAAGGTCTAGAATGTTAAGGAGAGTTGAGAGAGAGTGTAAGGTCTAGAATGTTAAGGAGAGTTGAGAGAGAGTGTAAGGTCTAGAATGTTAAGGAGAGTTGAGAGAGAGTGTAAGGTCTAGAATGTTAAGGAGAGTTGAAAGAGAGTATAAGGTCTAGAATGTTAAGGAGAGTTGAGAGAGAGTGTGAGGTCTAGAATGTTAAGGAGAGTTGAGAGAAAATATAAGGTCTAGAATGTTAAGGAGAGTTCAAAGAGAGTGTAAGGTCTAGAATGTTAAGGAGAGTTGAGAGAGAGTGTGAGGTCTAGAATGTTAAGGAGAGTTGAGAGAGTGTAAGGTCTAGAATGTTAAGGAGAGTTGAAAGAGAGTGTAAGGTCTAGAATGTTAAGAGAGAGTGTAAGGTCTAGAATGTGCAGGAGAGTTGAGAGAAAATATAAGGTCTAGAATGTTAAGGAGAGTTGAAAGAGAGTGTAAGGTCTAGAATGTTAAGGAGAGTTGAGAGAGAGTGTAAGGTCTAGAATGTTACGGAGAGTTGAAAGAGAGTGAAATGTTTAGAATGTGAAGGAGAGGTAAGAGAGAGTGTGAGGTCTAGAATGTTAAGGAGAGTTGAGAGAAAATATAAGGTCTAGAATGTTAAGGAGAGTTGAGAGAGAGTGTAAGGTCTAGAATGTTAAGGAGTTGAAAGGGAGTGTAAGGTCTAGAATGTTAAGGAGAGTTGAAAGAGAGTGTAAGGTCTAGAATGTTAAGGAGTTGAAAGGGAGAGTGTGAGCTCTAGAATGTTAAGGAGAGTTGAGAGAGAGTGTAAGGTCTAGAATGTTAAGGAGTTGAAAGAGAGTGTAAGGTCTAGAATGTTAAGGAGAGTTGAGAGAGAGTGTAAGGTCTAGAATGTTAAGGAGTTGAAAGGGAGTGTAAAGTATAAAAGCTTCTTAAGATCTTTGAAATGAGCGACCGAGGCTGTCGGTTCATCTCGAAATATCTCTCATCAACCGTTGTTTCGTTATTTACAGCTTGACTGCAATATTTGCACCATTCAGTTCCACGCATGCATTTTTTAGTACTAGTTTAGCCTTCCATCTTCGATCCATTCTCCTTAGTTAGCCTACCATCTTCGATCCATTCTCCTTAGTTAGCCGTCCATCTTCGATCCATTTTCTTTAGTTAGCCTACCATCTTCGATCCATTCTCCTTAGTTAGCCTTCCATCTTCGATCCATTCTCTTTAGTTAGCCTTTCATCTGCGATCCATTCTCCTTAGTTAGCCTTCCATCTTCGATCCATTCTCCTTAGTTAGCCTTTCATATGCGATCAATTCTCTTTAGTTAGCCTTTCATCTGCGATCCATTCTCCTTAGTTAGCCTTCCATCTTCGATCCATTCTCCTTAGCCTTTCATATGCGATCCATTCTCCTTAGTTAGCCTTTCATATGCGATAAATTCTCCTTAGTTAGCCTTTCATCTGCGATCCATTCTCCTTAGTTAGCCTTCCATCTTCGATCCATTCTCCTTAGCCTTTCATATGCGATCCATTCTCCTTAGTTAGCCTTCTAATCTTCGATCATTTCCTTAGCCAGTCTTTGATGAGTTCTACTCGTCCTTCTGTGATACGCTACTCTACACATGTGTCCACATATACTTCTGTAATACGCTACTCTACACATGTGTCCACATATACTTCTGTAATACGCTACTCTACACATGTGTCCGCATATACTTCTGTAATACGCTACTCTACACATGTGTCCACATATACTTCTGTAATACGCTACTCTACACATGTGTCCGCATATACTTCTGTAATACGCTACTCTACACATGTGTCCGCATGTACTTCTGTAATACGCTACTCTACACATGTGTCCGCATATACTTCTGTAATACGCTACTCTACACATGTGTCCGCATATACTTCTGTAATACGCTACTCTACACATGTGTCCGCATATACTTCTGTAATACGCTACTCTACACATGTGTCCGCATGTACTTCTGTAATACGCTACTCTACACATGTGTCCGCATGTACTTCTGTAATACGCTACTCTACACATGTGTCCGCATGTACTTCTGCAGGAATACATCAATGGCTTTGCGAAGCTTACTGTCAGCTAACAAACACGTTCTGATAGCAGTTACATTAATAAGAGAAAACAAATATTTCTAGTTGATCCACCCAGCGTAGTCTGTGCATGTGTGTCTGTCTTTGTGTGTGTGTGTGTGTGTTTGTGGTGAAAAGATTAAATGTGGCATGAGTGTGTCTGTGTGTGTGTGTGTGGTGAAGAGATTAAATGTGGCATGAGTGTGTCTGTGTATGAGTGCTCTCCTGTACATTTGATCGTGTTTGCGTGTGAATGTTAATATGTTTGTGAGTTTGTGTGTGTGTTATTTGCAATGCGTGTGCTTGTGGGCGTGCTTGCGAATGTGTGTATGTGAGCGTTCTCGTGTATCTGTGATCGTGTTTGTGTGTGTATGTTGATATATGTGTATGTGTGTGTTCTGGGTTGTTTGTGTGCGTGGCTGTGTGTGTGTGTGTGTTTGTGAACATGTGTTATGTCACTGTTCGCCTTTGTATGTATAATGTGTGTATGTGGCTGTGAATGTAGGTGTAAGATTACATTCTGTGAAACTACTACATTTCTACACTTAACTGTACCTCCTTCTACATAATTTTTTTTTAAATTTGGCACATTACAACGTACTTAGTTTGGTGCAACTGAAACATATAACTCAGGTCAGGTCAGGTCATCCCGTAACCGGTGAGGTCGTTGGGGCACACATGAAGACATCCTCACAACTCCACGCCATCCATCTCTGTCAGATGCCGCTGCCTGTGACTCTTCTGGTCGGAGACTGGTCCATTCCTTTATGTTGTCCTCCTATCTCTTTTTGGGCCGGCCTCTTCGTCGTCTGCCATGCACCTTCCCGTGGAGGATTGTGTTTGCAAGACCACTTGATCTCAATATGTGACCGTACCAAGTGAGTTTCCTTCTTTTGACACTTGCCAAGAGATCTGAATAAATATGTTTGTATGGTCTCTTTTCAGCCCTAATGTTACTTGGAGAGATGTTCAACATATCATTACACACACCTCTAGAATTGAACCACTTTCCTCGGTGCATGGTTGGTACGTTTGTTCATATGTAGGCGTCAGCATATTGTACACATCCCTATCTTAACAAACCTATCAGCTTAAAACGGGAGCCAAGACAGAGCAGAGGGTCGTGGGAAATATGCTGGCTAAAATCAAACCTCACGTTCTTTGCTGATCGGACAATGTTAGTCAGAGTAAGAAAAATATACTGATAGGATAATGTTAGGGTTAGGCAAAATATACTAATTGGACAATGTTAGTCAGGGTCAGGAAAAATATACTGATTGGGCAATGTTAGTCAGGGTGAAGAAAAATATACTGATCGGACAATGTTAGTCAGGGTCAAGAAAAATATACTGATAGGATAATGTTAGGGTTAGGCAAAATATACTGATCGGACAAAGTTAGTCAGGGTCAGGAAAAATATACTGATTGGGCAATGTTAGTCAGGGTCAAGAAAAATATACTGATAGGATAATGTTAGGGTTAGGCAAAATATACTGATCGGACAATGTTAGTCAGGGTCAGGAAAAATATACTGATTGGGCAATGTTAGTCAGGGTCAAGAAAAATATACTGATTGGACAATGTTAGTCAGGGTCAAGAAAAATATACTGATAGGATAATGTTAGGGTTAGGCAAAATATACTTATCGGACAATGTTAGTCAGGGTCAGGAAAAATATACTGATCGGACAATGTTAGGGTTAGGCAAAATATACTGATCGGACAATGTTAGTCAGGGTCAGGAAAAATATACTGATTGGGCAATGTTAGTCAGGGTCAAGAAAAATATACTGATTGGACAATGTTAGTCAGGGTCAAGAAAAATATACTGATAGGATAATGTTAGGGTTAGGCAAAATAAACTGATCGGACAATGTTAGTCAGAGTCAAGAAAAATATACTGATAGGATAATGTTAGGGTCAGGCAGAATGTACTGATTGGGCAATGTTAGTCAGGGTCAAGACAAATATACTGACTCATACCCCCGCCTCACATTCACGCAATTTTCCCTGTACACAAGTTCACGTCTGGCTAATGGGGTGGGGTTCTACGTTATCCTCGTAAAAGGGAACGTTAGGCAGAAACCAAGCGTAACACAACTGCCTGGACCGCGGTTGGCCTTCATCAGCACGCACATAATGAGAGAAAACCTACATAACCCGCCACTTAACGCTGTCTAATGGCCCACAAAAGAGGAAACGTATTCATTATGGGCATTCAACAAGAACAACCTCACGTCCACGCGGGCCCTTGTGGACTATCCGTGTTACATCAGTCTGCTAAACGAGGTTGGACTAAATAATGTGATCCCCGTGCTGGGCATCCTACTGAGAAACATTGCATTGCACTATATCCAGAAAAAATATGATCCACATTCTTCAGTGTGTCTTGGCAAAAGCGAAGAGCCACTGTAACCGACTACAAGAGAAACACAATCACGAGTAACGACTTAGCAGCAGTAGCTACGATCAGAAGGAGTGACGATTTAGCAGGAATAGCTTCAGTCAGAAGGAGTGACGACGTAGCAGGAGTAGCTTAGATCAGAAGGAGTGACGACGCAGCAGGAATAGCTTAGATCAGAAGGAGTGACGACGTAGCAGGAGTAGCTTCGATCAGGAGTGACACGTAGCAGGAGTAGCTTAGACCAGAAGGAGTGACGACGTAGCAGGAGTAGCTTAGATCAGAAGGAGTGACGACGTAGCAGGAGTAGCTTCGATCAGAAGGAGTGACACTTAGCAGGAGTAGCTTAGATCAGAAGGAGTGACGACGTAGCAGGAGTAGCTTCGATCAGAAGGAGTGACACGTAGCAGGAGTAGCTTCGATCAGAAGGAGTGACGACGTAGCAGGAGTAGCTTCGATCAGAAGGAGTGACACGTAGCAGGAGTAGCTTAGATCAGAAGGAGTGACGACGTAGCAGGAGTAGCTTAGATCAGAAGGAGTGACGACGTAGCAGGAGTAGCTTCGATCAGAAGGAGTGACGACGTAGCAGGAGTAGCTTCGATCAGAAGGAGTGACGACGTAGCAGGAGTAGCTTAGATCAGAAGGAGTGACGACGTAGCAGGAGTAGCTTCGATCAGGAGTGACACGTAGCAGGAGTAGCTTAGACCAGAAGGAGTGACGACGTAGCAGGAGTAGCTTAGATCAGAAGGAGTGACGACGTAGCAGGAGTAGCTTCGATCAGAAGGAGTGACACGTAGCAGGAGTAGCTTAGATCAGAAGGAGTGACGACGTAGCAGGAGTAGCTTCGATCAGAAGGAGTGACACGTAGCAGGAGTAGCTTCGATCAGAAGGAGTGACGACGTAGCAGGAGTAGCTTCGATCAGAAGGAGTGACACGTAGCAGGAGTAGCTTAGATCAGAAGGAGTGACGACGTAGCAGGAGTAGCTTAGATCAGAAGGAGTGACGACGTAGCAGGAGTAGCTTAGATCAGAAGGAGTGACGACGTAGCAGGAGTAGCTTCGATCAGAAGGAGTGACGACGTAGCAGGAGTAGCTTTGATCAGCAACAACAATGACTTTGAAACAGCCACGTCCATGTGGAGGATTGGATAAGACGCCATATTGTTACCCTTTTCAACTGCAACGGATTGATCAAACTTTTCACATTTTCAAGTCAGGAGATAACAATTCCTGTAGTCTACATTATCTGATATTGAATCGAATATTGGAGAAGCCACGGACATGCAGACCGATTGAGTGGATACCTTCTTATGGGACAGATCGATTATGAAGAGACCTTATATGCCAAATAAACCACACTATGGTCAGAGTCTGGTGCAACATACTGACCAATACCCCACCTCATGTCAGGTCTGGTGCAACATACTGACCAATACCCCACCTTACGTCGGGGTCTGGTGCAACATACTGACTAATACCTCACCTCATGTTGGGGTCTAGTGCAACATACTGACCAATACCCCACCTTACGTCGGGGTCTAGTGCAACATACTGACCAATACCCCCCATCATGTCGGGGTCTGGTGCAATATACTGACCAATACCCCACCTTACGTCGGGGTCTGGTGCAACATACTGACCAATACCATATGGCCAATGTGGTGGGAATCGACACTGGGACTTCCCTAGATATGTGCCTGCTGGGAAGCCTTGTTATCTGACCTACTAGCAGAACTGTATGGGTGCTCAACATGTTAGACTTGATAAGATAGCAGTGACGACAGTGATGATGATAATGATGATGATGATGATGAGGAAATAAAACTAAAAAATGTTTTTTAGAAGTGAAAGTTGTCCTTGTTTAAGTTCGTCAGAGATGATGTCTACAATCAGAAGCTTGATACTCGTAGATTCAAGTCTAAAAGACGAAAAACGAATGGCAGTTATTGTAACATTTATTTCCTAGCTGGCCAGCTGCTGAAGGTCACCAAATGATTGATTTGCTGCACACTAAGAGCAGATATCGATCAGCTTGGGTGTTGATGTATCGCAATCTGGCGTGAAGATTTGACTTAACCGAGATGTTCCCTGACCCGTCTAAGCGAAGAGAGGCGTGTTCGTGATATCAGAGTAGACATTGCTGGTGGTCCATGACAACTTATCCTGTATTAAGTCATCAGACAATTGATACCCATAGTATGGTCATGCGTTGTCTTATTTGCTTTAAAATAATGGCTGGAACACAGGCAAGGCTGCACTTGTATATGAGAATGGTTTCAGGCGCATCAGACGTGTCGGTACAGGTACAAGTTAGGTAACAGACGTGTCGGTATAGGTTAGGTAACAGACGTGTCGGTACAGGTTAGGTAACAGACGTGTCGGTACAGGTTAGGTAACAGACGTGTCGGTACAGGTTAGGTAACAGACGTGTCGGTACAGGTTAGGTAACAGACGTGTCGGTACAGGTACAAGTTAGGTAACAGACGTGTCGGTATAGGTTAGGTAACAGACGTGTCGGTACAGGTTAGGTAACAGACGTGTCGGTACAGGTTAGGTAACAGACGTGTCGGTACAGGTACAACAATTGCTTTTATGAATTAAAAGACGAACTAAACTTAAATTCTAACATTAAAAGACGAACTAAACTTAAATGCTAACATTAAAAGACGAACTAAACTTAAATGCTAACATTAAAAGACGAACTAAACTTAAATGCTAGCATTAAAAGACGAACTAAACTTAAATTCTAACATTAAAAGACGAACTAAACTTAAATGCTAACATTAAAAGACGAACTAAACTTAAATGCTAACATTAAAAGACGAACTAAACTTAAATGCTAGCATTAAAAGACGAACTAAACTTAAAAGCTAACATTAAAAGACGAACTATACTTAAATGCTAACATTAAAAGACGAACTAAACTTAAATGCTAACATTAAAAGACGAACTATACTTAAATGCTAACATTAAAAGACGAACTAAACTTAAATGCTAACATTAAAAGACGAACTAAACTTAAATGCTAACATTAAAAGACGAACTAAACTTAAATGCTAACATTAAAAGACGAACTAAACTTAAATGCTAACATTAAAAGACGAGCTAAACTTAAATGCTAACATTAAAAGACGAGCTAAACTTAAATGCTAACATTAAAAGACGAACTAAACTTAAATGCTAGCATTAAAAGACGAACTAAACTTAAATGCTAACATTAAAAGACGAACTATACTTAAATGCTAACATTAAAAGACGAACTAAACTTAAATGCTAACATTAAAAGACGAACTATACTTAAATGCTAACATTAAAAGACGAGCTAAACTT
Source organism: Ariolimax columbianus (assembly GCA_036924085.1). NCBI lineage: Eukaryota > Metazoa > Mollusca > Gastropoda > Stylommatophora > Arionidae > Ariolimax > Ariolimax columbianus. The sequence goes on from JAVGWX010000003.1 coordinate 140,573,090, forward strand.
AAATGCTAACATTAAAAGACGAACTAAACTTAAATGCTAGCATTAAAAGACGAACTAAACTTAAATGCTAACATTAAAAGACGAACTATACTTAAATGCTAACATTAAAAGACGAACTAAACTTAAATGCTAACATTAAAAGACGAACTATACTTAAATGCTAACATTAAAAGACGAACTAAACTTAAATGCTAACATTAAAAGACGAACTAAACTTAAATGCTAACATTAAAAGACGAACTAAACTTAAATGCTAACATTAAAAGACGAACTAAACTTAAATGCTAACATTAAAAGACGAACTAAACTTAAATGCTAACATTAAAAGACGAACTAAACTTAAATGCTAACATTAAAAGACGAACTAAACTTAAATGCTAACATTAAAAGACGAACTAAACTTAAATGCTAACATTAAAAGACGAACTAAACTTAAATGCTAACATTAAAAGACGAACTAAACTTAAATGCTAACATTAAAAGACGAACTAAACTTAAATGCTAACATTAAAAGACGAACTATACTTAAATGCTAACATTAAAAGACGAACTAAACTTAAATGCTAACATTAAAAGACGAGCTAAACTTAAATTCTAACATTAAAAGACGAACTAAACTTAAATGCTAACATTAAAAGACGAGCTAAACTTAAATTCTAACATTAAAAGACGAGCTAAACTTAAATGCTAACATTAAAAGACGAACTAAACTTAAATGCTAACATTAAAAGACGAACTAAACTTAAATGCTAACATTAAAAGACGAACTAAACTTAAATGCTAACATTAAAAGACGAACTAAACTTAAATGCTAACATTAAAAGACGAACTAAACTTAAATGCTAACATTAAAAGACGAACTAAACTTAAATGCTAACATTAAAAGACGAACTAAACTTAAATGCTAACATTAAAAGACGAACTATACTTAAATGCTAACATTAAAAGACGAACTAAACTTAAATTCTAACATTAAAAGACGAGCTAAACTTAAATGCTAACATTAAAAGACGAACTAAACTTAAATGCTAGCATTAAAAGACGAACTAAACTTAAATGCTAACATTAAAAGACGAACTATACTTAAATGCTAACATTAAAAGACGAACTAAACTTAAATGCTAACATTAATAGACGAGCTATACTTAAATGCTAGCATTAAAAGACGAACTAAACTTAAATGCTAGCATTAAAAGACGAGCTATACTTAAATGCTAACATTAAAAGACGAACTAAACTTAAATGCTAACATTAATAGACGAGCTATACTTAAATGCTAGCATTAAAAGACGAACTAAACTTAAATGCTAGCATTAAAAGACGAGCTATACTTTAATGCTAACATTAAAAGACGAACTAAACTTAAATGCTAACATTAAAAGACGAACTAAACTTAAATGCTAACATTAAAAGACGAACTAAACTTAAATGCTAACATTAAAAGACGAACTAAACTTAAATGCTAACAGATGTAACTGACGCTTGTCTGGTTTGGACGTTGTTGCAGGTACCGGAATGGGGCAGGCTACTGCGTAAACCTGGCCTTTGGGTTTGGCTTAGTTGATGCTCTGGCAGTCGTGGAGTTGGGAGATCCTAAAACATGGAAAAACGTAGATGAACAAAGAGAATGCATAGTTAAACCAGTTGCGTCGACTAATTTCCCATAGTAAGTGTTAACAGTACCTATTTACCATGATGATTGAGAATATGATGTGATTATATGTTTTTGAGGTAACACTGTCGATTTGCACAATATGCGTTCTCTTAGAACAGAAAACGTCAAATGCTTTATAACAACTTCTTCTTCTGACTTCGTTCTCAAACTCCCGCTACCAAGCCCTGAAAGGTACTTTCCATGTAGCAGGATGTTGTTAAGAGAATGGAAAGCGTTGTGTTGTAGTTTACAGCTTGACTGCTATATTTGCACCTTTCGGTCTGACACATCCGACTTCAGCAGACATTTGTGGGTACTGGGTTAGCCTTCACTCTTCGGTCCTTTCTTCTCAGCCAGCCTGCTCTGTTGCAGCCTGATATACAAGATCACCACGTGGAGGTGGAGAATGATCCTGGCAGCTCTGGTTCACTGGTCCTGACGCCGGCAGTCAGCTCTGGTTCACTGGCCCTGACGCCGGCAGTCAGCTCTGGTTCACTGGCCCTGACGCCGGCAGTCAGATTTGATTTGCTGACCCTGACGCCGGCAGTCAGCTCTGGTTCACTGGCCCTGACGCCGGCAGTCAGCTTTGATTCACTGGCCCTGACGCCGGCAGTCAGCTATGGTTCACTGGCCCTGACGCCGGCAGTCAGCTTTGATTTGCTGACCGTTGTCGCTCATGCACTGCTCAGGATTTTGATCCCGTTTCATTATAACGAAATCAATCATTGATTGTTGGGTACTGCTGACATTAATCTCTGGTTCTTACTGTCTTGCATCATTTATCGCATTTGATCATTATTAATAGCTGTTATTTATGTATACTTTGTGTATTGTCTTTATCAAGTTAACAACTGATACTATTTGAACTGCTTCTTTGTTGTTATACCTCTCTCTCTCTCTCTCTGCCACTCTCATTTTCTCTCTCTCTCTCTTTCTCTCTCTCTCTCTCTCTATCTTTCTCTCTCTTTTCTACTTCTATCGCTGTTTCTCATAGACACACTCTCTCTCTTTCTCTCATTCTCTCTCTTTCACATCCTCTCTTTTCTTCTTCTATCTTTTTCTCACACACACACTCTCTCTTTCTCTCTCTCTCTCTCTCTCTTTATCTCTCTTCATCTCCTCTCTTATCTACTTCTATCGTTGTTTCTTACACACTCTCTTTCTCTCTTTCTCTCTCTTCATCTCCTCTCTTTTCTACTTCTATCGCTGTTTCTCATAGACAGACTCTCTCTCTTTCTCTCATTCTCTCTCTCTTTCTCTCTCTTTCACTCTCTTCATATCCTCTCTTTTCTTCTTCTATCTGTTTCTCACACACACTCTCTCTCTTTCTCTCTCTCTCTCTTTCTCTCTCTTCATCTCCTCTCTTATCTACTTCTATCGCTGTTTCTCACACACACACTCTCTCTCTCGCTCTCTGCCACTCTCATTCTCTCTCTCTTTCTCTCTCTCTCTCTTCATCTCCTCTCTTTTCTACTTATATCGCAGTTTCTCACACTCTCTCTCTCTATCTCTCCGCCACTCTCATTCTCCCTCTCTTTCCCTTCATCTCCTCTCTTTTCTACTTCTATCTCTGTTTCTCCCACACTCTCTCTCTCTCTGCCACTCTCATTATCTCTCTCTCTCTCTCTTTCTCTCTCTTTCTCTCTCTTCATCTCCTCTCTTTTCTACTTCTATCTCAGTTTCTCCCACACTCTCTCTCTCTCTGCCACTCGCATTCTCTCTCTCTCTTTCTCTCTCTCTTTCTCTCTCTTCATCTCCTTTCTTTTTTACTTTTAGCATTGTTTCTCACACACTCTCTCTCTCTTTCACTCTCTTTCTCTCTCTTCATCTCCTCTTATCTACTTCTATCGTTGTTTCTCACACACTCTCTCTCTTTCTCTCTCTCTCTCTTTCTCTAGTTTTCTGATTCTCTCCCTCAGTCTCACAAACTCATTCCCTCACTCTCTCCTGCTTTCCATCCCTACCCCTTCACAACCCTCCCCCATTTATAATCCTTGTAGGACACAATCAGTGTTACTTCCAACTTGACAATCTCACAACCTCAGACAGATAGCTCCATATTAGAGTCCTCTTTAGAGATAGAAAAATATCACAATGACTGTACGAAGCTCAGTTACCCATTCCTCGTCTGATTTCAGCACATTTAAGTCCGGCCAATACGTGGAGATCGTATTTCAAACTGATGGATGTGCTGGATTGAAGAATGAAATTAATTATTTGGAGCACATCCAAATTGTTTTTAATGTGGATCACGAGAGAAGAGGTCGCGTTTACGCTGAAGTCGAGACGGCTATGGGTAAGTACGTTAGGATGTACCACATACACAGATGCATACACTGATGTTCGTACAATTACTAGGCTTGTTCAAATAAAACCGGACCAAATGTCCTTCTTTAAACATCGTTGTCCAGTTCTTCACTGTTGTCTTCGACACATTTTTTGTCACCATACACTTCCTGCATTCTGCGATGAATGTCAACTGGTATACATCCTTCAGCTATTAGAAACCGAATCACCGCTCGCTGTTTAACTCTGGACGGATTCCTTATCACACCCGCCATGTTTCCACGGTCTACTGAGGAAACTATGAGTCAGAGGATAAGGAAATCTGTCAAACAATTCGGTTGGTATGTGCTGTTTATCCAGAAATGACGTCATCATGCGCATTGTACGTATGTTCACTTGTTGCAGTTTGGTCCGGTTTCATTAGAACACGCCTCGTATATGCTACCTTCTTCCTTCCCAACTATATTCTTTTTTATTCGTTGTCGTCTTTTTTTTCTTCGTCTTATTTTTTTCTTCTTCTTTTCTTCTTCTTCTTTTCTCTAGAGGATATTTAACTCCTTACAAATAATAAGACTGCAGTTCGCTTCATGCAGGAAACGTGCCAACACGTTATGCCAGCATTGTAGTTGTAGTTTCTGCTGTAGTTTATTTTACATCATAAAGTTGCTAACTTCATAAACGACAATCTTTAGTCTTTATGATGAGCGTCCAGTGTATGTGTTCCTAACTTCGCTCTAAGGGGTCACAAGACCCACTGGTGGATCGCATGTATCTGCCTAGTGTGATGTCTTACCACGTACGTTTTTACATGCCAAGTTTGTATGGACCCTGAGATATGTACCTCCTTGTGGATCCCTGGGGCCTTTAGTGAGCAGGTAGGTTAGGCTCACTGGAGCCTATTAGTGAGCAGGTAGGTTAGGCTCACTGGAGCCTATTAGTGAGCAGGTAGGTTAAGTTTACTGCAGCCTATTAGTGAGCAAGTAGGTTAGGCTCACTGTAGTCTATTAGTGAGCAGGTAGGTTAGGCTCACTGCAGCCTATTAGTGAGCAGGTAGGTTAGGCTCACTGCAGCCTATTAGTGAGCAGGTAGGTTAGGCTCACTGCAGCCTATTAGTGAGCAGGTAGGTTAGGCTCACTGCAGTCTATTAGTGAGCAGGTAGGTTAGGCTCACTGCAGTCTATTAGTGAGTTAGTGAGCAGGTAGGTTAGGCTCACTGCAGTATATTAGTGAGTTAGTGAGCAGGTAGGTTAGGCTCACTGCAGCCTATTAGTGCGTTAGTAAGCAGGTAGGTTAGGCTCACTGCAGTCTATTAGTGAGCAGGTAGACTAGGTTTACTGCAGTCTATTAGTGAGCAGGTAGGTTAGGCTCACTGTAGCCTATTAGTGAGTTAGTGAGCAGGTAGGTTAGGCTCACTGCAGTCTATTAGTGAGCAGGTAGACTAGGTTTACTGCAGTCTATTAGTGAGCACGTAGGTTAGGCTCACTGCAGTCTATTAGTGAGCAGGTAGACTAGGTTTACTGCAGTCTATTAGTGAGCAGGTAGGTTAGGGTCACTGCAGCCTATTAGTGAGTTAGTGAGCAGGTAGGTTAGGTTCACTGCAGCCTATTAGTGAGCAGGTAGGTTAGGCTCACTGCAGCCTATTAGTGAGCAGGTAGGTTAGGCTCACTGCAGCCTATTGTAAATGTAAACTAAATAGGGATGTGGGTGGAGCAAATAACATCAAGGTCAAAGCAAATTTGTCATAAAAACTTCTTCTTCCTCCTCGTTCGTCTTCAGACCTCAATTTCAATGACTCTAACAAAAGCAGCAGTCGACTCGAGGTTCTGTACGCTTCCGTACAGCTTCTCGTGGAAGGACACTGGCTGTTGCCAAATGCTACTTCTGTTGTCGGTATACAGTGGACAGGACTGCAAAATATGTTCTGCCTTCATTGGGACTGTGCTGCAGGCACAAAGGTCTGCAGTGTCAATCTTGAACTTGTTATACAGATGACATCTAAGTTTGTTGCGACCTGTGCGTAGCCGGAGAATTATCACCTGGTCTCGCCTGGAGAGTTGATGGTAGGCATCGTTTTCTATGTGGCCAGGGTGGTCTTTTTTCCATTTTTCACTGTACGTTGCCCTGATGAATGCTTTTGTCTCATTGTATGTGATTTCTGTATCACTCTGCTGCAGCATTCCTCCCTCTCTGGCGAGTCTGTCTGCCTCCTCATTGCCTGGAATGCTACAGTGGGCTGGTATCTACTGGACTGTGCTTTTTTTTGAAGCACTGGGACAGGCGTTCGAGCGAGTCTGCCAGGGCACCGAGTTCATTTTTGTGCTGGTTCTTGAGCGCCATTAACACTGTGAGGGCGTCTGTGAAAATGACGACTTACTTTTCTGCCTGCTCCTTATGGTCTATAAGGGTTTCAGCTGCTTGTTTCAGGGCACTGGCTTCGGCACTGAAGTTGCTGCAGCGTCTCCCAGTGGCAAATGCTGCTGAGTAGACTTTGCTTTTTAGTTTTATAGTGATGCCTCCTCCCCTGTTTCCAATGGCCTCTTTGGCTGAGCGAACCTTATAGGCTTGCGTCCAGTCATAAAAACTGATTCTATAGGAGTACATACTTGTAGCATGCTTCCTGTTAGGAGGCGAATTTTAGTGGTAGCCCGATTGTCCGAGAGCCTAAAAAAATGGAATAGATTATTTATTTATTTTGTTGTGTTCATCTTATTTCTCTACTCCCCAAGGTGGTATGCTATGCCCTACGGTTTTATTTTGCACCTGTCGGCCCAGTGCATGCGACTCCGTCATGCATGTTATGTAAGGGTCTGCTTCCTCCTGGATTTTCTAAGAGTTTGCTTCCCCAGGGTAACGACCGGTGCTGTGATGGGAAGCGAACCAAGCACAATCGGTGTAGTGAGCCGTGTTACTTAACCACTAGCCCGAATAGATGATGATGATCCTAGAGGTTGTCTGGTCTCAGTTGTATTCCCAAACATGCCCAAACAATCTCACGAATTGTGTCTGAAAGTGTCTTCTCAAATGTGTATGCTCATTTCGTTGTACATGATACAATTGACAGCCCCATACACAACCCAACGCAGTCACCTCATACAACGTACATAGTAGATTGCAGTGGATATATTCATCTCTAGCTATTAAAAGACCTCGGATTTACTTTGGGATACAATGTAAAGTATAAAGACATTAGAGTGTTCAAAGTGTCGCTAACCCGGTGCGGATCACGGTGATAGTAGCACATGTCTAATCATCAGATAGTTGCCTCTACGCCCGAGTGGTCTTCGGGTTAAATGTAAAAGGGCCATTGTTTATTTCCGGGCAGGTTTTGATAGACGGTTAGGGAAGACTGTGCATGGAGCTACCAACCTCACAATGTAAAAACCTTTACTACTGAAACAACACTGCAAATAAATGGATTCAGGATTCCATACAAAACTGGCACTGGTCAACCAAAAGCAATGACGGACCTGTACCTCGCGATCTGGAGGGACAGACTAAGGATGGCAGCCTTGACCTCTGACCTGTAGTGACAGACTAAGGATGGCAGGCTTGACCCTGTGACCTGTAGTGACAGACTAAGAATGACAGGCTTGTCCCCTGACCTGTAGTGACAGACTAAGAATGACAGGCTTGACCCTTGATCTGTAGTGACAGACTAAGGATGGCAGGCTTGACCCCTGACCTGTAGTGACAGACTAAGAATGACAGGCTTGATCCCTGACCTGTAGTGACAGACTAAGGCTGGCAGGCTTGACCCCTGACCTGTAGTGACAGATTAAGAATGACAGGCTTGACCCCTGATCTGTAGTGACAGACTAAGGATGGCAGGCTTGACTCCTGATCTATAGTGACAGATTAAGAATGACAATAAAATCAATAAAAACGAATATGCTTTTTCATGATGATCTCGACCTTGCGCAGAAAGTATTTGTTCTGAACTGCTGCTGTAGTTGTCCATAGCTATTCAAATTGAGTTCTTCTCTCCTTTTGAATGTCCATTTATGAATTGGCTCTTCTTACATCACGGGGTCTACTGATGAAGGTGGACTTATGTTTACCTTGCTGTAATGCAATGCAAAGCTTCTCAGAAGGTTCACCACTTCGGAGATCACAGTGTCGCCACCTTGTAACACGAGCCGGTTCCACGTGCACGTCGTTAACATGGGGCGGAGTCAGTTTGTTGCACCTGATCCTGATGTAAGGTGGGGTGGGATCGTAGTATATTGCACCTACCCCTTACGATATGTGTATGTTCTATTACATCTGATCCAAAAGGAGCATCAACGAACATTGCAACTAACACAGCAATCTGGCATCTAATCACTCCCCCATCTTCCCACTACCGAAGCATAGTGAAACATACAACAGTCATCCTGTTGATTTCAATAAACATCGAAGGACTCTCTAACTGCATGTTGGTATAATAAATTAGAAGCTAATGGCGAGGATCTATAGAACTGGGCAGAGCACAGCGGACTACATCTTATTGCATGTCACAAATCTACCACCATCTTTTAATAGCTGCAGATGGCGAAGAAGATACAATTCTAACAAAATATGTGTGAGTGACAAGATGATACATCAAGGGATTAAAACCTGTTGTAGAGGAACCTATACCACGGATATTATCTTTTCGTGCAACGTTACAGCAAACCCAGAGAATGCACCTTTCAAAAGACAATTCAACTTTAAACGAACCAAATGGGATTGTTCGCCTGTGACCTCAACAAAGAGATGTTTAAAACTAGAACCAGCCCTCAGCAGACGACAGGATACACCAAGAGCTGCTGACAAAGTTATATTATATATAAAATGGCTTGCAGAATAGGCGATTCTTTGTCACTTTGTGGGGAAGGGGAGGCGAAAAGTCTATAGCGAAAACCGAAAAAAATGGCCTGGTACAACAAAATGTCTTGGCACCTATGTTATATAACAAATATACCAACGATCAACTTATGCACAAAGGGTACCACATTCCTATATGTCGACAACACGGCAGTCGCTGCCCAAAGAAATGGTTTTGAAAAAGTTGAACACAAATTGGCCAGTGTCATTGATACCCGTGTCGTATACTACGAGAAAACTCACCTCTAACCGAGCCTCAGGAAAACCCCAAATATATGCGGTCCACCTCAGAAACAAAAAAGGTAAAAAGAAAACTATATATCAAATGGCAAAAACTTGGAACTGGAACAGAGTATGGCTCCAAAATGTCTGGGTGTAAAGCTGAATCCACTGTCCTACGCGATACACTGTCAGGAAACAAAACAGAAGATACATGCGATAAATAATGTCATCCAAAGATTGACTGGCACAACATGGGGAACACAGCCAGATGTCCTTCGAACATCAACACTCGCCCTTCGGACATCAACACTCGCCCTTCGAACATCAACACTCGCCCTTCGAACATCAACACTCGCCCTTCGAACATCAACACTTGCCCTTCGAACATCAACACTCGTCCTTCGAACATCAACACTCGCCCTTCGAACATCAACACTCGCCCTTCGAACATCAACACTCGCCCTTCGAACATCAACACTCGCCCTTCGAACATCAACACTCGCCCTTCGAACATCAACACTCGCCCTTCGAGCATCAACACTCGCCCTTCGAACATCAACACTCGCCCTGTGTCTCTCAGTACCTATACCTGAGTACACCGCGCTAGTTTGGAAGAACTCTGGACGTGTCATACTGATTGATACAGCAACAAGTGAGACTGGCCGGATAGTTACAGGGTGCCTAAAACCTACTTCAGCTGAAACAAATAGTCCATAATCGGCGTAGCACAACCACCTGAGACACGAAGAAGTGTTGCATTCGAAATCGAAACAGAGAAACAGACAAACGCCCCAGGGCGACCTGTGTTTAGTCAACAAGACTGAAATATAGACGAAGTTTTTTTTACAGTAACCACAACCCCAACAGACTAGTCCTGGAAAACGCTACATCCAAAAATGGAGTAGTCTGACGCAGCTTTCCTGGATTGAGCGGAGGGGGAAGCCTGCGCCTAGATCGAGCGCGGGAGAAGCCTGCGTCAAGCGGCGGTAGCAATATGTGTCTGGACACCCTTTGACGTAAACAACATGGAAAACACTAAATATACTCTGCACTGGTTTATCACGAAGTTAAATCGATGGGGATACAGGGATGACGAGCAACTGTGGGGCAGCACAAGATCCAGGCCACGTGATGATCTGCTCAAACTTTCTGGATACATGCAATGTGGATAGCAATACAACCCACGTGACTGAACCATGGAAACATGATGTCTTCAAATGTCAACTTCCGTTCAGATGACAAATAAAACAACATTAAACCCTTTTCCACATCGTCTATACCCACCTCCCCACCCCACCTCAAACCCCTGCAAGTGGTACCCAGAATGAACAAATTAGAACCACTGTAACCTTCTACGCAAGTCGCATAAAGCGACTGAAGAGAGTTGTATGTGGGTCTAGGAACCTCGTTATGTGGCAGCATAGGCTTTAAGGTTATTGCTGAGAAATGATACTATCAAAGATTTCCTGGTCACTCGGACCAAATTAAGATATGTGATAGAGTCTATGTGTAGCTGAGTAGTTTACCATCTTAAGAGTTATAACATACATCTACACAACTTCAACACAGTAAACACTATCGTTGACCATAGAACGAATTAATATAATTTATTAACAAGATTAATTGTTGCACAATATCAACAAAAGAAAAGAATTTCTCAACTAAATAATCATGATATCAACATTTACCACAGACACAATACAAGCAATTGGTGCTGGTGTTATTTCTGTAACTACATAAAAAGTCCAGATTCTAAGTCTATACATGCAACAACAAAACTCCAGATAGAATTATTCTCGCCACAACATAATGGCTCCAGTTAGCTCGTCGTACTTCTTCTGCACCCCAACACACAATCACGAGCTCGTCCTCACGATCAGATCACGTACTCATACGATCTGTGCATTCACATATAATCAGGTCACTTCACATTATCAGGCGTAACTGTACGCTCACACATAATCAGAACACACATCGATCACAAGGTGTCCTGTATATACAACACCCATTCAGATATCTTACTGTTCACATGGTGTCCATCATAAGCACCTATTGAGGGCGACTGGCTAAACTCGAGGTGTATGATGGGACAACCACACTGCAAACTCTCTCACTTCCAGTCTTCCTGCCAGTCTGTTGAATTTATTTCTAGTGTCTTTTTATAGACCCAAACACCAGCCATGGCTGTCCAATGATCTTCTTTGGGTCGACTGATTTAGCCATCTCTTCAATTTGGAACTACGCCCATCTAGAATGTTATTGGTTCTCTATCCACGAGTCACTGTCATTCTAAATGTGGAGCCGGTCGTGTAAGTATTCGATGTCACCAACCCCTCTTCCCGTCAAGCATGACGCCGGAGTAGTCAGTTCTGACAACCACCCCTGTACCAACCAGACAAAGTCTTCTACCAAACCCCTCGTTTCCTTTCTGACCTAGTGTCTAAACGATGATTGACCCTGGCATGACCAGCATTCGTCCAACGCATTCAGGCAACCTTTGTTTTTTAGAGTTGCCAGCATTCGTCCAACGCATTCAGGCAACCTTTGTTTCTTAGAGTTGCCAGCCTAATCTCCCCTACCCTAAATGCCCATGCTCCAGCTGGAACTGACACAATCATGTGGAACCACTGATACGAAACCTTAACTGTAAATTCATGGATACATGCTTCCTGTAAAGGGGCAGTCTGTTGTGGTGACCCTTGGAACGAAAAGGCGAGCCATCATCATTATTAACACTCTCCCGGCGTATAATAAATGACATGTGAGATGAGTGATTTGGATGAGAATGTGCCGACGATGATGATGATACCAAAGAGGTGGTGTAGTTATGTTGATGAAGGTAAATTAGTCTACACGTTTGGAAGACCACGTGACACAATCATTACTTACTCATAGCTGATCCTGACTCTACCAGATACTGTAAACAAGACCACGTGACACAATCATTACTTACACTCGTATCTGATTTCGACTCTACCAGGTACTGTAACACCCTTAATGTTTGAACGCAAGTTTGATAATTCGACAAAAGGTTTCAAAAACTGGCCTTTAATGAGCAGACACAGCTGGGGTGAACAGCCGCAGGGAATGTGGAAATTTCGAGTTGGAGACAGAGTGAGTTGATTTTTTTTTCCTTTCTAAATCATTCAATTTTTTAATCCTTGAGAAAATAAACTGTTCGATTTGTATGTAATGCATGTATCATTTTGTTATTTACAAAGTAAAGATAAAGGTCAAGGTCAGTTACATGGCAACAATCGCCGTCAGGGATGAAGATAACCTTTCATGTACTAAGCCGCACCTTATGTTACGTGAGGTGACCAGTTTCCTTCCTTGTTGTTTATACCTTCGACTAGTAGTACCATAAACAAACCACGCCCGGATTTGTTTCTTTCCGTCCGTGATTTTGAGCCCTAGCGTGCTGTAAATCCCAGTCTTAGTAAGTCAGCTCACTGACGACTAGGCTACACTAATAAGTAAAGATCCCTTTAACACACCAAACAAACGCACAATATCACGATGTTGTTTGATTGTACATTCTGTGAGCACCACCACACCATTATGTTATAAGTGAGCTGCGCACGTGCATGCGACACCTAGCGTGTGCTACCTACAGTAGTCCCAAATGTGGATGTTTCTGCCACCTAATGACACCTCTAGATACTACCAACTACGTTTTTCCCCCAGTTAACCCATATAAGTTTGTGACATACTCACTTACTTACGCTCGTATGTTGTTGTTGCCTCGTTTGTTGTAAACCCATCATGTTGTAGTATTGTTATTATGTTATAACTGTATATAGATCGTTCGCTCGTTTTCCTTGTACCTTGTAGCGAGATGTTCTTGTATTTTAGGTTCGCAGTGGTAGTTGATCTGTTGTATTATCATGATGATCGAATGATCGTATCTTTTGTCTACATATTTATTGAGCATACGTGGTAGTTGTCGCCATATTTTTAATGTCATCATTTCTCATTCTATCTATCCTGGTTTATATAATACTTTTTATCAATTCGCTTTTCATTGATTTTATTTTATTTTAGTTTTTTCCGTTCGCCTTATTTTTCTAATCCCCAAGGCGATGTGCGTTGCACTATGTTTTTATTTTGCGCCTGTCGGCCCAGTGCATCTGACTTCAGCATGCATTTTATGTAAGGGGCTGCTTCCTCCTGTATTTTCTAAGGATTTGCTTCCCCGGGGTAACGGCCGTGCTGTGATGGGGATCGAACCCAGCACCCTCGGTTTGTGAGCTGTGCCACTTAACCACTAGGCCACGCCGTCCCCTTATTGATTTGATTTAATTCTTATATAACACGTACAAATGTATTGGTGATGTTTAACAGGCACTTGAAATAATTGGCTAAAACCGCGTGAAGATCTAGACAATTAATTACATCCTGGCATACAGGACTGCTCGGTCTATGTCCACACTCATGATGTAATACAGGACTGCTCAGTTTCTGTTCATGGCAACATATGACTGATTGGTCTATGTCCCCAACTGATATACATGACTGCTCGGGCTACGTCCACAACTGATATACATGACTGCTCGGGCTATGTCCACAACTGATATACAGGACTGCTCGGGTTATGTCCACAACTGATATACATGACTGCTCGGGCTATGTCTCCAACTGATATACATGACTGCTCGGGCTATGTCCACAACTGATATACATGACTGCTCGGGCTATGTCCACAACTGATATACATGACTGCTCGGGCTATGTCCACAACTGATATACATGACTGCTCGGGCTATGTCCACAACTGATATACATGACTGCTCGGGCTATGTCCACAACTGATATACATGACTGCTCGGGCTATGTCCACAACTGATATACATGACTGCTCGGGCTATGTCCACATCTGATATACATGACTGTTCGGGCTATGTCCACAACTGATATACATGACTGCTCGGGCTATGTCCACAACTGATATACATGACTGCTAGGTCTACGTCCACAACTGATATACATGACTGCTCTGTCTTTTCTCACAATTGCTAGCTCGTGTTTTTCCTCATTTATTGTGAACGTTTGTTATTGTACTGAGTCACCATCTTTCGCGGACCAATTTGCACTTTTCAAATTACAATTTGCGGGATTCCCTAGAGATAAATTACGGGATAACTTGTTGAAGACTGGGTGAGACACCATACTCAAACATCTACGCTGGTGGACGCATGTTACATGAAGACCTTTTCTGTTACCAACTGCTGATGATGTATTACGGAAGGGAGTGTTGTAACAGTAACAACAATAAACAGTACTTGGTCTTGCCTTCCTTAGCTACCCTGGCATAACCCTCCACAGTACTTGGTCTTGCCTACCTTAGCTACCCTGGCATAACCCTCCACTGTACTTCGTCTTGCCTTCCTTAGCTGCCCCGACCTAACTTTCCACATTTCTTGGCCTTATCTTCCAGTTTTTCTCCTAGTATTCTTCAGAGTCCCAACTTGTCTCTTCCCTTTGTGATTACTAAAACCAGCTCATGTATCGGTACATTGACAGGTTACTTCCCTTTGGGTGAATCCTACCCATCTCTCCTTTCTTTCCAGAAACTCCAGTTGTATCATTTGTTGTCTTCCTTTTAGCCACAGATATGTACTTGGACTATAATGTACTTCCAGTGGCGGCTGTGGGCACTGCAGTATTTTGGACAGATACTTTTTCTAATGTACGATATAAACTAATTTTTTAATACGGTACCTTAAACCATCCTATAGAAAATGTATTTTCTTCCAGTCGCCAGGAAATGTAACGGGTACACTGAAGAATGCTACACTGGTCCTATATGGCACGAAATTCCAACCAGAATACCGGAAAACCTGGTCGTATAATTGTGGTGATGTGGCGAGACTTGATGTAAGTTTGTTATCTTTACAAGGGCTAGTCATTTCTTGATCGTCTTGAATATATTTCTTGCGTATTAGACAAACACACATATACTCGTGTATATATATATATATACATACATACACACATACATATATATGAAAACTTTAAAATTGCCATGTACGTTGGCGATTTCGTTGCTTAGGAATACAAGAGCGAGCTGTAGGTTACATCCTTTGTAGATGACACACATGACGTTATAGTATCCAATTAAAGATGACTGTTTCACCAGTGACATGAATATGATGAAAAGTCTTGTTCTGTTCCCCGTTTGTTAGCAACGATGTGAACCTATCCAAATGTATCTTCTTCTGCACTTATCCTGGAAACATCACCAGAGTCGACTGCAGCAGTTGAACGTTTATTGATGAAAACTTTGCTAGTGACTTTGAATGAAATAGATACAATTCTAGACATCAGTCAATGTTGAGCGCACCCTATCAATATCAGCCATGATGTGCTGCAGTTAACAAAGTGTTTGAAAGATGGATGTCACGGTAGCTGACTATAAAATTGAAACAACATACGTGGTGTTTGAGTGGCTATAGTTTGCTAGAGAAATCCACACTCTCTGTTGTCGCGGCGATGGGAATTTGGTGGATAATTGTACTGAACCAAATGGAGACTACTTTACATACACATTATTCAGTATGCGTCACTTTTTCTTACTACATTTTTAAAGCACAAAAACATGTCTGATTATCAATTGAAGTACCCTCGTGTGTTCGTGCATGTGTGTGATTGTATTTATTTGTTCTCAGCATGACCGCTCCTCCATGTACGGAAAGTAATGGCAACCTACTGCACTGTACACCTGTCAAGGAATTTATAACAGCCAGATAGGTTGGCGGTTGTAAGTTCATGCAACGGACATGCTACTTACGTTCTATATTTATATGTCAGCATGCTGCCCCCTGAGCGTCTTATGTTTACATAAACTATGCAACATGCATCTGTTTACGTGCATATTGTAAAGAATTACTAAACAAGGTTGTGTATGGGGCAAGCAAACTTATCACTTAGAACCACAGCTTCAGAATTAGGCAATGCAAGTGCTCAGATAGATACAGACTCCCAGTTAGGGGGCCAGTTCTAGAGGTGACTCTATGATACACATGTAGTGAATACGCTCAGCCACGCTCAGGGTAGAAGTGGGAGGATAAGTCAATAACTACATAGGGATTAAATCAATAAATATAGAGGGATTAAATCAATAAATATAGAGGGATTAAATCAATAAATATAGAGGGATTAAATCAATAAATATAGAGGGATTAAATCAATAACTATAGAAAGATTAAACCAATAACTATAGAAAGATTAAACCAATAACTATAGAAAGATTAAACCAATAACTATAGAGGGATTAAATCAATAAATATAGAAAGATTAAATCAATAACTATAGAGGGTTTACATTAATAAATATAGAAAGATTAAATCAATAAATATAGAAAGATTAAATCAATAACTATAGAGGGATTAAATCAATAACTATTAAGGGATTAAATCAATAAATATAGAGGGTTTACATCAATAAATATAGAAAGATTAAACCAATAACTATAGAGGGATTAAATCAATAAATATAGAAAGATTAAATCAATAAATATAGAAAGATTAAATCAATAACTATAGAGGGATTAAATCAATAACTATAAAGGGATTAAATCAATAACTATAGAGAGATTAAATCAATAACTTTAGATGGATTAAATCAATAAATATATAAGAGAAGGGATTAAATCAATTATAAATGAATTAAATCAATAACTATAAAGGGATTAAATCAATAAATATACAGGGACTAAATCAATAAATATAGAGGGATTAAATCAATAACTACAAAGGGATTAAATCAATAACTATAGAGAGATTTAATTTTTGGGGTGGATTAAGTAAATGGCTATAGAGGGTAAATAGATATATAGATGGATTAAGTAAATAACTTTATAAGAGAAGGGATTATGTAAATAACTTTATCAGAGAAAGAATTATGTAAATAACTTTATAAGAGGAGGGATTATGCAAATAACTATACCTATAGATTTATATAATTAAATTTTATTATTTTATTCATAATGAATTAATTAGGTAATAGATACTTCTTCTTTGTCATTTGATCTCAAACTCTTGCTACGAAGCCCTAAAAAGGGTTTCACAAGTAGCACGATGTAGTCCAGAGAACAGCAGGCATTGTGTCATAGTTTACAGCGTGACTGCGATATTTGCACCTTTCGGCATGTCATTTTTGGGTATGAAGTCAGCCTTCCCGCTTTGATCCCTTCACCTTAGCCAGTCTGCCATGTTGCAGCCTGTTATCCAGGATCACCATCTGGAGGTGGAGAAGGCATTGACAACTCTGGATCGCTGTCCCTGACATTAGCAGTCAGCTTTGGGTCGCTGGCTGTTACAGCTCATGCACTGCTCAGCATCTTGATCCCAGTTTTAATGGATAATTTCAAAGACTTTCAATGTCGTGACTGTGCATGATTTTGACCGTAATATATAAGCAAGTCACCACTCAGTTGTTTTGAGGTGCAGTGCAAACATACGGAGACTGTGCCTTTACCTATATAATAGTTCTGTTATATGTTGGAATAAACAAGCTGTATGTGTATTTCTTAGAAATTACATTTGATAAATAGTGTTTTAGTTACATACCATATCTGAAAAGTAGTGTTTTAGTTACATACCATATCTGAAAAGTAGTGTTTTAGTTACATACCATATCTGAAAAGTAGTGTTTTAGTTACATACCATATCTGAAAAGTAGTGTTTTAGTTACATACCATATCTGAAAAGTAGTGTTTTAGTTACATACCATATCTGAAAAGTAGTGTTTTAGTTACATACCATATCTGAAAAGTAGTGTTTTAGTTACATACCATATCTGAAAAGTAGTGTTTTAGTTACATACCATATCTGAAAAGTAGTGTTTTAGTTACATACCATATCTGAAAAGTAGTGTTTTAGTTACATACCATATCTGAAAAGTAGTGTTTTAGTTACATACCATATCTGAAAAGTAGTGTTTTAGTTACATACCATATCTGAAAAGTAGTGTTTTAGTTACATACCATATCTGAAAAGTAGTGTTTTAGTTACATACCATATCTGAAAAGTAGTGTTTTAGTTACATACCATATCTGAAAAGTAGTGTTTTAGTTACATACCATATCTGAAAAGTAGTGTTTTAGTTACATACCATATCTGAAAAGTAGTGTTTTAGTTACATACCATATCTGAAAAGTAGTGTTTTAGTTACATACCATATCTGAAAAGTAGTGTTTTAGTTACATACCATATCTGAAAAGTAGTGTTTTAGTTACATACCATATCTGAAAAGTAGTGTTTTAGTTACATACCATATCTGAAAAGTAGTGTTTTAGTTACATACCATATCTGAAAAGTAGTGTTTTAGTTACATACCATATCTGAAAAGTAGTGTTTTAGTTACATACCATATCTGAAAAGTAGTGTTTTAGTTACATACCATATCTGAAAAGTAGTGTTTTAGTTACATACCATATCTGAAAAGTAGTGTTTTAGTTACATACCATATCTGAAAAGTAGTGTTTTAGTTACATACCATATCTGAAAAGTAGTGTTTTAGTTACATACCATATCTGAAAAGTAGTGTTTTAGTTACATACCATATCTGAAAAGTAGTGTTTTAGTTACATACCATATCTGAAAAGTAGTGTTTTAGTTACATACCATATCTGAAAAGTAGTGTTTTAGTTACATACCATATCTGAAAAGTAGTGTTTTAGTTACATACCATATCTGAAAAGTAGTGTTTTAGTTACATACCATATCTGAAAAGTAGTGTTTTAGTTACATACCATATCTGAAAAGTAGTGTTTTAGTCAAATACCATATCTGAAAAGTAGTGTTTTAGTCAAATACCATATCTGAAAAGTAGTGTTTTAGTTACATACCATATCTGAAAAGTAGTGTTTTAGTTACATACCATATCTGAAAAGTAGTGTTTTAGTCAAATACCATATCTGAAAAGTAGTGTTTTAGTCAAATACCATATCTGAAAAGTAGTGTTTTAGTTACATACCATATCTGAAAAGTAGTGTTTTAGTTACATACCATATCTGAAAAGTAGTGTTTTAGTTACATACCATATCTGAAAAGTAGTGTTTTAGTTACATACCATATCTGAAAAGTAGTGTTTTAGTCAAATACCATATCTGAAAAGTAGTGTTTTAGTCAAATACCATATCTGAAAAGTAGTGTTTTAGTTACATACCATATCTGAAAAGTAGTGTTTTAGTTACATACCATATCTGAAAAGTAGTGTTTTAGTTACATACCATATCTGAAAAGTAGTGTTTTAGTTACATACCATATCTGAAAAGTAGTGTTTTAGTCAAATACCATATCTGAAAAGTAGTGTTTTAGTCAAATACCATATCTGAAAAGTAGTGTTTTAGTTACATACCATATCTGAAAAGTAGTGTTTTAGTTACATACCATATCTGAAAAGTAGTGTTTTAGTCAAATACCATATCTGAAAAGTAGTGTTTTAGTCAAATACCATATCTGAAAAGTAGTGTTTTAGTTACATACCATATCTGAAAAGTAGTGTTTTAGTTACATACCATATCTGAAAAGTAGTGTTTTAGTTACATACCATATCTGAAAAGTAGTGTTTTAGTTACATACCATATCTGAAAAGTAGTGTTTTAGTTACATACCATATCTGAAAAGTAGTGTTTTAGTTACATACCATATCTGAAAAGTAGTGTTTTAGTTACATACCATATCTGAAAAGTAGTGTTTTAGTTACATACCATATCTGAAAAGTAGTGTTTTAGTTACATACCATATCTGAAAAGTAGTGTTTTAGTTACATACCATATCTGAAAAGTAGTGTTTTAGTTACATACCATATCTGAAAAGTAGTGTTTTAGTTACATACCATATCTGAAATATAGTGTTTTAGTCAAATACCATATCTGAAATATAGTGTTTTAGTTACATACCATATCTGAAATATAGTGTTTTAGTCAAATACCATATCTGAAATATAGTGTTTTAGTTACATACCATATCTGAAAAGTAGTGTTTTAGTTACATACCATATGTATGCGTGAGTGTATGATTGCGTGTCTGTAGAAGATGGGTGGATAGTTCTCCTTAATCAGTGACTAGCCATTTATAGGTCTTAATAAATAACTGGCTGGGGGAAGTGGGGGGAGAGTTGGTGTTACAATAGATTAGAGGTGAGGTGCTCATCTTTTAGAAAACAGCTGAAAGCTCGAGACGGAGGGATGTTCAACCCCCACAGGTTTCAAGCATCACCTGATCTCAAGGAAGTTGAGACCAGTGTCTTGTTCTATTGGAGATGGACAATAAATTTGGTCCTGTGTACACACAGTGCACATAAAAGAACTCTTGGTAGAAGAAAATTGAAAAGTGCAGGTTGTTAGTCATTGTCCAGGAGAAAATTCTAAAGGTACCTAAAATCTTATACAATTGTGGTCTGTATTAAGGTACCTAAAATCTTATACAATTGTGGCCTGTATTAAGGCTAAAAGGAGGCAGCTCAACCATTATGCAAAGACACAACAGGCCAATCACTGATTCTACAGCACACTCATTTGCAAGCATACACAAAGACATCTACACCCTCTGGGGTAGAAGAGGAGTGACTAAATGAAATGAAATAATTGGTAACTCTAACTCTAACCTACTATAAAACACACAAAGTAAGCAGCCATTACTTAGGTGACTAATGGAAGCCATGTACACCGATTACTTGCGCTGTGTAAAGCCACCTACATATTTATCAAAAAGCACATTTTGAATTGATTTGATTGGTTGCTTAAGGAGATTTCATATTTGAAAAAATAATGGCTTCCAGACATCCAAGATTTGACAAATGGATTTACTTTTACATTACGTATAATAGTAAAACTCTTTTGAGAAAAAATTATGTGAAGAAATTATGTATGTCCATATGTTGAAATAAATAAGGGAAACTCATACATATTATTGGTAATCTGTATATGTTGACATCTTTGTGTGTAGGATATTCAGGGTGGGCCTCATACTGGCAGTGTAGGACATACAGCACCAATCAGAGATCAAGTAAACTAACTCTCTCCTTCTATGTCTAGTCATACATTGTTTTGTTTGAGGTTTGATTTGTTGAGTTTCTTCAGGACATGCAGCACGAGGGCCACCTTGACAGAAGTGTTCCAAAGACTGAAAACCCTAACTTGACCCCACTATGTGCAGTCATACTGCCCTGTTTAATTTCTTTGTGACTTTCAGAGTTGGTTCCATTCTGGCAGCACAGTTCACTGAGAAATACCCTAACTTTGTGCCTCTATGTCCAGTCAAACATCCTTTGTTTGAGGCTTGATTTGTTTAGTTTCTTTAGGGTATACAGCATGAAGGCCACATTGACAGCAGTATTCAAAGACTGAAGCTTCTCTTTCTATCCTAGCATGTCCAGTCAGACAAGCTTTATTTAATGTTTCATTTATTTTGTCCATTTGTTCAGGCCAGCCAGAATTATCTCCATACTGACAGCAACATACAAAGACTAGGGAATGTAGTTGTCTCCCAGCTGACACTATAGAGCAACAATATTACATTCTTATTGAGTAATCTAATCAGGAACCTATAAGGATAGGCGCAAGGCATGATTGTCTGTAGCAGACACCACCAGACAAAGCCACCAACTACAGACACAAGACATGTAGGTTCAATCACATAAATGTATATCTGGAGTCTGCAAGTGAATGTGATAACTAAAGATGGCAGTTACATCATACATGGGACATATCAACAGCCGCAGGTGTAATATGGTGCTAACACTTGCAAAACTAGATAAGAAAGGTAAGAAGATGTAAAAAGAGGGCCTTTAGAACAAATTTGAAGGGGATAGCTAAGGGATGCTGATCAAATTCTGAAGAATGACAAATTGAATTAAAGTAAGACATTGCTCGGATGACATGAACTGTAACACATTTGAAATATAACAATGTTGTTGATGAAATATATTTGAGAAACCTTCACAAGACTTGATGTTTTTCTATTTTCAAATGTTGTTTTTCTAGTTTTACAATTTGGAACGTAAATCGATGAGGGCAGATGAATAATAATAATAGTTGCTCATCACAAGTGCAGATAATGACAGCATCAGACTTGTGTTGTGATACGTGATTGGCATGGTTGTAACGATCTGTCCTAGCTTGCCAGGCCTTACTACACATGGGAGACACATGTCCTACCACACATGGGGCACACATGTCTGTCCTACCACACATGGGACACACATGTCCTACCACACATGGGGCACACACGTCCTACCACACATGGGGCACACACGTCCTATCACACATGGGGCACACATGTCTGTCCTACCACACATGGGACACACATGTCCTACCACACATGGGGCACACATGTCCTACCACACATGGGGCACACATGTCCTACCACACATGGGGCACACACGTCCTACCACACATGGGGCACACACGTCCTATCACACATGGGACACACATGTATGTCCTACAACACATGGGGCACACATGTCCTACCACACATGGGGCACACACGTCCTACCACACATGGGGCACACACGTCCTACCACACATGGGACACACATGTCCTACCACACATGTGACACACATGTCCTACCACACATGTCCTACCACACATGGGAGACACATGTTTTACCACACATGTCCTACCACACATGGGTAACACATGTTTTACCACACATGTCCTACCACACATGTCCTACCACACATGTCCTACCACATGGGACACACATGTCCTACCACACATGGGAAACACATGTTTTACCACACATGTCCTACCATACATGTCCTACAACACATGTCCTACCACATGGGACACACATGTCCTACCACACATGTCCTACCACACATGGTACACATGTCCTACCAGATGTGGGACATACATGTCCTACCACACATGGGACACACTTGTCCTACCACACGTGGGACACACAGGCCATACATGTGCCATGAGACGTACATGCGATGGCTGGGTTCAGTAGTTGAACTATTGCACATTCTGTGTGTTTCGGTAGTGCACCTTCTCTGAGACAATCCACGTTGATTCCAGGAAACAAAAACAAGGCACAGAATAAGCTCCAAAGCACACAATTATAGGTGATTGCAGAGATGTGTACATGTGTCCAGTAACCTCATCAAGTCAAGTAATAATGCTATGGAAACTACTACTACAAGAACACATTACACTGCAGGCTTCATGGCAGGGTGCAAACGTTCAGTAAAGACCCTATACTCAGTAGGGACCCAATATAGGACATTAATGTTAATCTGAAACAGCTACTACAAGAACACATTACACTGCAGGCTTCATGGCAGGGTGCAAACGTTCAGTAAAGACCCTATACTCAGTAGGGACCCAATATAGGACATTAATGTTAATCTGAAACAGCTACTACAAGAACACATTACACTGCAGGCTTCATGGCAGGGTGCAAACGTTCAGTAAAGACCCTATACTCAGTAGGGACCCAATATAGGACATTAATGTTAATCTGAAACAGCTACTACAAGAACACATTACACTGCAGGCTTCATGGCAGGGTGCAAACGTTCAGTAAAGACCCTATACTCAGTAGGGACCCAATATAGGACATTAATGTTAATCTGAAACAGCTACTACAAGAACACATTACACTGCAGGCTTCATGGCAGGGTGCAAACGTTCAGTAAAGACCCTATACTCAGTAGGGACCCAATATAGGACATTAATGTTAATCTGAAACAGCTACTACAAGAACACATTACACTGCAGGCTTCATGGCAGGGTGCAAACGTTCAGTAAAGACCCTATACTCAGTAGGGACCCAATATAGGACATTAATGTTAATCTGAAACAGCTACTACAAGAACACATTACACTGCAGGCTTCATGGCAGGGTGCAAACGTTCAGTAAAGACCTTATACTCAGTAGGGACCCAATATAGGACATTAATGTTAATCTGAAACAGCTATTATCCCAATATTGGTTAACTATTTTATTTCTTGCTAAACAGTTTCCTACAAAAGTTATGCTCTATTCTATTAAGAATCTATGTTAATGCACTGCGGGCAGACCTGCAAGTACTCTGTCCCTCTTAGTAAATGGTGTAGAGTGAAGATACTGAAGGTTCTTGTAGCTCACCAGCTATACACACTCCTGCTCAATCCTTTCAGGCGTTCTTCTCTGTAAGACTCGCATATGATTTCAGAACTTCGCAATCTGTAGAAAGGTTTGTTACTTCAAGTCAGTATCATGACAGCTGAGTTTTTTGTTCAAATGATATCATCAAAGTCGTCCTCAGGCTAAACAAAATAGTCTCCTTCTGGGCACGTTGTGACAGGTGAATGGAGAAGGTTGTGCATGGGACTCGCAACCTCATCATATAAAAACCATTGCTACTGAAAGCAAACAGTAAACAAGTGAATTCAAGATTTCCTAAAGGTTGGTTAGGGTCAATCAAATATAGTGTTGGATATGTAATCTGTGGTGACAGGTCAATGATGAATGATACACATGTTTCCATAAACAGTACTGCATTAACATGTTTCCATAAACAGTTCCCCATTTATCTGTTTCCATAAACAGTGCCCCATTCATCTGTTTCCATAAACAGTTCCACATTTCACTGTTTCCATAAACAGTACTCCATTCAACTTTTTCCATAAACAGTGCCCAATGCATCTGTTTCCATAAACAGTACCACATTTATCTGTTTCCATAAACAGTGCCCCATTCATCTGTTTCCATAAACCCATAAACAGTGCCCCATTCATCTGTTTCCATTAACAGTGCCCCATTCATCTGTTTCCATAAACAGTGCCCCATTCATCTGTTTCCATAAACAGTGCCCCATTCATCTGTTTCCATAAACAGTACTCCGTTCATCTATTTCCATGGTCTCACTTCTTTTTTCCAAGTGACTTGTTCATTGTCGATGGTTCTGCAACACACAGTAATGAACAAACAACAACGGCACAACAGCCAGGCACAAACTGATATGGTCCTGTCCGGCCAATATGTCAGGTGATTTCAGGGAAGTTTACATCTCAGGTCTGCAATAATCTTTGCCTGGTCCATAATGATCACCTTCAGCTGTGGAAGTTTTTACCAAAAAAAACTTTGAGAATTTATGGACACAAATAAGAGAAGTTATATCCAATGATCAATTTATTAAAATAAATTAGAACTTTAGAAAATGAGACATCTAAATAACCATTTTGTTAAAATAAATAAGACAAGTTTTTTTTTAAGGAGGACTGATGATGCAGAGAAAGTCACAAGGAATCTGCATCCCAGATTTGCCTATTTTCTTCTAGAATATCTTAGTAACTGAAATATTTTTACAAAGTATGAATAGCAGAAGATGGCAGCAGAAATGTGTAATCACAGAATCTCTATCCTAGGACTGGCTGAAAGAAAATGGAAAGGTATGAATAGGGCAAAATAAAACACAGGGAAACGCTGTTGTCCTTAGGACACACCATAGTAAAGGTTTGGCCATAATGCTATTAAATGTATTTTGTTTTTTTGCGTTCACCTTATTTCTCTCTAATCCACTTAGGTTACACCCCTTGGGTAGAAGAGGAGTGACTAACACTTAGGCTACACCCCTTGGGTAGAAGAGGAGTGACTAACACTTAGGCTACACCCCTTGGGTAGAAGAGGAGTGACTAACACTTAGGCTACACCCCTTGGGTAGAAGAGGAGTGGTTAACACTTAGGTTACACCCCTTGGGTAGAAGAGAAGTGACTAACACTTAGGCTACACCCCTTGGGTAGAAGAGGAGTGACTAACACTTAGGTTACACCCCTTGGGTAGAAGAGGAGTGACTAACACTTAGGCTACACCCCTTGGGTAGAAGAGGAGTGACTAACACTTAGGCTACACCCCTTGGGTAGAAGAGGAGTGGCTAACACTTAGGCTACACCCCTTGGGTAGAAGAGGAGTGGCTAAAACTTAGGCTACACCCCTTGGGTAGAATAGGAGTGGCTAACACTTAGGCTACATGCCTTGGGTAGAAGAGGAGTGGCTAACACTTAGGCTACACCCCTTGGGTAGAATAGGAGTGGCTAACACTTAGGCTATACCCCTTGGGTAGAATAGGAGTGGCTAAGTAAAGTACTTGGTACAGTTTGACAAAGAGAAGAAATACCAGCAGACTGGAAGGAAGGTTATGCAGTCAAGTTGCCAATGAACATAAATCTGCAGCAGTGTACAACTTATAGAGAAACAACGCTATTATCTGTGTCTGAGAAAATATTAAACTGGATCATACTAGAGAGATTTAAATAAGCTGTAGACAAACAGGCTTAATATGAAATAGATACTATATAGACCAGACACTGAGAATAAGAATTGAACAAAGTGTGAAATAGAACTCGCCACTTTATTTGGAGTCAATGACTTTGAAAACGTATTTGACAGCTTAGACAGAATTACTCTGCAAGTTGCTCAGATACGATGGAGTGTACTTTGCAAGTTGCTCAGATACGATGGAGTGTACTTTGCAAGTTGCTCAGATACAATGGAGTGTACTTTACAAGTTGCTCAGATACGATGGAGTGTACTTTGCAAGTTGCGCAGATACGATGGAGTGTACTTTGCAAGTTGCTCAGATACGATGGAGTGTCTGTGAAGTTCACTAACATAATTAATAAAACATATCAAGATATGTTTAGGAGCCGCGTAGCGCAGTGGTTAGCGCGCTGGCTTCGCATCTGAGTGGTCCTGGGTTCATTCCCAAGTTGAGGCGGTAATGTTTTTTTCAGACCGCAATGGCTCCCGGGTCGACCCAGCCTTAAATGGGTACCGGTTCAGTCCAGGAAGTAAAAGCGGCGAGGGAGAGGAGATGGCTACCGCCCTCATATAGCCGAGCCTTTGAAATGTGAGATCGCTAACACCTCACACCCCTACGGCAGTAATGCTATGGGATACTTTACTTTACTTTACTTTACAAGATATGAAATGTGGAGTTCTACATGAAGGTCACCTTTCTGAACCCTGTGAGATAAGAATTGGTATGAGACAGGTAATATCTCTTTCTGCTGACAATTGAATAAATTATAAAGACAAAAACATCAACCAACAAAACTTTAAACAAAAGCAACTTGATGATCTGCATTTTGCCACTAACTTGATTCTTCTGTCCCATAACCACAATCAGATGGCAAATAAGATAAGCGTACTCGATGAGAGGTCAGATAACTCTGGCATGAGAACACTGACATACTCGTTCATGCACTTGTACCGTTAAAGAGTCGTGAGAAGCTCTAGTCATCTTTCTTGGATCAAATGTGTTGTGTCATATTATAAGCATGTAATGTTGTAGGATTTCTTTAATGTCATCTATCCATCAACTCTACATCATCTCTCGTGCCTAGTACCAGATCATCTTTCATTGTAAATGTGCAGTGGCAGTTGATCAGGTTTTCTTCTCATGAGATGACTGAACAATAATTTTTTCTGTCTTGAAATGTATTCACTGCAAGAAGTAGATATCACCATATTCCTAATGTCCATATTTCTCATGTCCATTTTTTTTCGTGACACTGATGACTTTTGCTTAGATATTTCATTTCACAGCTGTAATTTTCTGCTTCACTGCTTTGTATAAGAACCAAATTTGACATTTATAGGATAAAATCTGATTAGCATAGTGGTACAGCATTTGCTCCTCATGGCAAAGGTAAAAGATTCAACTGTCTTTACCAGCATGCACCAGTCAATCCAGATGTAAATGGGTATATGGCATACTATAAGAGAATGAAAAGCAGCAAGGAAGGGAAATGTGGTCTTGTACAATGAAGTTTCTAACACTTCATCCCAGACAGCCATGTCTGTTATGGAACAGCCTTTGCCATTAACACAGAGTTGGTATAAATATATTGTCTATTAGTTAATCCAAAGAGAAAACATAACGATTATGAAAACAAATGCAGCTCTCGACAGTGAGAACATGTTCTTGGTATAGACAAAGTAGGACGTACATACCAAAATAATAATACAAAAGGTCAGAGGAGCTTTCATTGTATTGGGGAACTAGTGGAAAACAAAAGTAGAAAGTATGTGCAACACAGAAATAAAAATCTTCAACTCCAATGTGAAGTATGTTCTGTTGTATGGCTGTGAAACATGGAGGGCAACAAAAACAACAATGAAAATGATACATAATTTCATAAATGGGTGTCGGTACAGAATATAGAGATTGAAATGGTATGATAAGATCACTAATATGGAACTGTTGGAAAGAACCAGACAGATATCAGTATAACATGACGTGAGGAGAAGGTTCTGGTGTTGGATAGGACAGGCGTTAATGAAACTAGTTGATAGCATTACAAGACTTAACTTAACTTAACGTCTTTATACTGGCTTAGACGGCTCTGCAGAATCTGTATACAACCAGTTTCTTGTGCAAGTACATCGTAATAGACTCAAACACTAGAGCTAAGTAGACCCGCAGCCAGTTAGGCGCCATTCATGCTGCTCTTAACAAACCATCTGGGGCAAAGTACAATAATTTTTGGGTAGATTTTTAGCTTGAATTTTGTTCGGGCAGCAGCCGTTAAGCCTTCTCTTTTCAATTTCTAACTTACAAGGGATTTTTAACGTGCTTGACACTGAAAACAGGAGTCTGATCTCACTACCTGATCTCTGGATCAGGGGAATTTTTACCAGAAGATCTTGGATTACTGGATGATCTGTTCTTCAGGGGTGATTACACCATTGCGGGTCCCAACTTCTCTTCCAACGGTCTGTCTTGGGTCATGGTGGACCAGTGGATAATGAGTCGCCCATCAGTGGCATTGTGAATGTTGTTCCTGGATGCAAGGGAGTCGGACCAACATGTTGTGGTCATCCATGTGATCATTTCTTGTTTCTAGGGTACCATATTGCTGTTGATGTGCTCCATCGATCATCCGTTCTTTCACAGTAAGTGCCCCTACCCCAAGCAATGTTTCATCTTGTCTGCATAAATAACTGCATCTTCCACCAGGACAATTGACGTATGTTGAAGTTATGAAGCCCCTTTGTGCATTGGCAATGAAGCTTCTGGCTAACCATGCATCTCTCAAGGGAGGCTTGGATGAGCTTGTACTCCATCTCCTTTAAAGTGTCCATGTTTTCTCCGCATAGCATATTGCAGGTAGTACTAACCAACAAATACCCCAGTTTGACACACCCACATTCCTTGGAGTCACATTTGTCTCGAGACTTACCCGGAAGCCAAATATAGAGAAAATCCAAACAAGGGTCATCAAAAGACTCTCAGTGATGAAAAACTGGCTGGTACATAGTGGGGGGACCAACAAAAAAATCCTCAAGCAAGGCTACACTGGTGCAATCAGACCAATCATGGAATATGTTTCTAGCCCTTCAAAAAATCCACTATTCTAAAGGAGCTTAACCCATTACACCCCAAGCCTTAAAATGACTCGCCTTTATCCGTGATCACACTTTGTTTCAGAGTAGATGCCTTATCCATGCTTATTTTCTTCATCTAGGCCATCGCTGTCTTCACATTTTTGGTCCATCTACCCTGACTGGTTGGTTAAAGGGAAAGTACATAGGCCTTTTTGTTAGTGGTTTCAGGCATACTAGGGTGTAAAGGGTTAAGAGAAAGTATCCTAGCAACTCTTGGACACACATGTACACAGATGTACACAGATGGATCTGCCTTGGAAAGCGATAAAAGGGAAGGCAGTAGAATCTACATCAAACACTCCAATGGCGACATAAAATAATCACTCTATACCAGCAGGACAGACTTGTACCAATTTCAGAGCTGAAGCAAGAGCTGTTCATGCAGCAACTCAGATGGGTCTAAGAGACACTGCCACGTGCGATTATGAAGCACACAAGCAAACACCAAAACATATTATGCAGGACTGCCCTACCCATGCAGCTTAAAAAGTTGTGTGGGACCGGCAAAAACTTGAAATGCAGTATCCTTCGTGAACCTCGCCGGCCTAGAAGCATAGCATCAGTTAGATAAAGAAGAAGAAGGTGGTACTGTGGAGTTGAATAGAGAGCTGTGCAGGCTCTGGTCAGAGATGTTGTTCAGTACAGGTTTTATCAAAGATAAAGCCATCCCGCCGTCTTTTCAACACTAATTTAAGTTGTTCTGCATGTTAAGCAGGCATCCAAGGTAGATCATCATCCACTTTCTATCCATCTAGAAAAATCCATGTGAAAGAAAATCCTGGTCTCCAGCGTGATTCGAACTCGTGACATTTAGCACCCGAGGCGGACACCTTACCTCGACACCACTCTATTCTGGAATCCATAAGTCAAAAGAAGCAGAAGAAGACCAAAACACACAAGGAGAAAAGAGCTCAAGAAATAAATAAAGGAAACAGGGAAGACATGGCCAGAGCTGGAATGTTAGCCCAGGACAGGATGACTTAACTTATCTTAACTTAACGTCTTTATACTGGTTTAGAAGACTCTGCAGAGTCTGTATACAGCAAGTTTCATTTACATCACCTTGCTCTAAAAGCTATGCGCATCCAATTTATTCTTAAATTCATTAACTGTCCCTGCCTCCACTACCTCCCATGGCAATGCATTCCAAGCATTCACCACTCTCTGACTAAAAAAATATTTCCTAATATCTAATCTGGACCTTTTTTAGTTAATTTGTAGATATGCCCTCTTGTTCTTGTGGGTGGCTGTATTTTAATAAACTTGTTATAGTCTAATCTATGCATTCCTCTGATTATCTTATAAACCTGTATTAAGTCACCTCTAATTCTTCTCTCTTCTAGACACTGTAGGTCTGTTTTTCTGAGTCTTTCCTCATCTGCAATTCTGAAATCCCACTATCAGCTTTGACGCTCTTTTTTGTATTCTTTCCAGCATGTTTATATCCCCTCTATGATAAGAACTCCACACCTGTACACACAGTATTCCAATCTAGGTCTAACTAATGCTTTATACAGTTTGACTATCACTTCCTTGCTTCTATGTTTAATATTTCTTTTTATCATACCTAACATTGCATTTGCCTTTTTCACTGCTATCTGGACTTGCTCACTCACCTTACCTGTATGATCTATTATAACCTCTAGGTTCCTTTCCTTATCTATCTTTCTAATATTGTTCACTTGGCGTTTCTTTGCTGAAGAATTGTGCTCTATAGGGAGCCAAAAGGTTTTGATGATGATATGTTGTGTAAAGTCTATGAACATGTTAAATAAAGGAATTCTAAAATTATGTAAACTTTTGAAGACATTTCTGAATTTGAAGCGATTGAAGAGTACCCCCTAAAAAATATTAAATAACAGATGACTGGAAAATATTGTTAAAATCCAAGGGAGACTAAATTAAAACTTTTGGCCAATGTTGAGAGAATTTGATTGCCAAAATTATTGCTGAAAGGAAAGAAGAGGAAGATGAAGAAAAGATGCCAAATTTGATAGCACCAAATAAAAAGATTTGACAAAGCATAAAAGGAAAATTAATAAACCTGATAGAATTCGAGCAGTAGAAAACAGCAGACACTTCGACCAATCATACATTCCATAGGTCAAATAAAAACAAGAGAAGAAAACCTGACATCTTTAGTACCTGATATGGTCCTGTTATACTGAATTGACAACTGAACTGTTCTGGATTGTGAAACCTTTTACCAAATTTTGAGTTTTGAATTGCAGTTTCATTTTCCTGGAATATTAGCGTATTATATTTTTGTCTACTCGGTCATTGGGCATAAAGTAAACATTCTGAATATTTGACACAATCTGAAAGAGGAAATTGCTTGATTAAAATTGGACCTCTCTTAAATCATTAAAATTGGACTGCTTTCAAATAATTTAAATTAGATCTCTGCAAGAAAAAGGAAAACGAACTCAGTATAGAGTTTGTACTCCAACGCCACATCAACCTATAGTCAACCATAACTGAAAAATAGCCTAAAACTACAAATAATTGGACCTCTCTCAAATCATTATCAATTTATAACTTACCTCAGCATTTTCCTGTTCCAGTTTGGCTACACGTTCAGTTAGCAGGGAGACTGTGTCCTAGATCAGAAAAAATCACAGCTAACTTCATTATAAATCTATTAGCAATCATAAAAATAAAATCACAGTTCACTAGATTCTAAATTTGTTGGTGATCATAAAAAATCACAGCTAACTTAATTCTAAATCTGTTAGCAATCAGAACAAAAATCACAGCTAACTTAATTCTAAATCTGTTAGCAATCAGAACAAAAATCACAGCTAACTTAATTCTAAATCTGTTAGCGATCAGAAAAAATCACAGCTAACTTAATTATAAATCTGTTAGCGATCAGAAAAAATCACAGCTAACTTAATTCTAAATCTGTTAGCGATCAGAACAAAAATCACAGCTAACTTAATTCTAAATCTGTTAGCGATCAGAAAAAATCACAGCTAACTTAATTATAAATCTGTTAGCGATCAGAAAAAATCACAGCTAACTTAATTCTAAATCTGTTAGCGATCAGAAAAAATCACAGCTAACTTAATTCTAAATCTGTTAGCGATCAGAACAAAAATCACAGCTAACTTAATTCTAAATCTGTTAGCGATCAGAACAAAAATCACAGCTAACTTAATTCTAAATCTGTTAGCGATCAGAACAAAAATCACAGCTAACTTAATTCTAAATCTGTTAGCGATCAGAACAAAAATCACAGCTAACTTAATTCTAAATCTGTTAGCGATCAGAAAAAAATCACAGCTAACTGGAGCGACAGGGATACCTTCTTTCACCTATCCCATTCCTGCCGGCTATATATTGGATAATGAAGACATCAAATAATGGAAAACTAACTTATGGCCAGCGGACACTATGGTCGTAAATGGAAGACCTGCACTAGGCAAATATGGAGATCTAGAGAGATCAAGATCTGCACCAAAGTCAGTGCTGTTGTACAAATCCATAACATGTTAAATAACCAAGGTATTTTACAACAAAAGCTCAAGTCCTTCATTGGCAGAGAGGTTAGTGCTTAGTTCAATAATGAAGGAAACAAAGGCCAAACTAAAGGCAGGGCAACTGCTGAAGAAAATATAACGATGATTAGAAACAGCCTTACAGGCAAATGGTACAGGGAACACCCAGAATCTGGTATAAATAGAGGCACACTACTTCTAGTGGAGCCGCGTAGCGCAGTGGTTAGCGCGCTGGCTTTGCATCTGAGTGGTCCTGGGTTCATTCCCCAGTTGAGGCGGTAATGTTTTTTTAAAAACCGCAATGGCTCCCGGGTCGACCCAGCCTTAAATGGGTACTGGTTCAGTCCAGGAAGTAAAAAGCGGCGAAGGAGAGGAGATGGCTACCGCCCGCATATAGCCGAGCCTTGGAAATGTGAGATCGCTAACACCTCACACCCCTACGGCAGTAATGCTATGGGATACTTTACTTTACTTTTTTTACTTCTTGCCAAGAATAGATCAACTGACAATACTCAGACTGATAACTAACATCTGACACATATATCACTCAATCAACAAATTCAGCAATCTGACATACAGACACGTGTCTTATACTGCAGGACAATCATAGAGCAGAGAATCTTCTGCTCATCATTAGATGCATTATTCATCTTCATTCCTGTTCTTATCGTCACAATCACAGAGCAGAGAATCTTATCAATAAATAAAATATTCAGCTTTATTCCTCAGTTCTCATCATCAATAGATTTGATGGGATATTCTGTGTTATGTGACAATTATCTGATAATTTGATGGGATATTCTGTGTCATGTGACAATTACCTCATAATTTGATGGGATATTCTGTGTCATGTGACAATTATCTCATAAGTTGATGGGATATTCTGTGTCATGTGACAATTACCTCATAATTTGATGGGATATTCTGTGTCATGTGATAATTATCTCATAATTTGATGGGATATTCTGTGTCATGTGACAATTACCTCATAATTTGATGGGATATTCTGTGTCATGTGACAATTACCTCATAATTTGATGGGATATTCTGTGTCATGTGACAATTACCTCATAATTTGATGGGATGATGAGCTTCCTCTCTGGTGATCTAGAAGGTGCTTGAGGTGAGGCATCTAACCCAGATGGTGGTGGTAACAGTGGTGATGATGTGTTATGGCATTCGGCCAGCGACTGCGGTGGCAAGGTTTTATCACAATCACCTGGGCTCAGGATTGGTATTGGGATTACCTCGGCCTCATCCATTTCCTAGGTATAAGTAAGAGAAACCACAGTTAATGTATCTGTCCCAGTTTTTGCTGGTTTCCCCACACAAAGTGAGACTACGTCTAAGAGCTTACCAGGAGTGGTCTGAATGAGAAGGCATGGCATTTATAACCTTCTAATTTTCACATTTTAAAAATTACATCAAAAACATTTACCCATTTTTGGGCACACCCATTGTCTTGTAAATCCATGACATTGTCACAAAGCACTGAAAGTGTTCCTAACCAGATTGGCAAATCTGTTAGTTTCCACTACAAATGCATTTGTAACATCTACATAAACAAACTAAACAGACCTACCATAGAAAAATCTGTTGCAGCAACTTAACTTCACCCCAATCAATAAAGGGATAACCTCCCAAATCCATGTGCAACAGACACATTTTTATTAGAAATTGTCTAAAGTCAAAATAACCATTGTATTGTTATTGAGGCGGGCCGAAATGGTCTTGTTTTCGATTCAGCCGTTTCTATAGCAAAACAGTTGTTAACACAACCAATACACTGGTGAGTATACAGAGACAATGTTAACACAACCAATACACTGGTGAGTATACAGAGACAATGTTAACACAACCAATACACTGGTGAGTATACAGAGACAATGTTAACACAACCAATACACTGGTCAGTATACAGAGACAATGTTAACACAACCAATACACTGGTGAGTATACAGAGACAATGTTAACACAACCAATACACTGGTCAGTATACAGAGACAATGTTAACACAACCAATACACTGGTCAGTATACAGAGACAATGTTAACACAACCAATACACTGGTCAGTATACAGAGACAATGTTAACACAACCAATACACTGGTGAGTATACAGAGACAATGTTAACACAACCAATACACTGGTGAGTATACAGAGACAATGTTAACACAACCAATACACTGGTCAGTATACAGAGACAATGTTAACACAACCAATACACTGGTCAGTATACAGAGACAATGTTAACACAACCAATACACTGGTGAGTATACAGAGACAATGTTAACACAACCAATACACTGGTCAGTATACAGAGACAATGTTAACACAACCAATACACTGGTGAGTATACAGAGACAATGGTCCTGGCGAATTTTGTTTCCAATTGTTCAGTAAAAGATAAGCTTTCAGATGTGTTATATTCATAGTGTGTGTTGAACGTGCTCTCAATATATTTTCTTGATAATAAAGTAATAGCATTTGAAGTATTTTCAGAGCAATTGCATATCTGGTCACAAAAAATTCTCAGCAAGTTTAAAAAGATATTTACAACCAGTTCCAACTTGACTATGGCTCTAGTGGAGGCAGGAACCTATTGGTGTGTTGGTCAATGAGAGTATAGAGCAACAAATTAAACGGATAGTCCAAACTCTAAAACTCTCACTATGGTTCTGATATTTGGTTTATATTTTCATGTGGGATTCTTTTGACGCCATGATCCATTCTGTTCTTAACTTAACGTCTTTATACTGGTTTAGAAGACCCTGCAGAGTCTGTATACAACCAGTTACATTTACATCACCCTGCTCTAAAATCTATGCGCATCCAGTTTATTCTTAAACGCATTAACTGTCCCTGCCTCCACTACCTCCCCTGGCAATGCATTCCAAGCAGACACCACTCTCTGACTAAAAAAATATTTCCTAATATCTAACCTGGACCTCTCTTTAACCAGCTTGTAGCTATGCCCTCGTGTTATTGTAGGTGGCTGTATTTTAAAAAACTTGTTATAGTCTAATTTATCGATTCCTCTGATCATCTTATAAACCTGTATTAAGTCACCACGAATTCTTCTCTCTTCTAGACACTGTAGGCCCGTTTTTCTGAGTCGTTCCTCATAACTGTAATTCTGGAATCCAACTATCATCTTTGTCGCTCTTTTTTGTATTCTTTCTAGCATGTTTATGTCCCCTCTATGATAAGGACTCCACACCTGTACACAGTACTCCAATCTAGGTCTAACTAAAGCTTTATACAGTTTGACGATCACTTCCTTGCTCCTATGTTTAATATTTCTTTTTATCATACCTAACATTGCATTTGCCTTTTTCACTGCTACCTTAACTTGCTCACTCACCTTTCCTGTATGATCTATTATAACCCCTAGGTCCCTTTCCTTATCTATCTTTCTAATATTGTTTACTCCCATTCTGTATTTATGTTCCATATTGGATCTACCCATGTGGATGACTGTACATTTATCTACATTAAACTCCATTTGCCAGCTTACAGACCATTCTCGAATTTTATCTAAATCCGACATCAATATATCCACTTCCGCTTTAGATGAGACACTACTGCATAGTTTTGTGTCATCAGCAAATTTGGCAATCATGGATCTCATATCAATGTCCAAATCTTGTCCAAGTCTTGTTCAATAGAAGAATGAGAGTGACAACTGTGGCTGGCCTTCTCGTAGATCGTTAGCACCAAGGTATTTATGTGCTCTATAATTTATGGGCAATGATTGCTGAAGAACAGGCAGGTTTTCAAACCAGAAGAAGCACCAATGAGCAAATCTTCAATGTACAAATAAATGAAAAATATTTGGAATGCCAACAACACCAATACCATGCATTTGTTGACTTTAAAAAGTTGTTTGATAGAGGATGGCATATGGCATGATGCTCTTTGGGCAGCAATGAAGATATATATAACATCAACAGCAACATTGTGAGAGTTATCGAGAATCTCTATGACAAGGCAACAAGCGCAGCCTTTGTGGATGGAAAAATGGGTGAATGGTTCTGCACATCCATCGGCGTAAAACAAGGATGTATACTCTCCCCGACACTCTTCAATATATTCCTAGAAAAAATTATGGGTGATGTCCTTGAAGTTCATGTTGGCACCATAAGGATAGGGGATAGAACAATTACCAACTTACACTTTGTGGATGACATTGACAGGGTGAGGGGGACGGAGATAGAACTTCGAGAATTTATCCGAAGACTGGATGTAACAGCATAGGGTTATGGCATGAAGATAAACGCAGAAAAGACAAAGTTGATGACCAACAACACTGAAGGATTCAAAGTTATGATCAAAGCAAATGGACACGACCTTGAAACATTGAACCGTTTCAAATATCTGGGCTCAACAATCAGTGATAAGGGATCAAAACCAGAGGTCCTGGCCAGAATAGCACAAACAATAGCAGCGCTTGCACGATTGATACATATATGGAAGGATAAACGACTCTCCCTCGTCATAAAGGTCAGACTAATGCGCTCACTGGTTCTTTTGATATTCCTCTATGCCTGCGAAATATGGACCATTGCAGCAGATCTCCAGAGAAAAATCCAGGCCATGGAGATGAAATGTTTTAGAAGACTCCTAAATGTCACCTACAAAGATCGTATCACAAATGATGGAGTACGACGTAGAATCGAGAATATAAGTGGACTGTACAACGACCTCCTCACAATGATCAAAAGATGAAAGATGACTTGGTATAGCCACGTCTTAAGGCCCAATGGACTTGCAAATACCATACTACAGGGCACAGTACAGGGCAAGCGAAGACGAGGACGTCAGAAAATTATGGCACGACAACATCCATGAATGGACTAACCTTTGACTCGAGGAAGCACAAAAAGCAGTCACAGGCAGAGAAGGGGGACGCAAGATTGTGGGGGTGTCAGTAGGGCTGCCCCAACGATCTCAGGACGTTACAGGATGAACTGAACTGATAATTTTGCCAGCCCCACCTTTTAGAACATGCTTAACCACATGCAGTGGTTATATTTATTTGCCTCCAATAAAGGGCCCTATGGCGGAAACTAGTGATATAGCGTCACCAAATAAAGTTGACTTGCATGAAGCAGGCCAAATTAATGGTATGTTTATAGCCTGTAGTATACAGGTCACCATGAGTCAGTTGAATACATGTCTCCTGACCAAATGACTTGGGTTCAAAACCCATCTATGGTAAAAGGTTTTTTTTATCTATAGGAGGGTGAAATAGAAACCTACCTGCACACTGTGTTGTGCCTTTATATATAAATGGCCTATATTCCACAGCAATGGGAATAAACACTATAATGATTTGTATGTATGTAGTGTGTAGAAATGTTATGATTTGTGTGTCATGATTGTTCTTGTGATGAAGCCAATGATAGACCTTGGGAGCCTAGATAGAGGTGCTTAGTTCAAGCGGAGTTTGCATGCTCAGCCAGACAAGCTGTGTTAGCATGCTCAGACAGATAAGCAGTGTCTACATACTCAGACAGACAAGCTGTGTCTGCAAGCTCAGACAGATAAGTTGTGTCTACATACTCAGACAGACAAGCTGTGTCTACATACTCAGACAGACAAGCTGTGTCTACATACTCAGACAGACAAGCTGTGTCTGCAAGCTCAGACAGACAAGCTGTGTCTACATACTCAGACAGACAAGCTGTGTCTACATACTCAGACAGACAAGCTGTGTCTACATATTCAGACAGACAAGCTGTGTCTGCAAGCTCAGACAGACAAGCTGTGTCTACATACTCAGACAGACAAGCTGTGTCTACATACTCAGACAGATAAGCTGTGTCTGCAAGCTCAGACAGATAAGCTGTGTCTACATACTCAGACAGACAAGCTGTGTCTGCAAGCTCAGACAGATAAGCTGTGTCTACATAGTCAGACAGACAAGCTGTGTCTACATACTCAGGCAGACAAGCTGTGTCTGCATGCTCAGCCAGACAAGCTGTGTTTGAATGCTCAGCCAGACAAGACCAAAAGCAAAAGTGCTCTATACCAACATATTTTCCACATTTGGGTCCTGAAACCGGATTACCTGCTGCAACCATGCTGGAATACTGCTTTCCATCAAAGCATCTGCAGAAGTACGTTGAGAGCGAGGAGGTAAAAACACATCTAGAGGTAGGTCGTAGTGGTAGTCCCAGACTTCTGCAACATCTGGCAGAATGAAATCACTGGGTGTGTCTGACATTATCGCTGCATCCAGTACCTGCTGACCTGATTCCTCTATGGAGCTTAGTGACTCTCTACTTGCTGCTTGTTAAACAGAAATAAAATAAGCATTCATGAAGTGAAACAGAATACTGCAAGTAGGTATTTGTCAGAGAGCTTGACTAGAAAGCTACTGTTTGTCACTAAATAGGTAGCTTTCCCTGAATTAGGCAATCACATTGGCAGAGCTGCTACCATATTTTCTCATCACACAACACGTGTCTAGAAAAAATCTAAACTTGCAACCAAGACCATGGCCTACAATGCCTGTGTCGTCAGTATGCTTCTATATGGCAGCGAAATGTGGACAACCTATGCCAAACAAGAGCAAAGGCTCAATGCTTTTCTCCTACGGCGCATGAGATCCATCCTTGGCGTCTCATGGAGAGACATTGAGATCCATCCTTGGCGTCTCATGGAGAGATATTGAGATCCATCCTTGGCGTCTCATGGAGAGACATTGAGATCCATCCTTGGCGTCTCATGGAGAGACATTGAGATCCATCCTTGGCGTCTCATGGAGAGACATTGAGATCCATCCTTGGCGTCTCATGGAGAGACATTGAGATCCATCCTTGGCGTCTCATGGAGAGATATTGAGATCCATCCTTGGCGTCTCATGGAGAGACATTGAGATCCATCCTTGGCGTCTCATGGAGAGACATTGAGATCCATCCTTGGCGTCTCATGGAGAGACATTGAG
Source organism: Ariolimax columbianus (assembly GCA_036924085.1). NCBI lineage: Eukaryota > Metazoa > Mollusca > Gastropoda > Stylommatophora > Arionidae > Ariolimax > Ariolimax columbianus. The sequence goes on from JAVGWX010000003.1 coordinate 140,612,934, forward strand.
ATCCATCCTTGGCGTCTCATGGAGAGACATTGAGATCCATCCTTGGCGTCTCATGGAGAGACATTGAGATCCATCCTTGGCGTCTCATGGAGAGACATTGAGATCCATCCTTGGCGTCTCATGGAGAGACAGGGTGATAAATGCAGAGGTGTATTCTCACACCCGTCTTCCAAGAATGTACACCGTCCTTCACCAATGAAGACTGCGATGGCTTGGTCATGTTCGGTGCATGGAAGACGGTCACATCCCCAAAGATATTCTCTATGGGCAGCTGGTGTGTGATAAAAACCAGCTGGCTGGCCACAGCTGTTTAAAGACACATGTAAACGGGACATGACGGCTCTTGATGTGGATCTGACATCTTGGGAAGACATAGCTGCAGATCAATCCAAATGGAGATGTAACCTGAAGAGCCACCATAGGCTGAGCGAAAATAAGCTCATGCAACACAGGGAAATGAAGACACGTCAAAAGGAAAATGAAAAACTCAGTAGAGAGTTAGTACTCCAAGGATCACCTTAAACCAAATCTCAGTAAAACCCAGGTATGTGCCTACCACTTCAGAAACAGAGAGGCAAAAATAAAACTAGATTAAGTAGCAAGGACAGGAGCTTGAACACTGCGCGGCTCGCAAGACGTGAAGTTAGACCACTTATTGTCCTACATAGCACACTGCCAGGAAACAAAGTGTAAGATATACGCAAGAAATAATTTAATCCGAAAACTGACTGGCACAACATGGGGGTCACAGCCATCAGTTCTTCGCACATCTGCACTTGTCGTGTGTTTTTCCGTAGCTGAATACGCTGCGCCAGTCTAGAAAAACTCTGCCCATGCAAAACTAGTTGATACAGCAATAAATGAGGCGGGTCGGGTAGTATCAGAGTGCCTAAAACCCACACCCATTAATAAAGTATACCCCATAATTGACGAAGCACCACCCAAGATTCAAAGAAGCGTCGCAGCAGAAATTGAACGAGAAAAACAGGAGCATGACCCAATATACCCAACGTTTAGACAACGGGTAAAGGCCACACGACTCAAATCCAGACCTAGCTTCCTGAAATCGACACAGTCCATACAGACAAACCCTAAAAGGCACCATATAGAGAGATGGCAGGAATTGATGCAGGCCCCAGAGATGGAACTTTTGAAGGAACCTGCTCCCGTACATCATCTACCATACACAACATGGCAGTCGTGGAACAGACTCTGAACTGGTGTATCATGGTGCAAGAGGAAAATGAAATGATAGGGATATGCAGATGATGACACATGTGACTGTGGCACAATACAGGACCCAGACTACCTGATGACCTGCCCCAACCTCCAGGAAACATGCAATAGGTGCGACATGATGGAGGCAAATGACGAGACAATCCATGTCCTTGAATACTGAATTCGTACTGGAGTCATAACGTGATGCTTGGACACGGAATGTAAGTAAGTACTCCAAGGTCACATCAACCTATAGTCAGACATGACTGACAACGGGCTACTATGCTAGCAGTCAGAGAGCTAGAGTAGAAAGCTTCTATTTCTCACTAAATACAACTATAAAGAGCATTTATCTTTGGTTTCATTTTTAAAGAACTATAGTCAAATAATAAAAGTCCATTACAAATAGTTGTTCTTGGTGTCATTATTATTTGATAGTAAGATAAAGAAGATGTTGCAAGTTGGTGAGAAAAACACCATACATAAACAACACAGAAAGATAAAAAGCAGAATGACTGTTTACTAAATCAGGAGACATTGGCTATTACATAAAGAAAAATCTGACTCCAGGTTAAGAGCATGCCAAATATGACCCATATACATAATCTCTAGTCCAATCGGCACACTCTGCTTGAAAAACAAAAACTACATCCCCTGATGATGCTTAATAGTTGAATAACAATCCAGATCAATTTTAGCGAGTAGTGACTCATCATGAGATCAATACAAATTACCAAACTAAGAAATGTTTTAAGAGTAAGCATTACTTGCAAGTTGACAGGTTTTCTAATACCCGTCTTTAAATATTTAACATTCAATGTAGAAAGATTTTCACAAATAAATCAAGTTTAACATCACAGTCGTTTTACTGGTTCATTCATTACATGAATCCACTGATGATATGAGAAAACTCATGACTCTACTGATGATATTAGAAAACATGACTCTACTGATGATATGAGAAAACATGACTCTACTGATGATATTAGAAAACACGACTCCATTGATAAAATGAGAAATCACATCACTCCACTGATATTACAAAACATGACTCTACTGATGATATTAGAAAACATGACTCCACTGATAAAATGAGAAAACACATCACTCCACTGATGATATGAGAAAACATGACCCCATTGATAATATTAGAAAACACATGACTCCACTGATAAAATGAGAAAACATATGACTCTACTGATGATATGAAAAAGCACATTAGAGATGAACATTCAAAAAAGATGTACAACTAAAATCAAACATAGACAATATCATATTCAAAGCATCAAGTGGATCCTAACATCCTATATCTGAAACAGAGAATTCAACCACTTTTCCCTACAAAAAGTACCTCTACAAGAGCACACAAAGACCTTTGGTGCAGATTTAATTGAGGGACCAAAGCCATGGTGGCCTCAAGCCCTTCAAGTATCTACAAGGAAGAAGAAGATTATGCTAAAGAATCCTGCCAATGACAAAGTAGTCAAGAAAAGACAAAAACAGAAGGACATGAAATTCAACACTCTAAATCATGAGCTTTTTGTATTACACTTAATAATATTAGCTGTCCATCGTTGTCGATGAGGACCGCCGACATCATCCTTGTCACAGATTTCCCTGTTGCGTGTGGGTGCGCATGTGGCTGAACAGGCCAATGCGGGCACGAAAACATCTGCTCCATATCGGGCACACGAGGTTTGTAGAAGGTGATAGTGTTCCCGCTGTTCGGGATTTCCGGGTCTCGCGTCTGCTCTGGGCTTTCACACCACGGTCGTCTTCGCCGGTAGCTACACCCAATGTGACTGCGCTTCTCCAGTAAGATCTGTTTTGCGCAAGACATTCCCAGGTGTCGATATCTTTCTGGCAACTTTTCAGTGAGTCCTTCAGACCGTCTTTAAAACGTTTCTTTGGGCGCCCTCTCTCGCACCATCCCTCTCTCAGCTCGCCGTAGAGAAGCTTCTTTGGGAGCCGCTCGTCTGACATACGGACGAGGTGTCCGGCCCATCCTAGTCGTGCTTTTTCTAGCAGTGCATGGATGCTGGGCATGTTAGCCCTCGAGAGAGCCTCGATGTCAGTGAAACGATCTTGCCATCGGATGTGGAATATTCGTCTGAGAGAACCTCGATGTCAGTGACAGGATCTTGCCATCGGATGTGGAATATTCGTCTCAGGCAACCTGTGTGGAAGTGGTTTAACCTCCTTGCATGTCCAGAGTATACATTCCAGCTTTCGCAAGCATATAGTAGGGTTGGAATGATGGTTGCACTGTAGACTTTGAGTTTGGTCTTGACGCTGATGCCCAGACCATCGAGCGCATTCTACCAAAGGCTGTGCTGGCCTTTGCTATTCTGCTTGCCACCTCATCGTCTAGGCTGACAGATCTGGACAGCATGCTGCCAAGATACAGCGGGATTAAGATCAATCTGTATTACAGAGGAAATGGTTTTTAAAAAATTGGAGGGGTTGAAAGTGAATAAATGTCCAGGTCAAGATGGTATTCACCCAAAATTGCTGTATGAAATTAGAAACCAACTAGCAAAACCATTGGCTATATTATGTTCTCAATCACTTACAAAAGGGATTGTTCCACGGGATTGGAAAGATGCAGGAGTGATCCCCTTATTCAAAAAAGGCAAAAAATCAGATCCGGCAAATTATAGACCGGTGAGTTTAACGAGCATAGTCTGTAAATTGTTAGAGTCAATAATCAAAGAAAACATTGTAATGCATTTAGAAAAATTTAATCTAATTAGAAATAGTCAGCATGGGTTTACTAGAGGGAGATCATGCTTAACAAATCTATTAGAATTCATGGAGGAGGTTACTAAAATCATAGATAAAGGGGAGCCAGTGGATGTTATTTATCTAGACTTTGCAAAGGCCTTTGATAGAGTACCTCATCAAAGATTATTTCGAAAGTTAAAATCACATGGAATAGGTGGCGAAGTTGCCAAATGGATTGAAAATTGGTTAACAGGAAGAAGGCAGAGGGTGGGCATAAATAAGGAGTACTCTGAGTGGAGTGAAGTGAAAAGTGGTGTGCCACAGGGCTCGGTTTTGGGACCAATTTTGTTCTTGATATATATAAATGATTTGGACATTGATATGAGATCCATGATTGCCAAATTTGCTGATGACACAAAACTATGCAGTAGTGTCTCATCTAAAGCGGAAGTGGATATATTGATGTCGGATTTAGATAAAATTCGAGAATGGTCTGTAAGCTGGCAAATGGAGTTTAATGTAGATAAATGTACGGTCATCCACATGGGTAGATCCAATATGGAACATAAATACAGAATGGGAGTAAACAATATTAGAAAGATAGATAAGGAAAGGGACCTAGGGGTTATAATAGATCATACAGGAAAGGTGAGTGAGCAAGTTAAGGTAGCAGTGAAAAAGGCAAATGCAATGTTAGGTATGATAAAAAGAAATATTAAACATAGGAGCAAGGAAGTGATCGTCAAACTGTATAAAGCTTTAGTTAGACCTAGATTGGAGTACTGTGTACAGGTGTGGAGTCCTTATCATAGAGGGGACATAAACATGCTAGAAAGAATACAAAAAAGAGCGACAAAGATGATAGTTGGATTCCAGAATTACAGTTATGAGGAACGACTCAGAAAAACGGGCCTACAGTGTCTAGAAGAGAGAAGAATTCGTGGTGACTTAATACAGGTTTATAAGATGATCAGAGGAATCGATAAATTAGACTATAACAAGTTTTTTAAAATACAGCCACCTACAATAACACGAGGGCATAGCTACAAGCTGGTTAAAGAGAGGTCCAGGTTAGATATTAGGAAATATTTTTTTAGTCAGAGAGTGGTGTCTGCTTGGAATGCATTGCCAGGGGAGGTAGTGGAGGCAGGGACAGTTAATGCGTTTAAGAATAAACTGGATGCGCATAGATTTTAGAGCAAGGTGATGTAAATGTAACTGGTTGTATACAGACTCTGCAGGGTCTTCTAAACCAGTATAAAGACGTTAAGTTAAGTTAAGTTAAGATATTTGAATTTGTCTACGACATTCAGCGTCTGCCCGCTGACTGTGGTCTCTGGTTTTGTGTACGGCATGCCTGGTGCTGGTTGGTACATGACCTCTGTCTTTTTGGCATTTATGGTAAGGCCAAAATTTTTGCATGCGGCAGAGAACCGGTCCATTCCAACCTGTAGGTTCAGTTCTGAGTTGCTCATTAGAGCGCAGTCGTCAGCAAATACAAGTTCCCTGATTATGTCGCCAGCCACTTTGGTTTTGGCCTTCATTCTTCTGGGATTGAGTAACTTGCCATCTGTGCAGCACTTTATGGATATTCCAAGCTCCAGTGATCTGAAGGCATCTGTTATCGTGGCCGTGAACATCATGCTGAACAAGGTCGGGGCGAGTACACATCGTTGTTTTACTCCGTTTGATACTAGAAACGTTTTAGAGATTGCTAAACACTTAATAATTGTCAGCATAATGATCTGGTCCACCAAGCTGAAATGGTAACCCAACTTTTACAGTTTGAAGAGGCAAAACAGCAATTAAAAGAGCTGATTCCCTCCCTCCCTCCCCCATATCATGGATCATCACCTACTTTTTTCTCCATACTTACCACATCACTCTTTTTTCATTCAACTCTGTCTAACAATCACTTTCTTATTTCATATAACTCTGTCTAACAATCACTTTCTTATTTTATATAACTCTGTCTAACAATCACTTTCTTATTTTATATAACTCTGTCTAACAATCACTTTCTTATTTTATATAACTCTGTCTAACAATCACTCTCTTATTTCATATAACTCTGTCCATCAATCACACTATTACACAACTCAAGCACGCACTCTCAGGGTGAGGCCCTTCCATTGCACTTTGGTTGGGTTGACCTTTGAGATCGCCCTAACTAGCATGGCAACAAACAGATACATCCAAGCACTAGTTAAATACGTCCTGATATCGCCTAAAAGACTACGGTCCGGGGTGGAAAGTGGCATGCCTCTGCCAACAGAATACAGAGAGGCAAACCTTTTATGAAGAAAACAAAAAAGGTGGTGGTTTCTAACCAGCGATCCATGATGATGAAGTTGAAGGATTCACAAAGCAAATCAAAATTGTGAAATTATGCTTATGTAAATAAGTTTTCAATTTTGTCATGGGACGGTAAGGAGGCCACTGTGAATTGTTCATGGTCTGGAGATGGTTGGCACCACTGTACTAAGTCATTTGCTTTATGAATAATTCTAACAGCAAAAATGTAGAAATATCTGATGTCAAACAATATAACTCACATTTCGATGAAGAAACTCTGGAGTTGAGAGTCTTCTGGTTGAGAACTTTCTCTGATAAAAGGGCAGACAGATATATATTACAATGATGTGATATCATTTATCACAGTGAAATGATACAACTTACCACAGTTGTAAAGTGCCACATTATATTATAGTGAAGTGACACAACTTATCACAATAAAGCACTACATTTTATCACAATGATGTAAGACAGTTGATCACAGTGAAATGAAGTGACACAAATGTTTACAAAAACATGGTAACCTTATCTACAATGGTGATGTAACATACTCAACCAAACCCTTGCAGCAAACTTACAAATTTTACATCAAAAATTGCTGACACATTTATGGATAAACTTGATAGAGGCAAATGAAGATGGATAATGATAAAAAAACATGTATTTTCATCACTTGCCATACACTGTTTTGTAGTATATGAAGATGCTAAAAGCAATCGCTAAAAGTACTTTGTTGCTATCTTTTAAAGTATTCACAGAACACTATGTTTGGGGGCTATGATGAAAGAGGCAGCGAACCACATAATCTGGAAAGATATTGTCGTAGGAGCAGATGTTGAACAGGAGTGGGAAAGTTTTAAAACAGTTCTAGAAACGCTAAAAGAGGAATGTGTTCCATGTAGGAAGGTAAGCCCCAAGTGTAAAAAGTGGATAGCTAGATTTGTAGTGAAATGTAGAAGAGCAAAAAATAAAGCATGAAAAAAATATATAGAGGCAGGTAAATCAAAAGAAACATGTAAAATATTTGGACAAGCAGAATATATCTCAGAAAGCGAATAAAACAGCAAAAATAGACTTTGAAAGAAAACTTGCTCAGAGGATCAAGACTGACAGTAAAAGCTTCTTCTCTTATGTTAGGAACAAACAAAGAACGAAAGACAAAGTAGGCCCTCTCATAGACAGTACAGGGAAAATAATAAGTGAGAATAGGGAGGCAGCTAATCTGCTCAATCAGTACTTTGGCACAGTCTACACAAAAGAGGACTGGATACAGCGGGATTAAGATCAATCTGTATTACAGAGGAAATGGTTTTTAAAAAATTGGAGGGGTTGAAAGTGAATAAATGTCCAGGTCAAGATGGGATTCATCCAAAATTGCTGTATGAAATTAGAGACCAACTAGCAAAACCACTGGCTATATTATGTTCTCAATCACTTACAAAAGGGATTGTTCCACGGGATTGGAAAGATGCAGGAGTAATCCCCTTATTCAAAAAAGGCAAAAAATCAGATCCAGCAAATTATAGACCGGTGAGTTTAACGAGCATAGTCTGTAAATTGTTAGAGTCAATAATCAAAGAAAACATTGTAATGCATTTAGATAAATTTAGTCTAATTAGAAATAGTCAGCATGCGTTTACTAGAGGGAGATCATGCTTAACAAATCTATTAGAATTCATGGAGGAGGTTACTAAAATCATAGATAAAGGGGAGCCAGTGGATGTTATTTATCTAGACTTTGCAAAGGCCTTTGATAGAGTACCTCATCAAAGATTGTTTCGAAAGTAAAAATCACATGGAATAGGTGGGGAAGTTGCCAAATGGATTGAAAATTGGTTAACGGGAAGAAGGCAGAGGGTGGGCATAAATAAGGAGTACTCTGAGTGGTGTGAAGTGAAAAGTGGTGTGCCACAGGGCTCGGTTTTGGGACCAATTTTGTTCTTGATATATATAAATGATTTGGACATTGATATGGGATCCATGATTGCAAAATTTGCTGATGACACAAAACTATGCAGTAGTGTCTCATCTAAAGCGGAAGTGGATATATTGATGTCGGATTTAGATAAAATTCGAGAATGGTCTGTAAGCTGGCAAATGGAGTTTAATGTAGATAAATGTACAGTCATCCACATGGGTAGATCCAATATGGAACATAATTACAGAATGGGAGAAAACAATATTAGAAAGATAGATAAGGAAAGGGACCTAGGGGTTATAATAGATCATACAGGAAAGGTGAGTGAGCAAGTTAAGGTAGCAGTGAAAAAGGCAAAAGCAATGTTAAGTATGATAAAAAGAAATATTAAACATAGGAGCAAGGAAGTGATCGTCAAACTGTATAAAGCTTTAGTTAGACCTAGATTGGAGTACTGTGTACAGGTGTGGAGTCCTTATCATGGAGGGGACATAAACATGCTAGAAAGAATACAAAAAAGAGCGACAAAGATGATAGTGGGATTCCAGAATTACAGTTATGTGGAACGACTCAGAAAAACTGGCCTACAGTGTCTCGAAGAGAGAAGAATTCGTGGTGACTTAATACAGGTTTATAAGATGATCAGAGGAATCGATAAATTAGACTATAACAAGTTTTTTAAAATACAGCCACCCACAATAACACAAGGGCATAGCTACAAGCTGACTAAAGAGAGGTCCAGATTAGATATTAGGAAATATTTTTTTAGTCAGAGAGTGGTGTCTGCTTGGAATGCATTGCCAGGGGAGGTAGTGGAGGCAGGGACAGTTTATGCATTTAAGAATAAACTGGATGCGCATAGCATTTAGAGCAAGGTGATGTAAATGTAACTGGTTGTATACAGACTCTGCAGGGTCTTCTAAACCAGTATAAAGACGTTAAGTTAAGTTAAGTTAAAGAATGCACTCAAAATTCTTTGAATACATTTGTGTAGCTATCAATGCTGCTTGGATCCTTACTCTTCTTCTATTCGCTTGTATCCTGCTTGTGCAATTCAGTGTCCGGTTTTGAAGAGGTTTTTTTGACCGGGCCCTAGTATGTGCTTGTGTTTTTCAGCGTCCGGTTATAAAGAGATTTTTTGACGGGGTCCTAGTATGTGCTTGTGCCTTTCCACGTCCGGTTATGACGAGGTTTTTTTACCAAGCCCTAGGTTATGAAGAGGTTTTTTTGGACGGGCCCTAGTATGTGCTTCGTGCACAGGAAGCTTTACTGCTTCTGTTATTTCTGCTATCCATATTTTGTGTGGGTGGCCCTTGGCTTTGTATCCATTGTATCTTTATAGCATTTCTTTCTGAGGAATATTACCTTGTGTTTGTCACATCACATGGCCGAACCATTTGGTTTGCTGTCTTTTGGTGAGGTCTAGCAGTTGGTGTTGTACCTACTTCTTTTCTAATATCTTCGTTTCTGATTCTATCCATTCTTGTTACTCCAAACATTCTGTGTAGACATTTCCTCCCTGTTGTTACAATGTTTCTTTTATCTTTGTTTGTCAATGTCCAATTCTGGCACTGATAGCACAATGTGGGTAGGAATACTATGTTGTATAGCATTCTTTTTGTATCCATTGTCACGTATTTATATTGTGATATAGGGGATATTTATAAAATTGCTTTATTACATCTGTGTCGGATTTCAGTGTCTCCTTTGCCATCTGCTGAGTTTATGTTACCCAGGTACGTGAAATTTTTAGATCCTCTGTATTATATTAAATTATTCGTATTTTATTTACAAAATTTGCCAGAAACAAGAAAACCTAAAATGGAAACAATATATAGTAGGATGCCTAAAGCATTTTACGTGCACAAATATACACATAATTTGGATTGATATGATGATGCATACCTACGATGATTAGTGTGTGCCAGTGACAACAAGAGAGGCATGAAACAACATGCAGTGAGCCAAATATTGGTCGCGGCAGTGATGTACACATTCCATTTGGTCCAATGGCTTGATCAATGAATTCACCGCCAAGACGGCCACTCTCTCCATTTCCCCAAGAGTAAATTTGGTTTTCTATGACACAAGAGTCCAGTAAGTTGTTTATATATATATATATACATATACACACAAAGGGGCCACACACGTAGTTTCTTAAGATGTCATTAGGTGGTAGCTGAATTCAGTTTTGTGATTGCTGTCGGTAGTAGACACTAGGTATTGCATGCACTTGCGCAGCTCAGAAACAAAATGGCATCCGTGCTCACATAGTGCAAAATCAAAGAACAATTTGCTGTGTTGATTTTTATGGAGGCAAAAGGCCTCTCTACAAAGAATATTCATAAGAAAATGTGTCCCGTTTATGGTGAAATGCATTTGTCACATAAAGCTGTGTCGCATACAGGGTTGATAAATTTTCTCACGGATGCTACAAAGTTGCTGATAAATCCCGATCTGGTCATCTTTTTTAGATTGCAACAGAAACATCTTTACTGCGGGTGGGGCAGATAGCTCAAGCTGACAGGCGAGTAACAACAAGCAGTGTAGAAACTGCAATAGAGTGTTCACATGGTTTAGTCTGCAGCATAATGCATGATCCCATCTTGGCGGAGACGTTTCGTGAATGACCAAGAGGTTGAACTTGAAGTGAATGAGACAGCAGACCAAAGATGCTGCAGGTTTTGGTGCACTGATATAGTGATGAGATAAGTGAATCAATGTTGGTGGAAGTTATGTTGAGAAATAAGGGACAATGTCAGTGCAATCAAAAATAGTGTCCAAGTTCGTATCTCATTTAGTTTTTTTAAAAATAATCATTTGAGTTCTATTTACTGACTTGACCTCATATCTAGAGCTACAAATATTTGAAATACAGCAATACTTGATATAACCTAAAGGACGGTTTATGGGGTGAAAGGTGCATACATTTGCTGAAACAAATGTCAACTCTCAAAACATACAACATGTAACAACATTTTTGTGAATATGACTTAATGACAACATAAAGTTGTTGTTGTCACAGCTTCTCATACAAGAGGTTGCTGCTGTTGTCACAGCTTCTCATACAAGAGGTTGTTGTTGTCACAGCTTCTCATACAAGAGGTTGTTGTTGTCACAGCTTCTCATACAAGAGGTTGCTGCTGTTGTCACAGCTTCTCATACAAGAGGTTGTTGTTGTTGTCACAGCTTCTCATACAAGAGGTTGCTGTTGTTGTCACAGCTTCTCATACAAGAGGTTGTTGTTGTTGTCACAGCTTCTCATACAAGAGGTTGTTGTTGTTGTCACAGCTTCTCATACAAGAGGTTGTTGTTGTCACAGCTTCTCATACAAGAGGTTGTTGTTGTCACAGCTTCTCATACAAGAGGTTGCTGCTGTTGTCACAGCTTCTCATACAAGAGGTTGTTGTTGTCACAGCTTCTCATACAAGAGGTTGTTGTTGTCACAGCTTCTCATACAAGAGGTTGTTGTTGTTGTCACAGCTTCTCATACAAGAGGTTGTTGTTGTCACAGCTTCTCATACAAGAGGTTGTTGTTGTCACAGCTTCTCATACAAGAGGTTGCTGTTGTTGTCACAGCTTCTCATACAAGAGGTTGTTGTTGTTGTCACAGCTTCTCATACAAGAGGTTGTTGTTGTTGTCACAGCTTCTCATACAAGAGGTTGTTGTTGTTGTCACAGCTTCTCATACAAGAGGTTGCTGTTGTTGTCACAGCTTCTCATACAAGAGGTTGCTGTTGTCACAGCTTCTCATACAAGAGGTTGTTGTTGTCACAGCTTCTCATACAAGAGGTTGTTGTTGTTGTCACAGCTTCTCATACAAGAGGTTGTTGTTGTTGTCACAGCTTCTCATACAAGAGGTTGTTGTTGTTGTCACAGCTTCTCATACAAGAGGTTGTTGTTGTCACAGCTTCTCATACAAGAGGTTGTTGTTGTCACAGCTTCTCATACAAAAGGTTGTTGTTGTTGTCACAGCTTCTCATACAAGAGGTTGTTGTTGTCACAGCTTCTCATACAAGAGGTTGTTGTTGTCACAGCTTCTCATACAAGAGGTTGTTGTTGTCACAGCTTCTCATACAAGAGGTTGCTGCTGTTGTCACAGCTTCTCATACAAGAGGTTGTTGTTGTCACAGCTTCTCATACAAGAGGTTGTTGTTGTCACAGCTTCTCATACAAGAGGTTGTTGTTGTTGTCAGAGCTTCTCATACAAGAGGTTGCTGTTGTCACAGCTTCTCATACAAGAGGTTGCTGTTGTCACAGCTTCTCATACAAGAGGTTGTTGTTGTCACAGCTTCTCATACAAGAGGTTGTTGTTGTCACAGCTTCTCATACAAGAGGTTGTTGTTGTCACAGCTTCTCATACAAGAGGTTGTTGTTGTCACAGCTTCTCATACAAGAGGTTGTTGTTGTTGTCACAGCTTCTCATACAAGAGGTTGTTGTTGTTGTCACAGCTTCTCATACAAAAGGTTGTTGTTGTTGTCACAGCTTCTCATACAAGAGGTTGTTGTTGTCACAGCTTCTCATACAAGAGGTTGTTGTTGTCACAGCTTCTCATACAAGAGGTTGTTGTTGTCACAGCTTCTCATACAAGAGGTTGTTGTTGTTGTCACAGCTTCTCATACAAGAGGTTGTTGTTGTTGTCACAGCTTCTCATACAAGAGGTTGTTGTTGTTGTCACAGCTTCTCATACAAGAGGTTGTTGTTGTCACAGCTTCTCATACAAGAGGTTGTTGTTGTTGTCACAGCTTCTCATACAAGAGGTTGTTGTTGTTGTCACAGCTTCTCATACAAGAGGTTGTTGTTGTCACAGCTTCTCATACAAGAGGTTGTTGTTGTCACAGCTTCTCATACAAGAGGTTGTTGTTGTCACAGCTTCTCATACAAGAGGTTGTTGTTGTTGTCACAGCTTCTCATACAAGAGGTTGTTGTTGTTGTCACAGCTTCTCATACAAGAGGTTGTTGTTGTCACAGCTTCTCATACAAGAGGTTGTTGTTGTTGTCACAGCTTCTCATACAAGAGGTTGTTGTTGTCACAGCTTCTCATACAAGAGGTTGCTGTTGTCACAGCTTCTCATACAAGAGGTTGTTGTTGTCACAGCTTCTCATACAAGAGGTTGTTGTTGTCACAGCTTCTCATACAAGAGGTTGTTGTTGTCACAGCTTCTCATACAAGAGGTTGCTGTTGTCACAGCTTCTCATACAAGAGGTTGTTGCTGTTGTCACAGCTTCTCATACAAGAGGTTGTTGTTGTCACAGCTTCTCATACAAGAGGTTGTTGTTGTTGTCACAGCTTCTCATACAAGAGGTTGTTGTTGTCACAGCTTCTCATACAAGAGGTTGTTGTTGTCACAGCTTCTCATACAAGAGGTTGTTGTTGTCACAGCTTCTCATACAAGAGGTTGTTGTTGTCACAGCTTCTCATACAAGAGGTTGTTGTTGTTGTCACAGCTTCTCATACAAGAGGTTGTTGTTGTTGTCACAGCTTCTCATACAAGAGGTTGTTGTTGTCACAGCTTCTCATACAAGAGGTTGTTGTTGTTGTCACAGCTTCTCATACAAGAGGTTGCTGTTGTCACAGCTTCTCATACAAGAGGTTGTTGTTGTCACAGCTTCTCATACAAGAGGTTGCTGTTGTCACAGCTTCTCATACAAGAGGTTGTTGTTGTCACAGCTTCTCATACAAGAGGTTGTTGTTGTCACAGCTTCTCATACAAGAGGTTGCTGCTGTTGTCACAGCTTCTCATACAAGAGGTTGTTGTTGTCACAGCTTCTCATACAAGAGGTTGTTGTTGTCACAGCTTCTCATACAAGAGGTTGTTGTTGTCACAGCTTCTCATACAAGAGGTTGCTGTTGTCACAGCTTCTCATACAAGAGGTTGTTGTTGTCACAGCTTCTCATACAAGAGGTTGCTGTTGTCACAGCTTCTCATACAAGAGGTTGCTGTTGTCACAGCTTCTCATACAAGAGGTTGTTGTTGTCACAGCTTCTCATACAAGAGGTTGCTGTTGTCACAGCTTCTCATACAAGAGGTTGTTGTTGTCACAGCTTCTCATACAAGAGGTTGTTGTTGTCACAGCTTCTCATACAAGAGGTTGCTGCTGTTGTCACAGCTTCTCATACAAGAGGTTGTTGTTGTCACAGCTTCTCATACAAGAGGTTGTTGTTGTCACAGCTTCTCATACAAGAGGTTGTTGTTGTCACAGCTTCTCATACAAGAGGTTGCTGTTGTCACAGCTTCTCATACAAGAGGTTGTTGTTGTCACAGCTTCTCATACAAGAGGTTGTTGTTGTCACAGCTTCTCATACAAGAGGTTGTTGTTGTCACAGCTTCTCATACAAGAGGTTGCTGTTGTCACAGCTTCTCATACAAGAGGTTGTTGTTGTCACAGCTTCTCATACAAGAGGTTGTTGTTGTCACAGCTTCTCATACAAGAGGTTGTTGTTGTTGTCACAGCTTCTCATACAAGAGGTTGTTGTTGTTGTCACAGCTTCTCATACAAGAGGTTGTTGTTGTTGTCACAGCTTCTCATACAAGAGGTTGCTGTTGTTGTCACAGCTTCTCATACAAGAGGTTGTTGTTGTTGTCACAGCTTCTCATACAAGAGGTTGTTGTTGTTGTCACAGCTTCTCATACAAGAGGTTGTTGTTGTTGTCACAGCTTCTCATACAAGAGGTTGTTGTTGTCACAGCTTCTCATACAAGAGGTTGTTGTTGTCACAGCTTCTCATACAAGAGGTTGCTGCTGTTGTCACAGCTTCTCATACAAGAGGTTGCTGCTGTTGTCACAGCTTCTCATACAAGAGGTTGCTGCTGTTGTCACAGCTTCTCATACAAAAGGTTGTTGTTGTCACAGCTTCTCATACAAGAGGTTGCTGCTGTTGTCACAGCTTCTCATACAAGAGGTTGCTGCTGTTGTCACAGCTTCTCATACAAGAGGTTGTTGTTGTCACAGCTTCTCATACAAGAGGTTGCTGCTGTTGTCACAGCTTCTCATACAAGAGGTTGCTGCTGTTGTCACAGCTTCTCATACAAGAGGTTGCTGCTGTTGTCACAGCTTCTCATACAAGAGGTTGCTGCTGTTGTCACAGCTTCTCATACAAGAGGTTGTTGTTGTCACAGCTTCTCATACAAGAGGTTGTTGCTGTTGTCACAGCTTCTCATACAAGAGGTTGTTGTTGTCACAGCTTCTCATACAAGAGGTTGTTGTTGTCACAGCTTCTCATACAAGAGGTTGTTGTTGTCACAGCTTCTCATACAAGAGGTTGTTGCTGTTGTCACAGCTTCTCATACAAGAGGTTGTTGTTGTTGTCACAGCTTCTCATACAAGAGGTTGTTGTTGTCACAGCTTCTCATACAAGAGGTTGTTGTTGTCACAGCTTCTCATACAAGAGGTTGTTGTTGTTGTCACAGCTTCTCATACAAGAGGTTGTTGTTGTCACAGCTTCTCATACAAGAGGTTGCTGTTGTCACAGCTTCTCATACAAGAGGTTGTTGTTGTCACAGCTTCTCATACAAGAGGTTGTTGTTGTCACAGCTTCTCATACAAGAGGTTGCTGTTGTCACAGCTTCTCATACAAGAGGTTGTTGTTGTCACAGCTTCTCATACAAGAGGTTGTTGTTGTCACAGCTTCTCATACAAGAGGTTGTTGTTGTTGTCACAGCTTCTCATACAAGAGGTTGTTGTTGTCACAGCTTCTCATACAAGAGGTTGTTGTTGTCACAGCTTCTCATACAAGAGGTTGTTGTTGTTGTCACAGCTTCTCATACAAGAGGTTGTTGTTGTCACAGCTTCTCATACAAGAGGTTGTTGTTGTCACAGCTTCTCATACAAGAGGTTGTTGTTGTTGTCACAGCTTCTCATACAAGAGGTTGTTGTTGTTGTCACAGCTTCTCATACAAGAGGTTGTTGTTGTCACAGCTTCTCATACAAGAGGTTGTTGTTGTCACAGCTTCTCATACAAGAGGTTGTTGTTGTTGTCACAGCTTCTCATACAAGAGGTTGTTGTTGTTGTCACAGCTTCTCATACAAGAGGTTGTTGTTGTTGTCACAGCTTCTCATACAAGAGGTTGTTGTTGTCACAGCTTCTCATACAAGAGGTTGTTGTTGTTGTCACAGCTTCTCATACAAGAGGTTGTTGTTGTTGTCACAGCTTCTCATACAAGAGGTTGTTGTTGTCACAGCTTCTCATACAAGAGGTTGTTGTTGTTGTCACAGCTTCTCATACAAGAGGTTGTTGTTGTTGTCACAGCTTCTCATACAAGAGGTTGTTGTTGTCACAGCTTCTCATACAAGAGGTTGTTGTTGTTGTCACAGCTTCTCATACAAGAGGTTGTTGTTGTTGTCACAGCTTCTCATACAAGAGGTTGTTGTTGTCACAGCTTCTCATACAAGAGGTTGTTGTTGTCACAGCTTCTCATACAAGAGGTTGTTGTTGTTGTCACAGCTTCTCATACAAGAGGTTGTTGTTGTTGTCACAGCTTCTCATACAAGAGGTTGTTGTTGTTGTCACAGCTTCTCATACAAGAGGTTGTTGCTGTTGTCACAGCTTCTCATACAAGAGGTTGTTGCTGTTGTCACAGCTTCTCATACAAGAGGTTGTTGTTGTTGTCACAGCTTCTCATACAAGAGGTTGTTGTTGTTGTCACAGCTTCTCATACAAGAGGTTGCTGCTGTTGTCACAGCTTCTCATACAAGAGGTTGTTGTTGTTGTCACAGCTTCTCATACAAGAGGTTGTTGTTGTTGTCACAGCTTCTCATACAAGAGGTTGTTGTTGTCACAGCTTCTCATACAAGAGGTTGTTGTTGTTGTCACAGCTTCTCATACAAGAGGTTGTTGTTGTTGTCACAGCTTCTCATACAAGAGGTTGTTGTTGTCACAGCTTCTCATACAAGAGGTTGTTGTTGTCACAGCTTCTCATACAAGAGGTTGTTGTTGTCACAGCTTCTCATACAAGAGGTTGTTGTTGTCACAGCTTCTCATACAAGAGGTTGTTGTTGTCACAGCTTCTCATACAAGAGGTTGTTGTTGTCACAGCTTCTCATACAAGAGGTTGTTGTTGTTGTCACAGCTTCTCATACAAGAGGTTGTTGTTGTTGTCACAGCTTCTCATACAAGAGGTTGTTGTTGTCACAGCTTCTCATACAAGAGGTTGTTGTTGTCACAGCTTCTCATACAAGAGGTTGTTGTTGTCACAGCTTCTCATACAAGAGGTTGTTGTTGTCACAGCTTCTCATACAAGAGGTTGTTGTTGTCACAGCTTCTCATACAAGAGGTTGTTGTTGTCACAGCTTCTCATACAAGAGGCTGTTGTTGTCACAGCTTCTCATACAAGAGGTTGTTG
Organism: Ariolimax columbianus; assembly: GCA_036924085.1. NCBI lineage: Eukaryota > Metazoa > Mollusca > Gastropoda > Stylommatophora > Arionidae > Ariolimax > Ariolimax columbianus. The sequence continues at coordinate 140,630,433 of JAVGWX010000003.1, forward strand.
TTGTCACAGCTTCTCATACAAGAGGTTGCTGTTGTTGTCACAGCTTCTCATACAAGAGGTTGTTGTTGTCACAGCTTCTCATACAAGAGGTTGTTGTTGTCACAGCTTCTCATACAAGAGGTTGTTGTTGTCACAGCTTCTCATACAAGAGGTTGTTGTTGTCACAGCTTCTCATACAAGAGGTTGTTGCTGTTGTCACAGCTTCTCATACAAGAGGTTGTTGTTGTTGTCACAGCTTCTCATACAAGAGGTTGTTGTTGTCACAGCTTCTCATACAAGAGGTTGCTGTTGTTGTCACAGCTTCTCATACAAGAGGTTGTTGTTGTCACAGCTTCTCATACAAGAGGTTGTTGTTGTCACAGCTTCTCATACAAGAGGTTGCTGTTGTTGTCACAGCTTCTCATACAAGAGGTTGCTGTTGTCACAGCTTCTCATACAAGAGGTTGCTGTTGTCACAGCTTCTCATACAAGAGGTTGTTGTTGTTGTCAGAGCTTCTCATACAAGAGGTTGTTGTTGTTGTCAGAGCTTCTCATACAAGAGGTTGTTGTTGTCACAGCTTCTCATACAAGAGGTTGTTGTTGTCACAGCTTCTCATACAAGAGGTTGCTGCTGTTGTCACAGCTTCTCATACAAGAGGTTGTTGTTGTTGTCACAGCTTCTCATACAAGAGGTTGTTGTTGTCAGAGCTTCTCATACAAGAGGTTGTTGTTGTCACAGCTTCTCATACAAGAGGTTGCTGTTGTTGTCACAGCTTCTCATACAAGAGGTTGCTGTTGTCACAGCTTCTCATACAAGAGGTTGCTGTTGTCACAGCTTCTCATACAAGAGGTTGTTGTTGTCACAGCTTCTCATACAAGAGGTTGTTGTTGTCACAGCTTCTCATACAAGAGGTTGTTGTTGTTGTCACAGCTTCTCATACAAGAGGTTGCTGTTGTCACAGCTTCTCATACAAGAGGTTGTTGTTGTTGTCAGAGCTTCTCATACAAGAGGTTGTTGTTGTTGTCAGAGCTTCTCATACAAGAGGCTGCTGTTGTCACAGCTTCTCATACAAGAGGTTGCTGTTGTCACAGCTTCTCATACAAGAGGTTGCTGCTGTTGTCACAGCTTCTCATACAAGAGGTTGTTGTTGTTGTCACAGCTTCTCATACAAGAGGTTGCTGTTGTCACAGCTTCTCATACAAGAGGTTGTTGTTGTCACAGCTTCTCATACAAGAGGTTGCTGTTGTCACAGCTTCTCATACAAGAGGTTGTTGTTGTTGTCACAGCTTCTCATACAAGAGGTTGTTGTTGTTGTCACAGCTTCTCATACAAGAGGTTGTTGTTGTCACAGCTTCTCATACAAGAGGTTGTTGTTGTCACAGCTTCTCATACAAGAGGTTGTTGTTGTCACAGCTTCTCATACAAGAGGTTGTTGTTGTCACAGCTTCTCATACAAGAGGTTGTTGTTGTCACAGCTTCTCATACAAGAGGTTGTTGTTGTCACAGCTTCTCATACAAGAGGTTGTTGTTGTCACAGCTTCTCATACAAGAGGTTGTTGTTGTCACAGCTTCTCATACAAGAGGTTGTTGTTGTCACAGCTTCTCATACAAGAGGTTGTTGTTGTCACAGCTTCTCATACAAGAGGTTGCTGTTGTCACAGCTTCTCATACAAGAGGTTGCTGTTGTCACAGCTTCTCATACAAGAGGTTGCTGTTGTCACAGCTTCTCATACAAGAGGTTGTTGTTGTCACAGCTTCTCATACAAGAGGTTGCTGTTGTCACAGCTTCTCATACAAGAGGTTGTTGTTGTCACAGCTTCTCATACAAGAGGTTGTTGTTGTCACAGCTTCTCATACAAGAGGTTGTTGTTGTCACAGCTTCTCATACAAGAGGTTGTTGTTGTCACAGCTTCTCATACAAGAGGTTGTTGTTGTCACAGCTTCTCATACAAGAGGTTGCTGTTGTCACAGCTTCTCATACAAGAGGTTGCTGTTGTCACAGCTTCTCATACAAGAGGTTGCTGTTGTCACAGCTTCTCATACAAGAGGTTGTTGTTGTCACAGCTTCTCATACAAGAGGTTGTTGTTGTCACAGCTTCTCATACAAGAGGTTGCTGTTGTCACAGCTTCTCATACAAGAGGTTGTTGTTGTTGTCACAGCTTCTCATACAAGAGGTTGTTGTTGTTGTCACAGCTTCTCATACAAGAGGTTGTTGTTGTTGTCACAGCTTCTCATACAAGAGGTTGTTGCTGTTGTCACAGCTTCTCATACAAGAGGTTGTTGTTGTCCGAAGTGACCCGTGCAGAGTCCTTTACCCAGAACAAATTTTCTATGGTCATAGGTTGTAGTGGATCTTCTTATATCCTATGGGTGCACTGAAGAAGATGAGTTTGGGTCCTCCTTGCTGTAGTGCAATAATAGATTTCTCTGCAGGCTTACCACTTTGGGAATCACAGTCCATATATCTGCCTTGCTGGCTAGGTCACAGTAACAGCCTGCTTCTAGCTGCACAGTGGGATCTTGGTCAGTATATGTTTCACCTGATCTTTAGCATCCCACTCAAGAGATTTATGATTGTATATTGCATGTTTTAAACAAACAGTACAATCAAACAAACATGACATATTTTGCGTTATTTTTGTGGTTTCATATAAGTCTCTCAGTCATGATGAGGCTGATGGATCAAAGCTATCATGAAAACCAGTTTTTTTTTGGTACTAAAATTATGAAAAATTGTAACACCACAGGTAGATGCTGTTTACACTATTTTGGATCTGCCTACACCAGTGCCCAAAAAATTAACAACATACGGGCAAGTTTACAATTAAATGATATAACAAGTCTCCAACAGGCAGTATGCGTACTATAAAATAGCTACTAATTGTTTGTTTTCTAATTTTTGCATCAACACATCAAGATAATTCTGGTTTTTTAGGATAAAATTTAAGGTAAATTTTAAATTTAAATCTGCTGTTATACATCCTACAGTATCTTTGCTAATTTCATTTCAACACATACCTTCCATCTAAGATCGTCACAATGCATACCTTCCATCTAACATCATCACAATGCATACCTTCCATCTAACATCATCACAATGCATACCTTCCACTAAAGATCATTATAATGCATAACTTCCCCTTAAGATCGTCACAATACATACCTTCCATCTAACATCATCACAATGCATACCTTCCACTAAAGATCATTATAATGCATAACTTCCCCTTAAGATCATCACAATGCATACCTTCCACCTAAGATCTGTGGCATTTGTAAATTCATTCATTGATGGATCACATCAGAGGAAGGATGGCATATGAACACGTATCTCCCTTTTTCTCACTAATTTTATCTTTAGCCTAAATTCAAACAAAGAAATTGTATGTGAACTAAGATGGTAATTTCAGTTTCAGTTGAAGAAAGTCTCCCAGAAACCAATATTTTTTGTACATTTAGATATAACTTAATTAAAACATATTGACAACAATAACAAATATATTCACAAGTAGCACAAACATAAAATATATAATCATAAATCTCTTGAATGGGATGCTAAGGATCAGGTGAAACATACTGACCAAGATCCCACCTCCCGTCAGCACAAGTAGAAAGATTCCACACATTGAAATATTTGGGAGTCCTCGTCAACAGAAGCCTGTGGTTCAAGGAACATGTCGATCACATCATTATCCAAGCCCGTAAAGGTCTGACGGCGATGAGGCTGCGGTTCACTGCAAACAGAAACTCTTATTGATGTTATTTCAGGTGTTGCAAGCAATTTCAGAGCTTAGGCAGAGGCACTGACGGCGGCAGTGGAAGAAATGGTGACAGGTAAAAGGATTGAAAGTCATATAGTCCTGCTTACAGATGCCCTGGCCGTAGTCACAGCACTAAAAAGCCAGAAAAATACTGAACTTAATGATTTAAGAGCAGTACTCTGTCAACTATGCCAGCAGTCCGCACCAAAAAGAGTAGTGGTACAGTGGGCTCCATCCCATTGCAACATCCAAGGCAACGAGGAGGCAGACAGACTGGCAAAAGAAGGTGCAAGACTACCACAACCAGATTCTAGTGTGACATACGAAGAGTCAAAACGGCTTATTAGAGCTAGATACATGACCAAATGGTAAACAGAACATACTGGCTACACAAAAAACGATGCCTATTACCAGATGAATAGAAGAGAGCAGGTCGTGGTCTTCAGACTTCGCACTGGCCACAATAGACTGAGGTACCACCTATTCAACAAATTGAAGATAGGTGGCACTGACGAATGCTCGTGTGGTACAGGGAAAATGACCGCTGAGCATTTGCTGCAAAACTGCCCGACATACGAGGACTAGAGAGAGCAGATGTGGCCTTCATCAGTGGCAACACTAGACAAGCTCTATGGCAGTGTCGACAGCCTCAGGATGACCGCTGCTTTTTTCGAAAAAATAAAGGTCGACGTCTGACAGCATAGGAAGAAGAAGAAGAAGATTTCAGGTGTTGATCCTTTCCGTAATAGAATATGCCCTGGCAATTCTCACGCTCAGCAAGACGCTGCTAGAAAGACTGGAAAGGATTCAGAATGAGAATCATTCTTGGTTGTACAACTGTGGAATTTACGCGGCAGATGTGTCAGGTTCGAGTTTACCTCCATATCAGCGCGAACAAAGAGTATCCGTTGCATGAGGGAACACAAAAGGCACAAGACGTGTAAGGGGACAATCATGGATGGGTCAGGCTGAGGCTGTTGTGCAAAGGGCGTGTGCTTTGGGAGATATAACGCATGATGAAGAATGGATGAAATTACCTGAGAATTTCCTGCAGACTTTCCGTGTGATTGTCCCACTTGATAGAGCGTGTGTTCAGCTGAATCCGGTTGATGTGGTTTCGGACGTTAACACTTTCATCCATGGCTGATGATGTCATTATCTACACAGATGGATCCGTCATCCGTGGGTTGAGAAGCGCATTGGAATTCACGGCTCAGAGGGGTGGGAAAACGATCAAGGAGGAATCTGGGGCTTATGCGGTGACCATAAACAGTTTGACCATGGAGATCATGGCTGTTATGAAGGCGATGGTCTGGCTTGAAACAATGAGTGGCACACTCCCGAGTGTGATGAAGATGATCTGATGACTAACTAACAAATATATTTACAAACATTGCAGACGTTTCTAAATGTTTATTTTATTAATTTTCACTAATACATTTAGCACACTGTGTGTCCATGACAAAAGAAACTTCTGAGATAGTTTTCTGTAAACCTCAGACTGCTTCCTCCCATCCAGCTATACAAGAAGACATAACTCTTCTTCATATTTTGTATATTGTGTGTCTCCATATCCATTTGAGTTGTCCTATATTTCGTTTACCATGCGGTGTCCACCTGATGGCTATTCATTGTAGAGATTCTTCAGACATCTGCAAAATATGTTTTAGGTGTGCCACCTACTTCTTGAAGTTACCAGGACATTGATCCATCAGAGTTTCTGCAAACAGTATTACACTTCTGATGATATTTGACCAGGTGACTTGTTTAAACAGTGACATACTTACTGTGCACTATTACTAAATTAAATGTAGGAAAGCAGCTGACAGTCTAAGACAGAGTTGTTACCAAAATATGAACTTTCAAGGTCAGATAGTCAAACAAACAAACCACACTTGCAATACTTACCATTGGTCGCTACAACTGTAAATTCATCCCCACAAGCCAGCTTCTCGACACGCTGCCCAGTAAGGGCTCCACCCACACGACACACACCTGGTCGTGGTTTGAAATCACTGACACCCAACTGACCAAATTTATTGCATCCAAACATATAGAGGTGACCAAACGCTGTCAATACAAGAGCACTTGATAGGTAAACTCAATCAAAATAGGCTTCCACTATCTAGTTGCTCCTGATGAGTCAAGATTTCAATGAGAAGGGAGAACCATAAAGTGATATTAATTAGAATACCAGGAGGTGGTGTTTACCTTTCTATGTTAGATTAGTTAGTTAGTAGCCTCTTTCAATCATGACTGACTATAGGATGATATAACTTGGAGTGATAAACAAAAAAATATATACTTATCTTTTGTTGTCTTTCTCCTTGGGTCTTGTCTTTTCACTTCTACACGTTGCAAGAGCTTCTCTTCACCAATGATGAGGATGTGTCTTATCAATATATTCTAAGGGTCGGCGTGGCCTAGTGGTTAAGTGACATGGCTCACATTCAGGGTACATCTCCACTTGGATCGTTCCGCAGCTCCATCTTCCCAGGATGTCAGATTCATATCCAAGGCCTTCATATCACGCTTACACACATCTTTGAACCTCAACTATGGTCAGCCAACTGTTCTGTTGCCATCCACAAACTGTCCGTAGAGGATATCTTTGGGAATGCAACCATCTTCCACGCGACGAACATGACCAAGCGATAGTTTTTAAATTATGTTAGAGCTTATTAGCTCATGTTGAATAGAGGTATTGACATGGTATGATAGTCCCTTATGTGGAACTGTGGGAAAGGACCCAACACTTGATATGAAGAGAAAATAGTAGCATTGGATAGGACACATATGTAGGAGACCAGCTGATAGCATTACAGGCCAGTCTCTGTTGTGGAATCCCCAAGGACAAGGGATGTACACAAAAACACATATGCAAAAGATATAAATTAAACCAAAACCACGTACACAATTTTCTCCCTATCTCCCAAACCCCAAGAAAAGATCATAAAAGTAAATGACCAGACTCTCCCCTTTGACATAAGTCCAACATCTGGGAATAACAATAGACCAAAGGTTGACATGGGAAAACCAAATTTTAAAAAACCCACCAACAAAGCTAAGAATAGAATGGCCATAATGAGAAAGATATCAGGCTCAACACGGAGAGCTGACACTGGCATACTAAAGAAACTGTACACAGGTTATGTGAGACCAGTGCTAGAATATGGGATAGCAGCATGGTCCACAGCAACAAAGAATAACTTACAAAAAACAAATACAACCCAAAACTAAGGTAGACACGTATCACCACTGGAGCTATGAGAACAACACCAATAAATGCAATGAAGAACATCACAGAATCTAAAGTATGCAGACGCGCAGAGATATAAAAAAAACACTTCAGCAGGGGGAGACATTGAAACGAATGCCAGATCACCCACTATATGACAGGATAAATTGCATGGGAAGAAGGAGATTAAAGAGAAACCACTTCATATCAAAAACAAAAGAATTTGCAAGAGCAGGCCAAATCATAAGCCAGGCAGTGGTTAGAGATCTAAAACAAAACATCTCAAATCCCACCATGGAAAAAAGCCGTCCCATGAGATGGTAGAAACCATAGAGGAAATAGTGAAAAAGGCCATAGAGGAAATAGGAAAAAAGGGAACTCAGACAGATTTACAAAGGAAATTTATTACAGAAGAATATCTTAGGAGAGTATACCCACCAGAAACATGTGTCCATGTAAGTGTCCATGTGGGGAGCATACCATGAGTGGAACACATTCTACAAAGAGAGAACAATACTGGCCTCGTGAGACAGATATGAGACAAAAGCTGTATAGAGATAAAACAGCCTTACAAACAACGATGTCCTTTGTAAGAGAAACCGGGACCTTGATCTGAGAATGTAATAGAGATCGAGACCTTGATCTGAGGATGTAAGAGAAACCGGGACCTTGATCTGAGGATGTAAGAAAAACCGGGACCTTGATCTGAGCATGTAGTAGAGATCGAGACCTTGATCTGAGGATGTAAGAGAAACCGGGACCTTGATCTGAGGATGTAAGAGAAACCGGGACCTTGATCTGAGGATGAATGAAAAAGAAGAAGATGCAAAAACAAAAGTTGTCACAAACATAAAGGTAAACAGGTAAGACATGCACTATGAAAGAATGGCATAGGACAGGAGGACTTGATGTGTTTTTGTTGAAGATCAGCAGGGATCTGAAAGGTATGGATTGATTGTGATTTTTTTTTTTTTTTTTTTTTTTTTGCGTTCGCCTTATTTCTCTAATCCCCAAGGCGGTGTGCATTGCACTGCGTTTTTATTTTGCGCCTGTCGGCCCAGTGCATCCGACTTCAGCATGCATTTTATGTAAGGGTCTGCTTCCTCCTGCATTTTCTAAGGGTTTGCTTCCCCGGGGTAACGGCCGGTGCTGAGATGGGGATCGAACCCAGCACCTTATGGTTGTGAGCCGTGTCACATAACCACTAGGCCACGCCGTCCCCTTGATTGTGATTGATACGCCATGGTTTTACTACAATTATCCTGTCATTACTTGCAGTTTGAAATGATCTCATGTCTATTATAACATGTACAATTTAGTCAAGTAACTGATAAGAGTTGTAGAGAATTCTAAATGTCAAAATATGAAATAATATTCAAGTAGAATAGTACAGTATAACCAACATGAGCTTCAAGAACTGTTTTGCGACCTCTGTGTGGGTATTGGAATTGTCAATTGAGGAGGAAAGAATAGGACCACTGCATCCGACTGCATGTCATACAAATTTATTGAGGAGTATTATGCATGGGAATGGCAAACTTATTATTTGAAGCAAAATGCTTAGAAGATAACCAATGCAAGAGCACATGAATGTGTTGTTTCATGCCCAAATAGACCATTTGGAGTGATGTCCCCATGCTTGTGCTGATTCTTTCAAGAAGATCGGAGTACTGCCCCCATGGATCAGTTGGAGTACACTCCCAATGGATCAAAAGGAGTACTGTCCCCATATATCAGTTAGAGTGCTGTCCCCATGGATCAGTTGGAGTGCTGTCCCCATGGATCAGTTGGAGTGCTGTCCCCATAGATCAGTTGGGGTGCTGTCCCCATAGATCAGTTGGAGTGCTGTCCCCATGGATCAGTTAAAGTGCTGTCCCCATGGATCAGTTGGAGTGCTGTTCCCATGGATCAGTTGGAGTGCTGTCCCCATGGATCAGTTGGAGTGCTGTCCCCATGGATCAGTTAAAGTGCTGTCCCCATGGATCAGTTGGAGTGCTGTTCCCATGGATCAGTTGGAGTGCTGTCCCCATAGATCAGTTGGGGTGCTGTCCCCATAGATCAGTTGGAGTGCTGTCCCCATGGATCAGTTGGAGTGCTGTTCCCATGGATCAGTTGGAGTGCTGTCCCCATGGATCAGTTGGAGTGCTGTCCCCATGGATCAGTTGGAGTGCTGTCCCCATGGATCAGCTGGAGTGTTTGTGTTATAGAAAAATATTAATGATGAGGATGTGTCTTATCAATATATAGTGCTTAAGTGACACGGCTCACAATCTGAAGGTGCTGGGTTCGATCCCCATCACAGCACTGACCGTTACCCTGGGGAAGCAAACCTTTAGAAAATGCAGGAGGAAGCAGACCCTTACATAAAATGCATGCTGAAGTCGGATGCAATGGGCCGACAGGCGCAAAATAAAAACCACAGTGCATCGCACACCACCTTGGAAATTAGAGAAATAAGGCGAACGCAGACAAACAAACAAAAATAAATATTCTAAGAAACAGCCAACTCTAAATGTGATAGAAACCTGACTACAATGTAAAGATCACTCTAATCGGACAAAAACCTGACTAATGTGATAACCACTTCACACTAATGTGACAAACACCAAACACTAATGTGACACTGAAATCACTTATCTAAGAAACACAACAATGCAATGTAACAAGACCAGGGCTTACAGTCTATGATGCCAGAATGAGTTCTGCCTGCAGACACCTGTACAACATTGTATCTGTTTAACGGTTTCACTGTACTGAAGGTGTGTCTGCATGGTATGTCAAATGCCTGGAAACAAGAGAGACAACAATTGACATTATAAACACCATTCATCTTTGCTGTTGGCTCCAAAAATTAACCGGGAGATCAGTGATAAATGTACTCAATGTTATTTTAGAAATAACTTAACTTAACGTCTTTATACTGGTTTAGAAGACTCTACAAAGTCTTATACAACCAGTTTCTTGGAATGTGGTTTAACAGATGTTCAAATTCAACTTAATAGACTCAAACACTATAGCTGAGTAGACCCACAGCCAGCTAGGCACTATCTATAGCTGCTCTTAACAAACCACCCGAGGAAAGGTACAAATAACATGGGTAAATTTTTAACTATGATTTTTGTCCAGCAGCGGCCGTTAAGCCTACTCTTTTTTATTTCCAACTGTAAATAAATTTGTTTAATGCTCAACACTTAACATGGAATCTGATCTCACTACCCAGAGATCCGGGTAATTTTTACCAGAAGATCCACATGAAAAAAATCCCGGTCTTCACCGTGATTCGAACTCGCGACCTCCAGCACCTGAGGATGACAACTTACCTCGAGATCACTGAGTCCACCTTTTCCAATGTAGTATGAGAACGATTCAATCTATTGAACTTCTGACAGATAACTAAAGTTGTATATTAAAGAGTCCTATGGCATTGTTGTCAAGTTGATAATGAGAGAGACAGCAAGAAAGTTGAACACAATTGGTCACTGAACAGACAAAAAAAGTGCAGCAGCAGAGATAGTCAAGTTTCAACCTAAAGGTCGGCATCACGATGCTGAGCAGCGGTCAGCAACCCAAAGCTGACTGCTAATGTCAGGGCCAGCGAACCATAGCTGCCAAGACCTTTCTACACCTCCACGCGGTAATCCTGGATAACAGGCTGCAACAGAGCAGACTGGCTAAGGAGAAGAGGGACGACTAACCTGGTACTAAAAAATGTCTGCTGAAGTCAAATGTGTTGGGCCAAAAGTTGAAAATATCGCAGTGAAACTGTAAACTATGACACAGCACATTCCGTTCTCCACACAACATCTTGCTACTTGCAAAGCCCTGTTTAGGGTTGGCGGCAGCGGGAGTTTGAGAAAAAACGAAGGAGAAGAAGAAGACCTAAAGGTCACTGTTTATTCAAATGTGACCGCATATAACTGTACAGTCCGATCTGAGTAAGACAAACTCTACTGCACGTACGGCACACTTGGACAGCATTTGTAACTTTGATGTCTTGCATTCTGTCCTTTTATGCCGTTCACTTTTCCTTTGCCTCAGTAATGGTTCTCTGCTCAATGATTTGAGCACCTTGTGTGATGGCAGAGAGCCAAGCTGAATAGTTCGGAGCAAGCAGCTGTCAGGCAGTGATATCAATGGAGAAATTACTCAAAGAAACTTTTATGTTTTTGTATCATTTCTCCTGTCTCCCTGTCAAGAGCTTGTCTGTCCTGAGCTCACTGTACAACAGTTGTTTAGAGAGGTGAAACAAGAACAGCCAGACTGAAAAAGAAAGAAGAGACATAACCTTGAGGTACATAACGAAAAACTACCCAAGCATGGACTGGACCCATGCATACACCGACGGCTCTGTAACAAACACAACACAGAATGGAGGGGCAGGAGCATTCCTGAACCTACCAAATGGTAGAAAAATAACACTGTCAGTGGCAACTGGAAAAATACACAAGCAATTTCAGAGCGGAGGCAGAGGCACTGAGGGCTGCAGTAGAAGAAATGGAGACATACAAAAGAAATGAACGCCATATACTCCTGTTTACAGATGCCCTGACTGTAGTCACAGCACTAAAAAGCCAGAAAAATACTGAACTTAATGATTTAAGAGCAGTACTCTGTCAACTATGCCAGCAGTCCGTACCAAAAAGAGTAGTGGTACAGTGAGTTCCATCCCACTGTAACATCCAAGGCAACGAGGAGGCAGACAGACTGGCAAAATAAGGTACAAAACTACCACAACCAGATACTAGTGTGACATACGAAGAGTCAAAAAGGCTTATTAGAGCTAGATACATGACCAAATGGGAAATAGAACATACTGGCTACACAAAAAACGATGCCCATTACCAGTTGAACAGAAGAGAGCAGGTCGTGGTCTTCAGACTTTGCACAGGCCACAATAGACTGAGGTACCACCTATTCTTCTTCTTCTTCTTCTCCGTACGCAGTCAGACGTCAACCTTTATTTTTTCGAAAAAAGCAGCGGTCATCCAGAGGCTGTCGACACTGCAATAGAGCTTGTCTTGTGTTGGCACTGGTGATGGCCACATCTGTTTCTCTGATCCTCGTATGTCGGGCAGTTTTGCAGCAAATGTTCAGCGGTCATTTTCCCGGTACCACAGGAGCATTCATCAGTGTCACCTATCTTCAATTTGCTGAATAGGTGGTACCTCAGTCTATTGTGGCCTGTGCGAAGTCTGAAGACCACGACCTGCTCTCTTCTGTTCAACTGGTAATAGGCATCCTTTTTTGTGTAGCCAGTATGTTCTGTTTCCCATTTGGTCATTTTTGACTCTTCGTATGTCACCTGGTATCTGGTTGTGGTAGCCTTGCACCTTCTTTTGCCAGTCTGTCTGCCTCCTCGTTGCCTTGGATGTTACAGTGGGATGGAACCCACTGTACCACTACTCTTTTTGGTGCGGACTGCTGGCATAGTTGACAGAGTACTGCTCTTAAATCATTAAGTTCAGTATTTTTATGGCTTTTTAGTGCTGTGACTACGGCCAGGGCATCTGTAAGCAGGACTATATGGCTTTCATTCCTTTTACCTATCACCATTTCTTCTACTGCAGCCCTCAGTGCCTCTGCCTCAGTTCTGAAATTGCTTGTGTATTTTCCAGTTGCCACTGATAGTGTTATTTTTCTGCCCTTTTGTAGGCTCAGGAATACCCTTGCCCCTCCGTTCTGTGATGAGTTTGTTACAGAACCGTCGGTGTATGCATGGGTCCAGTCCATGCTTGGGTAGTTTTTCATTATGTACCTCAGGGTTGTATCTCTTCTTTCTTTTTCAGTCTGGCTGTTTTTGTTTCCAAGACCTGGTATATTTTCTACCACCTCTGGAAATATATGCTGCCTCCAGGTAGATTTTTGTAAAGTAGGGATGGGCTTTTGTGTTGTTAGTGCGTTCATAGGGTCTTAATTCATCTTTGCTTTGGCTATTTCTGCAAAGTTTCTCCGCTTTAGTTTCCCATTTCCAAAATTGAAACCACTAGTAGAAGACTCGGTCGGGGTGTCGTAAGCAGTGGAACAGCCACCTCACTGCGAACTGTTGAGACGCAACCCTTGATCATGAGATATGTCCGCACACCAGGCGAAGAACATCTCCGTGCTATTACCAGGCCTGTCCCCTGGTTAAATGCACTCCTGCCTCGCTCTCTACCTCTGTCTGCTATCAGTCATCCCAATGGACGCAGAAGAGATGCAGGCCAGCGGACATTGCACCTATGTCCTATTGTGACAATCTCCCAGGTGGTGGGGAATGCTAGGCATACCATCACTGCAGAGAAGCCGAGAAAATAAAGGGAGCAAAGAGATATCCCACTCACATGCTACGTTTCTGGCACGACGTGACGATCCTGGGATACAGACACACTGGACTGCCTCTCTTCCGGGATAGTACAAACCAGTACATAGTCCATATCATATCTCATATATTATCACCGCACCCTATAGACACAAGTAGTGAAAACTTGAGTCCTGTAAGACAACTTCCATAAGAGAGACAACTCTGATCACAAACAACTGCTGTCTTGCAGATAGGCTGGGGACAGCCAAAGGCTAAGGAGGGCATCCCTACAGAAACGCCTGTTGAAATCGGATGCACTGGACCACAGGCTTAACAAGTAACACAGTGCAACGTATATCGCTGTATGATGACTGTACCACCTATTAAATAAATTGAAGATAGGTGGCACTGACGAATGCACGTGCAGTACTTGGAAAATGGCCGCTGAACATCTGCTGCAAAACTGCCCGACATACGAGGACCAGAGAAAGCAGATGTGGCCATCACCAGTGGCAACACTAGACAAGCTCTATGGCAGTGTCGACAGCCTCAGGATAACCGCTGCTTTTTAAAAAAAAATAAAGGTTGACGTCTGACAGCGTACGAAGAAGAAGAAGAAGATTAGAGAGGTGCTCATCTGACGTGCAAAAGACATGCCAGTCTATTCAATCTTGGCTCTCTGTAGTAGCGTATGGATGCCAGAGAGTCTCAACCTGCTGAGTACCACTGAGTTGGACATTGTTAAACTTTATTATCTGTGACTAAGAAACCTAAAATATCTTAAGTTTCCTCCCAATTTTAGGACAGGTCTAAAAATTAGAAGATTCTATATTACGCAAAGGATGAATCTTATGTTTTCTTTGAAAAGTTAGTTTCCCATCGCAAGCGCTGACGGCAACATCATGAGACAGTTTGTTTTGTCGTGATGATGTAACTTACGCTGTATCTGGATTATAGTGACCAATGGCAAGACTATCTGTCGAGATGACTGGAGGTAACTCAGGATGCAGGCACTCGCGCAATTACACTGAGAACAAAACCTGTGTCTGTCAAACTGGACACAGTATGATTCGAACACAGTACATTTGGATTGCAAAACAGACATTTCACCCCTAGACCACACTGCCAACTGTTTTATAACATTGACTGCATATATATTCACTTTATATGATTCTGGGAAATCTAGTCTAAATGTGCAGCTCTATATCATTGAGAAATATGGTACAAACATATAGTTATATTCAAATTATGAAAAATGTGGTATAGTTGCATTATTAAACGATTCTGTGAAGTGTGAAACAAATTTGTAGTTCCGCATGATAGTGAGAAGTGCTGTTAAAGGTTAAAGGCCAAGGTCTCCACATATGGATTGTCTCTCTCTGCAGAACGGTATGCTGCCTGCCAAGAGCATTACACAAAGTCGCTGTAGCTCCAGCGATGAACCCAGGGATCTCCGGAAAAAATTACCCTCATGAACCGACTGTCGCAGTTTAAATTCAAACCCTGAACGTCTGAACACGAGTCAAATGGCTTGACCACTTAACCCCAGAGACCGCATATAGAAGTGATGTACAAATTTACAGTTCTAAATGATACTGAGAAATGTTGTAAGGTAAGGTCAAAGTGGCACCATTGCAGATGCTGCTGTCAGAGATGGATTTTCTAATTCATTGTACCATTGCAGATGCTGCTGTCAGAGATGGATTCTCTAATTCATTGTACCATTGCAGATGCTGCTGTCAGAGATGGATTCTCTAATTCATTGTACCATTGCAGATGCTGCTGTCAGAGATGGATTCTCTAATTCATTGTACTAGGCCACTGCTTGTTTATGGGATGAAGAGGTCAGTTACCTTCATCTCTGCCTTTCCTTCAGTAATAGTAAGGAAGGTGCCAATGTACAGCTGGGTTGACTGGAGTGTGCCGATAACAATTGAACTCTGTACCTTTGCCATGAAAAGTGAAAGCTCTGACTACACTAGTCAGAAACTGACATGAGGTACAAATCAGTGGCAACTGGTGACCTTCTCAGAACTGTAAACAATCTTAGGGAACACAACACCCATATCGATTTTACCATACAGTTGTTTGTTGTTACTTATAATTTCTAGGTAACACACATTCTTAAGACAAATATTACAAATTTATCAATAAATTTATCTCATAATTACAAATAATAATTGTTTTAACAAAAGTAATTATTATAATGGTTATCATTTACCTCCATGGAGATTGGGGAAGCACAACGAATAACAATCTTGTACCATACAATTACATTCTCTCTCTAACGACACGGATGGTGACACCATTTTACTTGAGTAAATAAATGTTTGGAAATGGAATTAAACATTCCTGGAATTCAAATAAAAAGATCATAGAGGTAATTATAGGCCCTAATGAATGTAGCGTATGCGCTGTCCTCTTTTGGAGAAATCGAAAGTCCTTTCATTTGTTATACGTGTGGTCTGTAAGCGTCTGATGTGTCGCTTACAAAATGTGATACCTTGCTCGCAAGGAGGTTGTTTTTTTTGGGCACGCGCTTTTGAGTTAATACTACTATCACTATATTAGTGTGTGTTTCAACTTTAAAATATTGACAAGATACAAAAGTGATGCGCTTGTATGATATCTGATGGCATGATCATTTAATACTGCATTTTGTAAGAAATTAAATCAAACTTGGATACGAAAGCAATGCTTACAATACTTATATGGATGCCTCGCCAGTGGTACAAATATTCTATTTCTTGGTACAAACATATAGTTTAACATGATTCTGATAAGTGCTGTACAAAGATATAGTTCAACATGATTCTGAGAAGTACTGTACAAACGTATAGTTCAACATGATTCTGAGAAGTACTCTACAAACATATAGTTCGACATGATTCTGAGAAGTACTGTACAAATGTATACTTCGACATGATTCTGAGAAGCCTGATACAAATGTACATCACATGATTCTGAAACATTAAAATCAACAATCCAAATACACGGAGTACAGTTTTATAGAAATGCAGAAGATACAGAGTGCATGCTCTGTTGCTACCATTTTCAGCAATGAAAGGGACTGAGCAAGTATGGGACCACCTAGGCACAAGGAAACCTGTAATATAAGTCACTTTTCATTTTTCCAGAACAAAACTCAACTACAACATCTTGAGAAAAGTATTTTCATAATATAGTATGAAATTGAAAAAAAAGAACAAAATATCAATGTGAATACATACAAGGTAAAACATAACAAAATAATGGATTGACCAAATGAAGATGTACAATGACATATGACAGGATCTAAATGAATTTAGAAGACAGAAAATAGAAGGTACATAGAAAACAGGTATTCTATGGAGAAAGAAAACAATCACTGGCTTAATGTTTTTATACAAACTTCAATTCTTGGAAATCTGCTCTGACTGTAGACTCCATAACTATTTCAAATAAGATTCTGTTGATGTTGTTGCTGTTGTTGTTATCCCATAGCTGATGATCAAGTCTGCTCGTGGCAACCCAATGCCATTCTTATATAGATACACAGGTCTTCTTCAGTTGTTTCACTGCTCCATACAGTGTGTTGGCAATTGTCGGCAGTGCTTGTGAGAATCTTTTCCACATATCGGCAAGCACCTAGCAATCAATGAGTAGGTGTCAAACTGTTTCATCAGAATGAGAGTAATGTCTGCACAAGGACAGGTGCTGGAGCTTGGTGCAGTTCAAGTGACTATTGAATCTGGTATGTCCTGTTCGGAACTGAAAGATGAGACTTTAATCTCTTCTATGCAGTTTATTTACGTCATAGTTACTCTTTGGCTGTGACATTTCGCTAAATACACTGCGACCTGTTGTTTTCATCACCCACCTGTTCATCCAGATTTATCAAGTATTATTCTGAATAATTTGTTTTACTGTGTGGTTACTGCAGGGTTTATCCAATTGTTGTTTCGAGGCTCCTGTTTTTGCCAATCTGTCGGCCATCTCGTTCCCTAGTAGCCCACTATGTCCAGGCATCCATTGCAAGGTGACATTTATCCCGTGGGCAGTGATGATGTCGTTGATCGCCCTCACCACCAAGAATATCTCCTTTCCTTTGTATGGGGTGTTCTTCAACACCTCCAGAACCAACTTGGAGCCAGTAAAAATTACAAAATCCATCTGCAACAAATCACCCAAGTCAAACTGTTGGTGCAAAATCTCAACTGCTATTTTTATAGCCTTGGCCCCCGATTCATCATTTGAACGGTTTTTGCCGCATGAATCACAGGTTCTATTGATAAACATCATGTCTGACGGCTTTGCTACTGCTGAGAACTGCTGCTAAGAAGAGACAGCATATTATAAATTGGTCATATAATTAACATAACTTACTGTTGCCTTTGATTTCCGTAACCCAGATGTATCTGAGTTAAACCCAAGTTTGTTAAACTGGTTGCTCCCACATGCTAACAACCTCCCATTCAAACACACAAGAAACGAACTGTCTCCTGCAGCGCAAACATGTTTCACCTGCTTCTTTCTTGGCAAGTCAACCTGAAATGTCAAAGTCCACAATGTTACTCCTGGACTTGTCAACAGTACAACACTGATATCCCATATATAAAATCGAATTTACAATGTTTGCTAAACCGTCACGATGGTGCAATGGCCTATAAATACAAAGATAAGGCAGAAATATTCAAATGAACAAACATAGACTTAACAAGGCTAAGAATGTGGTGAACTTGTTGAAGATTACATGTGTTCCTCCCTTCAATCATAGACCTAACAAGGCTAAGAATGTGGTGAACTTGTTGAAGATTACATGCGTTCCTTCCTTCAATCATAGACCTAACAAGGCTAAGAATGTGGTGAACTTGTTGAAGATTACATGCGTTCCTTCCTTCAATCATAGACCTAACAAGGCTAAGAATGTGGTGAACTTGTTGAAGATTACATGCGTTCCTTCCTTCAATCATAGACCTAACAAGGCTAAGAATGTGGTGAACTTGTTGAAGATTACATGCGTTCCTTCCTTCAATCATAGACTTAACAAGGCTAAGAATGTGGTGAACTTGTTGAAGATTACATGTCTTCCTTCCTTCAATCATAGACTTAACAAGGCTAAGAATGTGGTGAACTTGTTGAAGATTACATGTCTTCCTTCCTTCAATCATAGACCTAACAAGGCTAAGAATGTGGTGAACTTGTTGAAGATTACATGTGTTCCTCCCTTCAATCATAGACCTAACAAGGCTAAGAATGTGGTGAACTTGTTGAAGATTACATGTCTTCCTTCCTTCAATCATAGACCTAACAAGGCTAAGAATGTGGTGAACTTGTTGAAGATTACATGCGTTCCTTCCTTCAATCATAGACCTAACAAGGCTAAGAATGTGGTGAACTTGTTGAAGATTACATGCGTTCCTTCCTTCAATCATAGACTTAACAAGGCTAAGAATGTGGTGAACTTGTTGAAGATTACATGTCTTCCTTCCTTCAATCATAGACTTAACAAGGCTAAGAATGTGGTGAACTTGTTGAAGATTACATGTCTTCCTTCCTTCAATCATAGACCTAACAAGGCTAAGAATGTGGTGAACTTGTTGAAGATTACATGTCTTCCTTCCTTCAATCATAGACCTAACAAGGCTAAGAATGTGGTGAACTTGTTGAAGATTACATGTGTTCCTCCCTTCAATCATAGACCTAACAAGGCTAAGAATGTGGTGAACTTGTTGAAGATTACATGTCTTCCTTCCTTCAATCATAGACCTAACAAGGCTAAGAATGTGGTGAACTTGTTGAAGATTACATGCGTTCCTTCCTTCAATCATAGACCTAACAAGGCTAAGAATGTGGTGAACTTGTTGAAGATTACATGTGTTCCTCCCTTCAATCATAGACCTAACAAGGCTAAGAATGTGGTGAACTTGTTGAAGATTACATGTCTTCCTTCCTTCAATCATAGACCTAACAAGGCTAAGAATGTGGTGAACTTGTTGAAGATTACATGTGTTCCTCCCTTCAATCATAGACCTAACAAGGCTAAGAATGTGGTGAACTTGTTGAAGATTACATGCGTTCCTTCCTTCAATCATAGACCTAACAAGGCTAAGAATGTGGTGAACTTGTTGAAGATTACATGCGTTCCTTCCTTCAATCATAGACCTAACAAGGCTAAGAATGTGGTGAACTTGTTGAAGATTACATGCGTTCCTTCCTTCAATCATAGACCTAACAAGGCTAAGAATGTGGTGAACTTGTTGAAGATTACATGCGTTCCTTCCTTCAATCATAGACTTAACAAGGCTAAGAATGTGGTGAACTTGTTGAAGATTACATGTCTTCCTTCCTTCAATCATAGACTTAACAAGGCTAAGAATGTGGTGAACTTGTTGAAGATTACATGTCTTCCTTCCTTCAATCATAGACCTAACAAGGCTAAGAATGTGGTGAACTTGTTGAAGATTACATGTCTTCCTTCCTTCAATCATAGACCTAACAAGGCTAAGAATGTGGTGAACTTGTTGAAGATTACATGTGTTCCTCCCTTCAATCATAGACCTAACAAGGCTAAGAATGTGGTGAACTTGTTGAAGATTACATGTCTTCCTTCCTTCAATCATAGACCTAACAAGGCTAAGAATGTGGTGAACTTGTTGAAGATTACATGCGTTCCTTCCTTCAATCATAGACCTAACAAGGCTAAGAATGTGGTGAACTTGTTGAAGATTACATGCGTTCCTTCCTTCAATCATAGACTTAACAAGGCTAAGAATGTGGTGAACTTGTTGAAGATTACATGTCTTCCTTCCTTCAATCATAGACTTAACAAGGCTAAGAATGTGGTGAACTTGTTGAAGATTACATGTCTTCCTTCCTTCAATCATAGACCTAACAAGGCTAAGAATGTGGTGAACTTGTTGAAGATTACATGTCTTCCTTCCTTCAATCATAGACCTAACAAGGCTAAGAATGTGGTGAACTTGTTGAAGATTACATGTGTTCCTCCCTTCAATCATAGACCTAACAAGGCTAAGAATGTGGTGAACTTGTTGAAGATTACATGTCTTCCTTCCTTCAATCATAGACCTAACAAGGCTAAGAATGTGGTGAACTTGTTGAAGATTACATGTCTTCCTTCCTTCAATCATAGACCTAACAAGGCTAAGAATGTGGTGAACTTGTTGAAGATTACATGTCTTCCTTCCTTCAATCATAGACCTAACAAGGCTAAGAATGTGGTGAACTTGTTGAAGATTACATGTCTTCCTTCCTTCAATCATAGACCTAACAAGGCTAAGAATGTGGTGAACTTGTTGAAGATTACATGTCTTCCTTCCTTCAATCATAGACCTAACAAGGCTAAGAATGTGGTGAACTTGTTGAAGATTACATGTCTTCCTTCCTTCAATCATAGACCTAACAAGGCTAAGAATGTGGTGAACTTGTTGAAGATTACATGTCTTCCTTCCTTCAATCATAGACCTAACAAGGCTAAGAATGTGGTGAACTTGTTGAAGATTACATGTCTTCCTTCCTTCAATCATAGACCTAACAAGGCTAAGAATGTGGTGAACTTGTTGAAGATTACATGTCTTCCTTCCTTCAATCATAGACCTAACAAGGCTAAGAATGTGGTGAACTTGTTGAAGATTACATGTCTTCCTTCCTTCAATCATAGACCTAACAAGGCTAAGAATGTGGTGAACTTGTTGAAGATTACATGTCTTCCTTCCTTCAATCATAGACCTAACAAGGCTAAGAATGTGGTGAACTTGTTGAAGATTACATGTCTTCCTTCCTTCAATCATAGACCTAACAAGGCTAAGAATGTGGTGAACTTGTTGAAGATTACATGTCTTCCTTCCTTCAATCATAGACCTAACAAGGCTAAGAATGTGGTGAACTTGTTGAAGATTACATGTATTCCTTCCTTCAATCATAGACCTAACAAGGCTAAGAATGTGGTGAACTTGTTGAAGATTACATGTCTTCCTTCCTTCAATCATAGACCTAACAAGGCTAAGAATGTGGTGAACTTGTTGAAGATTACATGTCTTCCTTCCTTCAATCATAGACCTAACAAGGCTAAGAATGTGGTGAACTTGTTGAAGATTACATGTCTTCCTTCCTTCAATCATAGACCTAACAAGGCTAAGAATGTGGTGAACTTGTTGAAGATTACATGTCTTCCTTCCTTCAATCATAGACCTAACAAGGCTAAGAATGTGGTGAACTTGTTGAAGATTACATGTCTTCCTTCCTTCAATCATAGACCTAACAAGGCTAAGAATGTGGTGAACTTGTTGAAGATTACATGTCTTCCTTCCTTCAATCATAGACCTAACAAGGCTAAGAATGTGGTGAACTTGTTGAAGATTACATGTATTCCTTCCTTCAATCATAGACCTAACAAGGCTAAGAATGTGGTGAACTTGTTGAAGATTACATGTCTTCCTTCCTTCAATCATAGACCTAACAAGGCTAAGAATGTGGTGAACTTGTTGAAGATTACATGTCTTCCTCCCTTCAATCATAGACCTAACAAGGCTAAGAATGTGGTGAACTTGTTGAAGATTACATGTCTTCCTTCCTTCAATCATAGACCTAACAAGGCTAAGAATGTGGTGAACTTGTTGAAGATTACATGTCTTCCTTCCTTCAATCATAGACCTAACAAGGCTAAGAATGTGGTGAACTTGTTGAAGATTACATGTATTCCTTCCTTCAATCCACAGAACAACAAGTTATCCACTCTTTGATTCCTGTATCATATATGGGGTATTGTTCCTAGAGTTTTCTTTTATTTCAGTATCGTTTATGGGGTATTGTTTCTAGAGCTTTATTTTTTTCTTATATCATATGAGCGCTTCATGCCATACCCTATCAAACGCCTTCTTAAAATCAATAAATACATGATACAGTTTTTTGCTGCTGTTCTAGATATTTCTCGCTTAGCAGCCTTAAATTAAATATCTGTTCTGTAGTGCTTCTTACCTGCCTGAACCCTGCTTGCTCCTCGGCAATGATGTTCTTTGCTTGGGGTTTCAATCGGTTGAGGATTAATCTAAGCTTGACCTTGCTAGGGTGGCTGATGAGGCTTATTGTTCTGTAATTTTGACACAGCTTTAGGTTTCCAGACTTAGGTAACGGTATAACCAATGATTTTGTCCATAAGAAGGCATTTGATAGGATATGGCTTAAAGCGCTATGGGCAATCATGAGGATGTATAAAATCAATGGAAATATTATAAAAGTCCTTGAACACCTGTTTGACAAGGCGTCAAGCGCAGTTCTTGTGAATGCGAGGTGAGGGGACCGGTTTCGAACATCAGTTGGTGTGAGACAGGGTTGTACACTCTCTCCAACTTTTTTCAATATATTCCTTGAGGGAATTGTGAGTGAGGCCCTTGGAGGTCAAGTTGGTACTGTCAAGATAGGGGGCCAAATGATTACCAACCTTTGTTTTGCAGATGACACCGACGGGTTGGCAGGTTCAGAAGCAGAACTCCAGGAATGGGCCTGAAGGCTCGATGAAACAGCTCTTGACTATGGTACAGAGATAAATGCGGGAAAGACAAAATTAATGACTAACAACGCCAAGGGCTTCAACAGTACGATAAAAGCTAATGGCCAGAAACTCGAATTGGTTGTCCATTTAAATATATGAGTTCGGTGATGAAGGATCAAAATGTGAGGTGTTGGCCAGAATAGCACAGACAATAGTGGCGCTTGACGGCTTAACAAAATCTGGCAAAATAAACGGTTAGCACTATGCGCGAAAATCAGATTAATATGTACATTGGTCCTGTCAATATTCCTATATGCTTGTGAGATATGGACAGTTACAGCTGACCTTCAACGAAGGATACAGGCCTTGGAGATGAGATGTTTCCGAAGACTTTTAAACGTCACATACAAAGATCGAGTTACAAATGAGGAAATACGAGATAGAATTACAACAGCAATAGGGCCTTTTGAAGACCTCTTGGCAACTGTCAAAAGAAGGAAACTCGCTTGGTACAGTCACATATCAAGATCAAATGGTCTTGCAAATACGATCCTGCACGGAAAGGTGCAAGGCAGACGACGAGGAGGCCGTCCCAAAAAGAGGTGGGAGGACAACATAACAGAATGGACCAATCTCCGACCAGAAGAGACACAGGCAGCGGCAGCTGACAGAGAAGGGTGGCATGGGATTGTGAGGATGTCTTCATGTGTGCCCTAATGATCTCACCGGTAACGGGATGACCTGATCTGATCTAATATGTATGAGGGGGCTTCAAATGGAAACCGTAACTATATTTTTTGGGTAAACTTATTCTGAAAAAGTGAAACACAGCTGTATAATTTTTCGACGTAGCCACCATTGGTTTGATACAAGTTCCCCAGCACCTATAGAGTGCATGGATTCCTGTAAACAAAATTATTTTGGTCGCATGTGTAACCACTCATGCACCACCTGCTGGACCTCTTCATCGAACCTGAAAGTCTTTCATCCTAATGTCTTTTTTAGTCGCCCAAAGATGTGGAAATCACTTGGGGCAAGGTCTAGTGAGTGCAACAGATGTGGTAAACACTGAAAGTGGAGGTCTTTGATGGTTGCAGCCGTTGCTGGGACATGTATTATCATGTTGTAAAAGGATACCTTTACTCATAAGTCCCCGTCGTTTGGTTCGACTGCACGTCAAAGATGATTCCTGAAAAGATCTGTATACATGGCAGTGGTGACAGTGTTCCCCCGGGCATGTAGTGCTCTAAAATAACGCCTCGTTCATTCCAAAAGAAAGTCAGCATAACCTTCCCTGCAGACTACTGCGTACGAACCTTCTTTGGTTTCGGTGAGGAGGATGGTGCCATTGTTTGCTCGCTCTCTTCATTTCAAGCTCGTGGTAGTGGCTACATCTCCAGTAAAAATTCTTGCTAGGAAATTACCACATTCTGCTTTAAAGCGCTGCAAAGGTTCCTGACAGGCATCAATGCATCGTTGTTTCAATTCTGGAGTAAGCTGCCATGACACCAACTTTGCAGACACTTAGTGGTACTGTAGTACATTATGGATTATGTGGTGTGCTGAATCTTGACTGATGTCCACATGTGCAGCAATTTCATTCACAGTCAATCAGTGAAAATTCTTTACGAGTCGGTCAACAGCTACAATCAATTTTGGGGTCACTACGCGGTGTGCTGACCAGGCCATAAACACCTTATTACAGAAGTCACGCTGTTTTGGAACTTCATACTCCACTCATACACTTGCTGGAGTGAAAGGCATGCATCACTGTACTAGACCATTATTCGCTGATGAATTTTTATAGGTTTAACCCCCTTCGCTGCTCAAAAAACGGACAACAAAGCACTGTTCCTCTTTGGTGCATGTCAATAGTGTGGCAGCCATAACTTAACTGCAGTTATGATGTCATTTTGTTTATTGATTTTGTGTCTAGTTTTGGCTTTAACAGTTGTGTTATTTGTAGGTTGGGTATGATTTATAGTTTCACAACTTCTTCTGTGACTTGTTTAAAGTATATTTAATGGCATCCAGTCTTTCTTCTTTCATGTGTTTCTCATATCGGTTTAACTTTTTCATCCTTAGCCTTACATGATTTACATTTTTCTTCTTGTTTGATTCTAGATTTCATTTTTGTGCATTGACCACATTCTATATAAGAATTGTAGGTGAGCTGTAGTCCAGCTATTTTCGGTTTTATTTGGTATCATTTTCGTGGCAAAGTATTTGCCAATTGGAGTTACAGAGCTCAGATCTCAGAAGATCTACGAATATTTAAAGAAAAGATAACTGACCTTGTGAGGTGTTCTGAAGTCATCCTCTGAGCCTGAACCAAGTCTTCCTGAAATCAGAAATGTAACAAACACATAAATATCTAGTTTTCCCTATATATAGAAGTCACTATGTGCCAGTTTTCAACTTTAAGTTAAAGAGACATGAAGCTACTGCCCACTTAGGTAAAGATATATGAACAACACAACAAATATATAAATATATTCACATATATAAATGATTTACCAAATTCACCACATCCCCATGTGTAGATGTCTCCAGATCTAGTGAGTGCTACCACATGAGCATCACCGCAAGCTACTTCCTGTACTGGGTGATCTAGAAAGAACTTCACATGAACAGGGAAGAGTACCTCATCTTCTTCTATCTCACAACCTAAACAGCCATAATAGTTGGAGCCGCATGCGTAGAGGTCCCCATCATCTGGAACATGCAGGAAGATCTATTGGAATACATTTTATAACTTCAATAAGTAGTTCTTTTAATATTTTCTGAGACTAATATGATGTGATCTTGCAAGTAGTTTTACAGTATCAGCCTTACAGCAAAGTAGAAAGTGTATCATGCCTTAGTGATCATAAATCTCTTATACACCTGCAAACTATGTGTAGAAGGCACTCTACACTCAGGTAAATTTACATAAACTATGTGTAGCAGGCACTCTAAGCTCAGCTACATTCACATAAACTGTGTGTAGCAGGCACTCTAAGAAGGCCAGCTACATTCACATAAACTGTATGTAGCAGGCACTCTAAGCTCACCTACATTCACATAAACTATGTGTAACAGGCACTCTAAGCTCAGCTACATTCACATAAACTATGTGTAACAGGCACTCTAAGCTCAGCTACATTCACATAAACTATGTGTAACAGGCACTCTAAGCTCAGCTACATTCACATAAACTATGTGTAGCAGGCACTCTAAGCTCTGCTACATTCACATAAACTGTGTGTGGCATGCACTCTAAGAAGGTCAGCTACATTCACATAAACTGTGTGTAGCAGGCACTCTAAGATCAGCTACATTTCACATAAACTGTGTGTAGCAGGCACTCTAAGCTCAGCTACATTTCACATAAACTGTGTGTAGCAGGCACTCTAAGCTCAGCTACATTCACATAAACTGAAAGAGCGAGATTACGCAGGTGACTTGATAAATAAGATAAACAACACTGAAGCCTTCATGGGAGCTAATGTCCTAGGTATATGCATACTGATAACAAAGACTAGATGGTCAGGGCATGCTGTTCATTTGACTGATAAATGACTGAAGAGCTCACATGTTTCAATACTGTAAAAGTCCTTGGTGCTACAGTCATTATCAGCAATAGAAGCAACACTTATACAATAAGGAAAGGAAAACAAAAATAGAGACCCAACAACACGCTATATAACAACAGGATCACAATACCACAGCAGACTTTGTATAATTACGGTTGAACGTATACAGTCTCACTTCTTCTTCTTCTTCGTTCGTTCTCAATCGCCCACTACCAAACCCTGAAAGGGCTTAAGGAGCAGAATGTAGTCCAGAGAACGGAATGTGTTGTGTCGTAGTTTACAGCTTGGCTGCAATATTTGCACCTTTCGGTCCATCACATCCGACTTCAGCAAGCATTTTTTTAGTACCGGGTTAGCATTCTCTCTTCGATCCCTTCTCCTTAGCCAGACTGCTCTGCTGCAGCCTGTTATCCAGGATCACCGTGTGGAGGTGTAGAAGGGTCTTGGCAGCTATGGTTCGCTGGCCCTGACGCTAGCAGTCAGCTATGGGTACAGTCTCACTAAAAGCATAACAGCTTTAATAAACACAAAAACACAACATATGTTAACCCTCTTAATGTGAATAAAACGCGAAGTACACACATATACCAGCCAACCTGAATGGACAAAAACTACACCTTAATAAAGATTATATTAGTTTTGTCATGTACATCAGAAATAACCATCCACCACACAAACTAGATAAACTTTTTATTTGGCTACAGAACATGACATCCAAGTTTTCAAACTGATGCATACCAGGTATCAATGTACAGTTACTTCAATCGAATCAATCAATCAATCAAAGCCCGTCACCCCTCTCTGTGGATAGGCCATTGACAACATCTCGCCAGCATACACGGTCCTCGGCTGCTCTTTCTGTCTCTCTCGATATGTGTAATCATTTAATGTTAATTCTTTCTCACATTCTCTTTTACGTGTATTTTTGGGTCTATCTCTCTTTCTCTTTTTCTGAGGATGCCATGTAAGAGCCTGTCTGGCTATGTTGGACGGTGCCTTCCTTAGCTTATGACCCATCAAGCTCCATTTTCTTTGTTTAATTTGTTGTTCCAGTGGCTGTTGTTGGCTCCTTTCTCACAAGTCTTCATTCCTCACCATGTCCTGCCACTTTATGAACACAAGTCTTCATTCCTCATCATGTCCTGCTACTTTATGAACACAAGTCTTCATTCCTCACCATGTCCTGCCACTTTATGAACACAAGTCTTCATTCCTCACCATGCCCTGCCACTTTATGAACACAAGTCTTCATTCCTCATCATGTCCTACCACTTTATGAACACAAGTCTTCATTCCTCATCATGTCCTGCCACTTTATGAACACAAGTCTTCATTCCTCATCATGTCCTACCACTTTATGAACACAAGTCTTCATTCCTCATCATGTCCTGCCACTTTATGAACACAAGTCTTCATTCCTCACCATGTCCTGCCACTTTATGAACACAAGTCTTCATTCCTCACCATGTCCTGCCACTTTATGAACACAAGTCTTCATTCCTCATCATGTCCTGCTACTTTATACCCATTTTCTTCTATAATCATCTGTTAACAAAGGACTGAAGTCTTTCTAATATGGCCTAGGTTGATATCCTTGTTTGTGGACCATACATTATCACCGCCTTGACCCTGGCATTAAATGTTCTAACTGGTGTCAATCTTGATTTCATTGTATAACAGTTACTTCCCTCTTGGCTAAACTTTTCTCATGGCAAAAATTGTTTTATATTAGAAAAGCAAATGTATTTTTGGATCGGATGGATTTTTCTGGATGTTTGACTGTCCAGTTCCAGTTTGTCTAATCTATTTTCAAATCTCTTCTCATTCTTCATGTTGTTATCATCTTCTTATTAGTTCCTTCACATTTTGTATATTTTATTAAACATTTTTGTACTTGGTGCATTTTCTTGATTTTGGTTCAACATTTGCTGCTGGAAATGTAAAAGAATTACTTTCATGATATAAATTACTTTAACATAAAAGACTGTTGTATTTTACTGCAATTTTAAGCTTTTTTTTAAGCTTTACAAAATAAAGTGCACTAATGTTCTATTGGTTAAATTATGTTTTAAACTGCAGGATGTGTTACAATGCAATATACTTTGTTTTCTGGCCTTAAGACACAAAAAGGAAAAACCATTTTCATTTCCTACAACACAAAACTACCAATCTACTGCAGACTTAACATCAGAAAACTACTACAGACTACAACCGACCAGAAACACAGAGAGTAAAGTCTTCTCCGCATGCTACTTGTTGGACTGGCACTCCCAAGAGAGACTCGACAAGCTTCGGAGTTTTGCAAGAAGCTGTGTCTCCATGTCCAAGCTGCCCTACCATACAAGCACCACCCTGAAGATTCTGATGTTGATAATAATAACAATAATAATTATGTGCCAATTTTTCAGAGTGTAAAATACCCAAAAATGATAAACTTTGTTAATAACATACAGGTTTATGCCAACGCCTAGAACTGATAAGATTTAAAGATGAAGATATTGAAGCCTATCAAACACTGTACTGGTATATATACTTTCAAAGTTATCCTTAGGTAAAGATAGTTTAGTTGTGTCGCGCGTCGCCGAATGGTTTCGATGCCTGACTGCCAACTAAGGGCAGTGAATCAATTCCCTGTTAAGGGATATATTGTTTTGTTGTTGGGGATGAAATAAACAAACATAGCCAGCACATGACGTGCGACAGCAGTGGCAAAGTGACCTGCAGTCCTCAGCCTTTAAATCCCTTTGACTATCCCAGCAATGGGAAAAATGTCATTTGACAGTTCAGATACCATTTTACTTAATCTTCAATTTAATGGGAAATAAATTGAGTGATAATTCTATCTCATTTTAGTGTGAGACTTGATGTTAAACTTTGATGTGATATTGAGTGTATTATATGTACGTGAGTATTTGAAGCGTCATATCAGTGTGATACAGTATGTATTATATGAATGAATGAGCTTGAAGTGTTACATCAGTCTAATAGAGGATGTATTATATGAATGTGTGACCTTGAAGTATTACATCAGTCTAATAGAGGATGTATTATATAAACGAATGGGCTTGAAGTGTTGCACCAGTGTGATACAGGATGTATTATATGAATGTGTATACACATTATGCCTTCACTGTCATGTTAAGTGAAATTTGTTAAAACCTCATTGTCCAACATCAGCATATCTGAGATGCAGCAGTGCTAGAATTATACAAAAACTGAGCTACGGAACATCATCAAATGAAACAATAAAGCTGATAGTGGGATTCCAAAATTATAGTTATGAGAAAAGAGAAAAACCATCCTAAAATGTATAGGAAAAAAAATTGACGTTACTTAATCCAGGTTTATAAGATAATCAAAGGAAAGGATAAATTGTTGTTTGCGAATGCCCACAATGAGTAAGTTACTCTTATGTGCGCCCTGAAAAGTACGTTAAGGGGCGGGTTGCAGTAGCTTTCCTCACATCATGAGTGTGCTGATGAAGGTGGACTGGGGGTTCTCCAGGCAGTTGTGGTCATCGGCAAGCATTTTTTGGTACCTGGTTGGCTTTTCCTCTTCATTCCCTTCTCCTTAGCCAGTCTGCTCTGTTGCAGCCTATTATCCGGGATCACCACGTGGAGGTGTAGAAAGGTCTTGACACTCTGGTTCGCTGGCTCTGTCAGTCCGGTTTGGGTTACTGACAACTGTTGCTCATACACTGCTCAGCATCTTGATTCCACATATTTTATTATCAGAATCATTAATGGCTTACAACCATACAATTATAAGTTAGTAATATATTACAAAACTAGATACTGAACCCCTACAAATGGAACATCACAATCACACTCAAATAAAGCAAGCATGGAAACAACTTACTGCCCATGTGTACAGCTCTTTCTCAAGTGTGATAGCAGCAAAATGACTGTGACCTACTGCCACCTTGGTACAAACAGATTTTGGAAATGAACAACAAAAAATGGCATTCATAGCTGTAAAAAAATGATGGCTTTAGAGAAAATTCCAAATCTAGATTTATAAATATGTAAGTAACGTCTTTATAGCGGTTTAGAAGACTCTGCATTCTGTATACAACCACTTTCTTTCACTTCCCTTGATCTAAAATAACTATGCATATCCAATTTATTTTTGAATGCATTAAATTGACGCTGCCTCCACTATTTCCTGTGGTAATGCATTCCAAACATTCACCACTCTCTGACTAAAAAAACGTAATAATAAAGATCACAGGAAGTACAAATGAGTAACATTGTGTTATTTGAAATGATAGCAAAATGTTAATGTAAAACTTGCTCTTGATGACATAAACTTCAAACATTATGGCCTCTGTCTGTCTGTCTGTCTGCCTGCTGGCATGTATGCATGTGTATGTAGTCTCTGCTAGACAATAGGAAAGGTATAAATATAAAGATATCTACATTGACTTGGGTCTATATTCCATAGTTGCGTTATATTGTCGTGAGATAGATCAGATTTATGAAGACACAGTTTTTGGGGTGTGTATTTGGCCAAATTCTCTAACTCATCTTTTTTGCAATATTCTCCTAAAAATGGAGAATAACCCGGGACCTGAATTGACAAGACATTGCTATGCGCGCTGGGCAGCCTTCTCGTCCATTAACACAGTCCTGGACGGTTGCCAAGACCAGAGCCTACAAGCCTTCCTCTGCAATTCCACTGTGCTCTCTGCTATATGCTACGGTGCTAAGACGTAGACACTAACAAAATTACTGGAGGACAAAGTTAGAATTACCCAGGCCTCTCTTGAGAAAGACGCTTGGTCGGAATCACTCTCTGGAACCAACGTATACAAAAACTCCACAATTCCGACAAAAAACGATTGTCCTTGGTGAATGGTGCAGTGATCTATGAAGACAAGGTAAAACATAGATGGATAGGTCACATGTTGTGACAAAACGATGGAGCACAGCGACAGCAATCTGGTACCCCTGAGGTAAAAAGAGACAGCGGGAAAGACCTCCAATGCATTGGTGAGACTCCCATGCTGCACACAATGGCATCCAAGACACCTCTGGAGAAGGGCTTACCACGCACTGGACTTCCGTGACCCAAGACAGGGTCTGCTGTAGATGAAGTTGGTAACCGCAGCTATGCTGAGGAACAAGTCATGAAGATCAAGATCTTTCTTGCAGCAAGGTCGATCTGTCATCTGGAGATGCATCTGGGGTAGTTGTCTCGCCGCAGCGACTCAATTTCAACCAGTGTTCGTAAAGCGATCTCAGTCCCGCCAGGCGGAGCGATAGCGCGGGCTTGCGGAAAACGCTCGCCTGCCTTTCCCCGTAGAGCGAATTGGGTGCGGTTTGTTGTAGCGGCTCCTCCACCGAGGTGCGCTGGTCTGGTCCGTATCAGGAAACGTGGTCCGTCCGTGGTGATTTATCTAAGGCTTATAGCAGAGCTCGACAGTATGTCTCGCTGGTGGTCCGACTCTCGCAAAGAGCTTGTGACCGGCAAATGGAAAGCAGGAATCGTTGCCTCGAGGCCCTGCGTTCTCCTACGGAGAAGGGCAGGCCGGCAGGCCAAATTGTCTCTAGTCCCAGTGAAATTCATCGCCGAGGTCGTTGGGATCCGTTCTGCACAGAGCGCTGCCATCCCTCCTCGAGCGAGCCCGGTCGGTTGGTCGTCTGGTGCGTGTGGGAGGCCCCTGTCAGGCGGTCCTAGGTCGACAGAGTGAGGGACGGGTGGAACAACCGTCCGTCCGTCCCGTCAGTCGGTCCCTGCGGCCGTCCCAGCGAGGCTTTTTACACACCCTTCCTCCGCCGACCGGTGTGTGCTGTACGTACGTCTCCGACAGATATCTGGTTGATCCTGCCAGTAGTCATATGCTTGTCTCAAAGATTAAGCCATGCATGTCTAAGTTCACACTGTCTCACGGTGAAACCGCGAATGGCTCATTAAATCAGTCGAGGTTCCTTAGATGACACGATCCTACTTGGATAACTGCGGCAATTCTAGAGCTAATACATGCTTACCAAGCTCCGACCCTCGCGGAAAGTGCGCTTTTATTAGTTCAAAACCAATCGTTGTTTCCCCTCGCGGGGTTGCGGCGTCCCCACTGGTGACTCTGGATAACTTTGTGCTGATCGCATGGCCTCATGTGCCGGCGACGCATCTTTCAAATGTCTGCCCTATCAAATGTCGATGGTACGTGACATGCCTACCATGTTTGTAACGGGTAACGGGGAATCAGGGTTCGATTCCGGAGAGGGAGCATGAGAAACGGCTACCACATCCAAGGAAGGCAGCAGGCGCGCAACTTACCCACTCCCGGCACGGGGAGGTAGTGACGAAAAATAACAATACAGGACTCTTTCGAGGCACCGTAATTGGAATGAGTACACTTTAAACCCTTTAACGAGGATCTATTGGAGGGCAAGTCTGGTGCCAGCAGCCGCGGTAATTCCAGCTCCAATAGCGTATATTAAAGTTGTTGCAGTTAAAAAGCTCGTAGTTGGATCTCAGGCGCAGGCGGGCGGTCCGGCTCGCGCCGGTTCACTGCCCGTTGTCTCCTGCCCTACCGTCTGCCGGCTCTCTCCCCCACGGGTGCTCTTCGCTGAGCGTCCTGGGTGGCCGGCGCGTTTACTTTGAAAAAATTAGAGTGTTCAAAGCAGGCCTCGGCTGCCTGAATAATGGTGCATGGAATAATGGAATAGGACCTCGGTTCTATTTTGTTGGTTTTCGGAACTGGAGGTAATGATTAACAGGGACAAACGAGGGCATTCGTATTGCGGCGTTAGAGGTGAAATTCTTGGATCGCCGCAAGACGAGCTACTGCGAAAGCATTTGTCAAGAATGTTTTCATTAATCAAGAACGAAAGTCAGAGGCGCGAAGACGATCAGATACCGTCGTAGTTCTGACCATAAACGATGCCGACTAGCGATCCGCAGGAGTTTCTTCGATGACTCTGCGGGCAGCTTCCGGGAAACCAAAGTGTTTGGGTTCCGGGGGAAGTATGGTTGCAAAGCTGAAACTTAAAGGAATTGACGGAAGGGCACCACCAGGAGTGGAGCCTGCGGCTTAATTTGACTCGACACGGCCAATACTGAAATGATTGACATGCCGAGACCACTTTTCTGGGGTCTAATATGGAACTGGTGCTGGATTTAGACCCTCAGAAATCTGAGGTTATGCCCCCTGTGGCTCGGTTGGTTTGCATCGAGTTTGCATCTGACAAAGGAATTGACGGAAGAGCACTATCAGGAGTGGAGCCTGAGGCTTAAATTAACTTAACACGCCAATACTGTAGAATGACGGTCAAAAAGAGAGCACCTTCGTGGGGTCTAATAGTGAACATGTGCTGGAATTAGACCCTCGAAAATCTGGGGCCACCCTCTAAGTAACTTGATTGTCTCGCTAAAGGAATTGACGGAAGGGCACCACCAGGAGTGGAACCTGCGGCTTTATTTGACTGAACACGCCAATACTGTAGAACGACTGACAAATCGAGAGCACTACCGTTTGGGTCTAAAAATGAACGTACGCTGGTATTAGACTCACGGAAGACAAGTCAGCTCTCAAACACTCTAATGAAAGAACGCTACGGAAATCGTGTTTAACCCCGCAGAAACCGCAGATTTCAAATACCTGGTCATTGACAAACAAAAGCCCTCAATAAATTCGTCTCACCAAATAGTGAACGGGTGCTGGAAATAGACCATCTGAAGACAGGTCAGTTTTACCCTACTAATGACAGGGCGTTGCTACGGAAAACCAGCTCATATCGAGAGGAGCCGCAGACACTTTGGTTCACGTACCAGGCTGATAAGCCAATGGCGCGAAGCTACCATGTGGGGGATTACGGCCGAACCCTTGTAAGCCGCAATCCCGCCCAAAATCTCAGCACCACTGCAATGGGAGGCTCCTACATGCTCGGGACCTGGGGCTTGCGCCCCAGCCATACCCGGTAGAGCCGCAGCAAGAGGTCCTTGCCGTCCGCCGATCAAAGCGGGCGGACAACTGCTTGATACTCACCTTATACGGCGATGGGGTGCGAAACCACCAACTAAAGACTTAGTACCTGGTCGGGGTGTCGAAAACAGTAGAGCAGCCACCTCACTGTGAACTGTCGAGACTCAACCAATGACCATGAGAGCTGTCTGCACACCAGGCGAACAACATCTCTGTGACATTACCAGGCTTGTCCTCTGGCTAAATGCACGTCGGCTACGATATCTACCTCTGTACGTTATCAGCCATATAACTATCATGATGGACGCAGAAGAGATGCAGACCAGCGGACATTGCACACCTGCCCCACTGTGTCAACACCCCAGGTGGCGGGGAATGCTAGGCGTACCATCCCTGCATAGAAGCCAAGAAAATAAAGGGAAAAGAGATACCCCACTCACATGCAAATGCTACGTTTCTGGCAGGACGTGACGATCCTGGGATACAGACACACTGGACTGCCTCTCTTCCGGGTAAACCAGTCCATCTCATATATCATATCTCATATCATCATTGCACCCTATAGACACGAGTAGTGAAGACTTGATAGTCTGGTAAGACAACTTCCATAAGAGAGACAACTCTGATCATAAACAACTGCTGCCTTGCAGATAGGCTGGGGACAGCCAAAGGCTAAGGAGGGCATCCCTACAGAAACGCCTGTTGAAATCGGATGCACGGGGCCACAAGCCTAACAAAACAGTGCAACGTAAATCGCAGCATGATGGCAGTACAACCTATTAGAAAAACGCATGGCGCTCATCCTGCGGAGTCCCGCCAGGCAGCGATAGTGCCGGGCCTCACGCCTCGAAGGGGCCCACCCTTGACTACTGGTGGTCACCCACCCATGTGTCGTGGAGTCAAGGCACATGGCTATGGGGCAACTTCTATTGGCCAAAACCTCAAGACCCTCAAAATACTACAGTGGAATGCGGAGGGAGTCATTAACAAAAAACTTTCCCTAACACACCACCTGCATGAAGGTAAGATTGACGTGGCATGAATCCAGGAAACGCACCTCAACAATAACCATAAATTCTCAATCAGAGGATACCAGACCTTCCGTCTAGATAGAGAAGGCCACAAAGGAGGGGTCCTGATACTGACCAGAAACTGCATACCGAGTAGCGCGGTATCTGTCAATCACACCGGACAAGCAGAAATTGTAGGAGTTGACATAATGGCTCAAGAGACGAAGCTCCGCATTTTCAATCTGTACGGACCACCAAATAGAGACCTATCGCTCTCGAGTATGGAGGTCAGAGACTCCAACTGCATAGTAGTTGGAGATTTCAACAGCCACTCGGAGAGATGGGGATACTCTGACACAGACAGCAGAGGTGACGAAGTGGAAGATTGGGAGATAGATGCAAATCTCTCCCTAATCAATAGGCCGGAGGATAGCCCTAGCTTCTATTCAAGAACATGGCATACCACCTCGACTCCAGATTTGGCCTTCTCCACACAGGACATACACCATAAAATAGACCGCCAGGTGCTAAACCAACTGGCAGGTAGCGACCACAGGCCGATCAGGCTAACCATTGACATGGAAGTAGGCCCACAGGAAACAAAACCGCTCCCACGTTGGAATTACAAACGAGCCGACTGGGACAGATTTGCAATCCTGACAGATGGGCTGTGTGAAACCATCAACACACGAAACACCAAAATGAAGCCCATGGTAGAGAGCCTAAGCAAAGGCAATAATGCAAGCCGCCACTGAAACCATCCCAAGAGGAGCTAGGAAAAACTATAAGCCCTACTGGAATGATGAGTTGCAGAAAGTGGAAGATGCAGTAACAAATGCTAGGAACAAGGCAGAGCGAGAAAAATCCATGGAGGCAAACATCGCCCTCAAAGCCGCCGCGGCGAAGTACAAACACACTCTCAAGCAAACAGCAAGAGAAAGCTGGAAAAATAAAACGGAAAGTCTAAACCTGGACAAAGACGGGAACAAGCTATGGAAGCTAGTCAGAGCCATGAACGACGAAACCCCGTCAAATAAACAAATTACTATCAAGCAGGGCGAGAACTTGATCACAGGTAAGAAAGCCGCAAACGCCTTTGTCGATCACTATGCCAGAGCAAACCACATCGAGGTCCCTGCAGATAAGCATACAGACATTATCGAAGAGCTAAAGGGACACGAAAACATGAATACGGCTCCTGAAGAGCACATGATGGCCAAACTAACAATGCGCGAAATGGAAGAGGCTATGAGAACACTAAAGAAAAGGAAATCTCCCGGAAAAGACAGGATAACAAACGAAATGCTGATGGGGCTGGGCCAAACAGCGAAGAAGAAACTGCTATCGGTCCTGAACCAAAGCTGGAAAAGGGGAATTGTACCACAGGCATGGAAAGATGCAATACTGGTAAAAGTACCAAAAACAGGAAAGGACAAAACAGATCCAAATGGATACAGGCCCATAAGCCTACTGAGCTGTGTCGGCAAGCTGATGGAACGGATGATAAACACCAGACTGATGTGGCATCTGGAAGAAAAACGAATACTAATTCCACAGCAAGCCGGCTTTAGACAGCACAGATCCACTGAGGACCAGGTCATCCTCATAGCCCAGGAGATAGAAGATGCCTACCAGGCACAGAAACACACAGTAGCTGTTTGGGTGGATCTGGAAAAGGCATTTGACAAAGTCTGGAAAAATGGACTTAGAGTCAAGCTAAGAAGAAGTGATGTCTGTGGGAAGATGTACAAGTGGATCAACCACTACCTCAAACAAAGAATGGCCAGAGTCCAAGTACAAGGGCAGATGAGCAAAAAGGTGACACTCGAGCAGGGAGTACCCCAAGGGGGAGTACTGTCACCCACACTCTTCCTGGTATATATAAACGATATTACAGAGAATATACCAAGAAGAGTCCATAGCTCAATGTTTGCAGACGATCTGGCTATGTGGACCTCTGAAAAGAATCTCACCATAGCAAGAAATCGGATGCAGACGGCCCTAACATCGCTGGAAGAGTGGGCGAACTCATGGCTGGTCAAAATAAATGAGGAGAAAACCACATGCACAATATTCTCGCTTTCATTAAAACCCCAAAGTACCAAATTAAGTCTAAATGGCAAAATCCTGCAGTCAAACGACAACCCAACCTATCTGGGAGTCACATTTGATCGGCGCATGACATGGAAAAGTCAGATTGAGAGAAACCGAATGAAAGCCAGAGAAAGAATGGCAATCATGAGGAAACTTGCTGGCACAAGCTGGGGAGCAGACGAAGGCATACTAAAGAAACTGTATACTGGAAGAGTGAGACCAGTTCTCGAGTATGGCATTGCGGCATGGAAAACAGCAGCGAAGGCGAACTTCGATAAAGTTAACAAACTTCAAAACCAAGCCATGAGAATTATAACAGATGGCATGAAGTCAACGCCAATTGTAGAACTTGAAAAGATTACAAAACTGCAACCCATGACCGATAGAAGAGACTGCAGAGCCCAGCTGCAGTCAGAGAAACTCCGAAGACTGACCGACCACCCAATGCACCAGAGACTAAACAATTTGGGAAATGGGAAACTAAAGCGGAGAAACTTTGCAGAAATAGCCAAAGCAAAGATGCACGAAGATCCCATAAACGCACTAACAACACCAAAACCCATCACTACTGTACGAAAACCTACCTGGAGGCAGGATATATTTCCAGAGGTGGTAGAAAATATACCAGGTATTGCAAACAAAAACTGCCAGACTGAAAAAGAAAGGAGAGACACTACCCTAAGCTTCATAACGAAAAGCTACCCAAGCATGGACTGGACCCATGCATACACCAACGGTTCTGTAACAAACACTACACAGAACGGAGGGGCAGGAGCATTCCTGAACCTACCAAATGGCAGAAAAATAACACTGTCATTCGCTACTGGTAAGTACACAAGCAATTTCAGAGCGGAGGCAGAGGCACTGAGGGCGGCAGTGGAAGAAATGGTGACACACAGTGAAAATGAGAGCCATATAGTCCTGCTGACAGATGCTCTCGCCGTAGTCACAGCGCTAAAAAGCCAGAAAAACACTGAGCTTAATGACTTAAGAGCAGCACTCTGCAAACTGTGCCAGCAGTCCGCACCAAAAAGGGTAGTGGTACAGTGGGTTCCGTCACACTGCAACATCCAAGGCAACGAGGAGGCAGACAGACTGGCAAAAGAAGGTGCAAGACTACCACAAACAGATACCAGTATGACGTACGAAGAGTCAAAACGGCTTATCAAAGCCAGATACATGACCAAATGGGAAACCGAACATACTGGTTACACCAAAAACGATGCCTATTACCAGTTGAACCGAAGAGAGCAGGTCGTTGTCTTCAGACTTCGCACTGGCCACAACAGACTGAGGTACCACCTATTCAACAAATTGAAGATAGGGTGTACCGACGAATGCCCGTGCGGTACTGGTAAAATGACCGCTGAACATCTGCTGCAGAACTGCCCGACATACGAGGATCAGAGAGAGCAGATGTGGCCATTACCAGTGGAACTGCAAGACAAGCTCTATGGCAGTGGCGAGAGCCTCAGGATGACCGCCGCTTTTTTCGAAAAAATAATGGTTACTGTCTGACTGCGTACGCAGAAGAAGAAGAAGATCTGGAGATGCGTGGTTCGAATCCAGATTGCGTATTACTTGACTTTCTTTGCAGCCGTTTCATCTGTGTTGTTTGTCAAGTGCATAAAATTATCTTGTCTTTGCACTTGTTGTCTTTATGTTGTTACTAACAAGCCTTAGACCTTCCATTTGTTTAGTTACTTCTTCTTGTTTGTCAGTGTTCATCCTGAAATGGAAACTGTGACGTTGTGTCATAGTTTATAGCAAGGATGCGATATCTGCTGCTTTTGGTCTGACGCATTTTATTTCAGCTGACATTTTTTAATGCTGGGTTTGCCTTTCCACTGGGATCCCTATCTCTTGGTTGGACTACACTGGTGACTAGGGCAGCCTGTTTCCAGAACCACCACACGGTGGGGGAATAGGGTCTTGGTCAGCTCTAGTTCACTTACCCTGATACAAGCAGCCAGCTATGAGTCGCTGACTGCTGTCAGCTCATGCACTGCTGTATCGTTAGCTACTGACCAACCTCAGATCTTCTATTTGTTTAGCTACTGACCAACCTCAGATCTTCTATTTGTTTAGCTACTGACCAACTTTAGAGCTTTTATTTGTTTAGTTACTGACCGACTGAGAAAATCTGATTTTAAACCAACAAGTCCCAGGGAGTGCTTCTTGGGACGATGAGAGTATCATCGGATGTCTCAAGTAACTAGCATCTGCAGGCAACGACTCCACTGCCTTTTGGAAACCTCGGAAGACGGTAGGAATACGAGCGTAAACCCAGACAGAAAATCCGGAGTGGTAGAACCTAAGGCGGATGGTATCAAAATTGCAAACTCATTCATGCAGCTCCTGCAGCTGAGCTGGTGCAATATTGTAATGCTTTTCATTCCTTTGGATTACACTAGTGAAGCCGAGAGGGGCATCCTGCAGTTTGGACAGCCCAGGGACTCCATATTCAGCACCCAGAGAGGCTTCTGACAGGGTGCCACACGCATGGTCTACAAAGACTGAGACACCTATGAATACTGACCATTCTCAGAGCTTCCATTTGTTGCATGACTTACCCGTGCTACAATAGCATTCTTCTATGATCATATACAACCAAATATTACATGATAATGTGACAACATTATGGCCCCTTTCCATCTTCAAACTACTCTGCTATCACACCTTACTGCAGTAACATACAACAAGCCCTGCCATACCTGCATAGGGCTCTTCTCTCTTGTAAACAGTTCCAGCTTCTGAGGTGTGAGTTTCCCTCCACCCCACTGATACA
Organism: Ariolimax columbianus; assembly: GCA_036924085.1. Taxonomy (NCBI): domain Eukaryota; kingdom Metazoa; phylum Mollusca; class Gastropoda; order Stylommatophora; family Arionidae; genus Ariolimax; species Ariolimax columbianus. Next base: position 140,670,577 of record JAVGWX010000003.1, read on the forward strand.
ACTGAGGATTCAATTTACAAATGACACAACATGCATTTTATTGGAAAAGACAATTATATGATCACACAGCAATTTTATATGATTTATTAGATTAGCTAGATTAAATAGATTTGATAGATTAGATAGATTTGATAGATTAGATTTGATAGATTTGATAGATTTGATAGATTAGACAGATTTGATATATTAGATAGATTAAACAGATTTGGTAAATTAGATAGATTTTATAGATTAGATAGATTTTATAGACTAGATAGATTTGGTTGATTAGAAAGATTAAATAGATTTGATAGATTAGATACGAGGCATGTTCAAATGAAACCGGACCTAACTGCACCAAGTGAACATAGGTACAATGCGCATGATGAGGTCACTTCTGATGTAAACAGCATATACCAAACATCAAGTTTGCAAAACTTAATTATCCTCGGACTCATAGTTTCCTCAGCAGACCATTGAAAGCATGGCGGGTGTGATACAGAATCCGTCCAGAGTTGATCAGGGAGCGGTGATTCGGTTTCAAACAGCTGAAGAATGTCGACCATTTGACATTCATCGCAAAATGCAGACAGTGTATGGTAAAAAAAAGTGTGTTGAAGACAACAGTGAAGAACTAGACAACGATGTTTAAAGAAGGTGGGGAGTTGATGAAAGTTCCTCCGAGACCAGGTCAGGCGCATATTGTTGCGTCAGAAGATGCCATCGCCAAAATTGATGCACCAATTTGTGTGGACCGTTGCGGGAGCTTACCTTCGCCACAATTTAGATAGATTAGACAGATTTCATAGTTTAGATAGATTTAATATATTAGTTAGATTTTTTATTTTTGTGTTCGCCTTATTTCTCTAATCCCCAAGGCGGTGTGCGTTGCACTGTGGTTTTTATTTTGCGCCTGTCTGCCCAGTGCATCCGACTTCAGCTTGCATTTGATGTAAGGATCTGCTTCCTCCTGCATTTTCTAAGGGTGTGCTTCCCCGGGGTAACGGCCGGTGCTGTGGTGGGGATCGAACCCAGCACCTTCGGATTGTGAGCCATGCCACTTAACCACTAGGCCACGCTGTCCTCTAATTAGATCGATTTAATAGATGTGATATGTTTCTGATACATAACGAAGAGCATGGATTGAAAGTAAAGATACAAATTTGTAATAGCAGAAAACTATTAAATGGATAAATTTAATTAAGATCAATTGGGGACAGCGTGGCCTAGTGGTTAAGTGGCACGGCTCACAATCTGAAGGTGCTGGGTTCGATCCCCATCACAGCACCGGCCGTTACCCCGGGGAAGCAAACCCTTAGAAAATGCAGGAGGAAGCAGACCCTTACATAAAATGCATGCTGAAGTCGGATGCACTGGTCCGACAGGTGCAAAATAAAAACACATTGCAACGAACACCGCCTTGGGGATTAGAAAAATAAGGCGAACGCAAAAAACAAAAACAAAAAAAAGAAGAAAAAAAAACCCAAAAAAAATGTAGATCAATTTAAAAATTTATGATGTTTTCCAAGAACAAAAACGTTCACTAGTGGTGTGGGTGAATTTATAAAAACCAATTGATAAAGTAGTTAAAGAGAGATTGCAAGTCAATGTGAGTAAAAGTCAAGCTTACTGGAAAATGCACAAATCAACCAATCACTATCTTGAAAACAGAGTGGCTAGAGTTCAAGTTCAAATTAACAAAAAGAGGACATTAGAGCACATGTTTCCCATTTGGATAAAACAGCGCTTCCTAGAGCTGATAGAAAAGCATTCCCGTTATTGTGGTAGCAAAAGTTGGGCAACCTATGTCAAATATGAGCACAGGCCTAACACCTTCTACCTATGCCACCTGAGATCCCTTCTTACATGAAACAACAGAATGACAAATACAGAGGTACGGCAAAATGACCGCTGAGAATTTGCTGCAAAACTGCCCGACATACGAGGATCAGAGAGAGCCGATGTGGCCATCACCAGTGGCAACACTAGACAAGCTCTATGGCAGTGTCGACAGCCTCAGGATGACGGCTGCTTTTTTCGAAAAAATAATGGTTACTGTCTGACTGCGTACGATGAATAAGAAGAAGAAATACAGAGGTACACTGTCTCATCAGTCTCCCAAATATGTAGACCCACCTTAGGCTGCGAAGACTACGATGACTTGGTCATGTTGTTTGTCGCATAGAAAATGGTTGCATTCCCAATGACGGATGGCAAGAGATTAGTTGGCTGACCACAGATAAAGTTCAAAGTTATGTGTAAGAGTGATATGAATGCCCTGGACATGAGTCTAACATCCTTGGAAGACAAAGCTGCAGACTGATCCAAGTGGATATGTAAAAGAGCTACTTGATGCTTGGTAAAAGGAAGATCTTGCAACATGAATGAGTGAAACGTCAACATCGCAAGGAGAATGAAAACACAAAAAAGCTAAGCAGAGAGTTGCCACTGCAAAGTCTTATCATTCTATAGCCAGTCACGACTGAAAGGGGCCACTATACTAATATTTTGGGGAAAAAACAGCCAGACAGAAACAGAAACAAGAGCCCTAACTGTAAAACACACAGATAAACACTACCTAAGCAACAGCTGGACTAATGTATATACAGATGGATCAGCAACAAATGCAACAGAAAATGGAGGTGGAGGAATCTCTATGAGACTTAAAGACAGTGCACAGGGGACGGTGTGGGCAATTGGTTAAGGGACACAGCTCACAAGCTGGAGGTGCTGGGGTCGATCCCCATCACAGCATTGGCCGATACCCCAGGGAAGCAAACCCTTAGAAAATGCAGGAGGAAGCAGACCCTTACATAAAATGCATGCCAAAGTCGGATGCAATGGGTCGACAGGTGCAAAATAAAAACTGCAGTGCAACACAAAAACCGCCTTAGGAAATAGAGAAATAAGACTAACACCCAAAAAAAAAAAACAGTGCACAAAGAAAGCTATCAGTGGAGCCGGGAAATTGGCAAGTAACTTCAAAACAGATGCACAGACCTTGAAAACTGCAGCAAACATTTTGACAAATGAAAACACAGAGAGACAAGTGGTGCTCTTCACAGTGATATTATCGTTGGTTGTCACATTAGACAACCAATTCAATGCAAACCTAAAGGAACTAGAAATAATTCTCTATAAACTACGTCACCTGTTCGAGAGAGTTGTGATACAGTGGATTTTTATCTCATTGAAACATTCTTGGTCACGTAGAGGCTGACAGAATGTCATTGGATGATGGAAAGCTATCTCAGCCTATTATAGCTATAACATATGAAGAGGCCAAGAGGTTTACCAGGTGTAGATATAGAAGATCAACAACCAAATGATGCATATTACCAGCTCAACAGAGGTGAGTAGGTAGTCATCTTTGCTCCGCACATGTCACATCATATTGAGATACCATCTATTACAAAGCTATGGATAGGAAAAACATATGAATGTCTCTGTGGCACTAGTGAAATGACTGCTGAACATCTGCTGCATAGATGTTCAACATATAAGGAACAAATCAAGTACATATGGTCACCACCGATGTCATTCCTAGACAAGCTCTATGGAGATACCAAAAGCCTCAAGCTAACCACTGCTGTCTTTAGATATATTCTCAAGTTGACATCTGAAAGCTTATTACGTAGAAAAAGAATCAGTTGTTACTACACATTAGATTAGAATGACTAATTCCTCACCTGACACATCTTAGACGTTACTATGGACACTGTGTTGGAGGTAGATGGGGCAGACATCCTAGCTCTTCTTGCAACAGAGTTTAATTCATAAACTTTCTGCTCCATTCTCAGACTTGAGACAGCCACAAGCGGTAAAGTCAGGATCTCTTCAGCTGTGGGTCTTTCCTCAGGCATCTGAAATTTTTACATAAAAGATATCCAGAAAAAGCTACAAATTAAAAGATATGTAATAAAAGAAAGAGAGGGAGCCACAAAGCGCAGTGATTAGCAAGCTAGCTTCACATCTGAGTGGTGCTGGGTTCATTTCCCAGTTGAGGCAGAAATGTTTTTTCAGACTACAATGGCTCCCTGGTCGACCCACCCTTAAATGGGTACCGGTTCAGTCCGGTAAGTAAAGGCGGCAAGGGAGAGGAGATGTCTACCGCCCTCATATAGCCGAGCCTTTGACATGTGAGATCACTCACACCTCACACCCCTACGGCAGTAATGCTATGGGTTACTTTACTTTACTTTTAATCAAACAAAACAGAATTAGACATAAAATATTACGGGATTCATCATCATCAAGTAGCACTGACAAACAAGCTCTTCCACACCCATCTGTTCCTTGATCATATCAATAGTTCAGATAATCTGTGTTTTCCAGTTGCTCATGCCATCCAAGATCTTCTTTCTATGTCTTTCTTGTCACCTCTTGCCTCTAATTTTTATCATTGTCAAAAGGTTTTCCGAACTCTTCTTTCTGCCATCTTTTTTATTTAAGTTAACAGTGATCACTTGATATTTGATGAATGTAACATGCCTTCATTTGATTTATTAGTTGTCTATGGTTCACAGGTACCACACTTTTGCAGTGGCAATGGATGTCTTTGTCTTAACTTAATTTAACTGAACGTCTTTATACTGGTTTAGAAGACTCAGCAGAGTCTGTATACAACCAGTTTCATTTACATTACCTTGCTCTAAAAGCTATGTGCATCCAATTTATTCTTAAATGCATTTTTTTTTATTAAAAAATTTGTGTTCGCCTTATTCTTTAATCCCCAAGGCGGTGTGCGTTGTACTGCGGTTTTTATTTTGTGCCTGTAGGCCCAGTGCATCCGTCTTCAGCATGCATTTTTTTATGTAAGGGTCTGCTTCCTCCTGCATTTTCTAAGGGTTTGCTTCCCCGGGGTAACGGCCGGTGCTGTGATGGGGTATCGAACCCAGCACCTTCCGGTTGTGAGCCGTGTCACTTAACCACTAGCCCACGCCGTCCCCCCTTAAATGCATTAATTGTCCCTGCCTCCACTACCTTCCCTGGCAATGCATTCAAAGCATTCACCACTCTCCGACTAAATAAATATTTCCTAATATCTAATCTTGACCTCTGTTTAGTTAATTTGTAGCTATGCCCTCTTGTTCTTGTGGGTGGCTGTAGTTTGAAAAACTTGTTATAGTCTAATTTATCGGTTCCTCTGATCATCTTATAAGCCTGTATTGTCACCTCAAATTCTTTTCTTTTCTAGACACTGTAGGCCGGTTTTTCTGAGTCTTTCCTCATAACTGTAATTTTTCAATCCCCCTATCGAAACTGCTATCGGTCCTGAACCAAAGCTGGAAAAGGGGAATTGTACCACAGGCATGGAAAGACGTAATACTGGTACCAGTACTAAAAACAGGAAAGGACAAAACAGATCCAAATGGATACAGGCCCATAAGCCTACTGAGCTGTGTCGGCAAGCTGATGGAACGGATGATAAACACCAGACTGATGTGGCATCTGGAAGAAAAACAAATACTAATCCACAGCAAGCCGGCTTTAGACAGCACAGATCCACTGAGGACCAGATCATCCTCATAGCCCAGGAGATAGAAGATGCCTACCAGGCACAGAAACACACAGTAGCTGTTTGGGTGGATCTGGAAAAGGCATTTGACAAAGTCTGGAAAGATGGACTTAGAGTCAAGCTAAGAAGAAGTGATGTCTGTGGGAAGATGTACAAGTGGATCAACCACTACCTCAAACAAAGAACCGCCAGAGTCCAAGTACAAGGGCAGATGAGCAAAAAGGTGACACTCGAGCAGGGAGTATCCCAAGGGGGAGTATTATCACCCACACTCTTCCTGGTATATATAAACGATATTACAGAGAATATACAAAGAAGAGTCCATAGCTCAATGTTTGCAGATGATCTGGCTATGTGGACCTCTGAAAAGAATCTCACCATAGCAAGAAATCGGATGCAGACGGCCCTAACATCTCTGGAAGAGTGGGCGAACTCATGGCTGGTCAAAATAAACGAGGAGAAAACCACATGCACAATATTCTCGCTTTCATTAAAACCCCAAAGTACCAAATTAAGTCTAAATGGCAAAATCCTGCAGCCAAACGACAACCCAACCTATCTGGGAGTCACATTTGATCGGCGCATGACATGGAAAAGTCAGATTGAGAGAAACCGAATGAAAGCCAGAGAAAGAATGGCAATCATGAGGAAACTTGCTGGCACAAGCTGGGGAGCAGACGAAGGCATACTAAAGAAACTGTACACTGGAAGAGTGAGACCAGTTCTCGAGTATGGCATTGCGGCATGGACAACAGCAGCGAAGGCGAACTTCGATAAAGTTAACAAACTTCAAAACCAAGCCATGAGAATTATAACAGGTGGCATGAAGTCAACGCCAATTGTAGAACTTGAAAAGATTACAAAACTGCAATCCATGACCGATAGAAGAGACTGCAGAGCCCAGCTGCAGTCAGAGAAACTCCGAAGACTGACCGACCATCTAATGCACCAGAGACTAAACAATTTGGGAAATGGGAAACTAAAGCGGAGAAACTTTGCAGAAATAGCCAAAGCAAAGATGCACGAAGATCCCATAAACGCACTAACAACACCAAAACCCATCACTACTGTACGAAAACCTACCTGGAGGCAGGATATATTTCCAGAGGTGGTAGAAAATATACCAGGTATTGCAAACAAAAACTGCCAGACTGAAAAAGAAAGGAGAGACACTACCCTAAGCTTCATAACGAAAAGCTACCCAAGCATGGACTGGACCCATGCATACACCGACGGTTCTGTAACAAATACAACACAGAACGGAGGGGCAGGAGCATTCCTGAACCTACCAAATGGCAGAAAAATAACACTGTCATTCGCTACTGGTAAGTACACAAGCAATTTCAGAGCGGAGGCAGAGGCACTGAGGGCGGCAGTGGAAGAAATGGTGACACACAGTGAAAATGAGAGCCATATAGTCCTGCTGACAGATGCTCTCGCCGTAGTCACAGCGCTAAAAAGCCAGAAAAACACTGAGCTTAATGACTTAAGAGCAGCACTCTGCAAACTGTGCCAGCAGTCCGCACCAAAAAGGGTAGTGGTACAGTGGGTTCCGTCACACTGCAACATCCAAGGCAACGAGGAGGCAGACAGACTGGCAAAAGAAGGTGCAAGACTACCACAAACAGATACCAGTATGACGTACGAAGAGTCAAAACGGCTTATCAAAGCCAGATACATGACCAAATGGGAAACCGAACATACTGGTTACACCAAAAACGATGCCTATTACCAGTTGAACCGAAGAGAGCAGGTCGTTGTCTTCAGACTTCGCACTGGCCACAACAGACTGAGGTACCACCTATTCAACAAATTGAAGATAGGGTGTACCGACGAATGCCCGTGCGGTACCGGTAAAATGACCGCTGAACATCTGCTGCAGAACTGCCCGACATACGAGGATCAGAGAGAGCAGATGTGGCCATTACCAGTGGAACTGCAAGACAAGCTCTATGGCAGTGGCGACAGCCTCAGGATGACCGCCGCTTTTTTCGAAAAAATAATGGTTACTGTCTGACTGCGTACGCAGAAGAAGAAGAAGAATCCCCATATCAGCTTTGTCGCTCTTTTTTGTATTATTTCCAGCATGTTTATATCCTCTCTACGATAAGGACTCCACACCTGTACACAGTACTCCAATCTAAGTGTAACAAATGCTTTATATAATTTGACTATCACTTCCTTGCTCCTATGTTTAATATTTCTTTTTATCATACCTAACATTGCATTTGCCTTTTTCACTGCTACCTAGACTTGTTATCTCACCTTACCTGTATGATCTATTATAACCCCTAGGTCCCTTTCCTTATCTATCATTCTAATATTGTTCTCAACCATTCTGTAATTATGTTCCATATTGGATCTACCCATGTGGATGACTGTACATTTATCTACATTAAACTCCATTTGCCAGCTTACAGACCATTCTTTAATTTTATCTAAATCCGACCTAATATATCCACTTCTGCTATGGATGAGACACTACTGCATAGTTTGATGTCATCAGCAAATTTTGCAATTATGGATCCCATATCAATGCCTATATCGTTTATGTATATATCAAAAGCAAAATTGGTCTCAAAACAGCACTGTGACACTCAACTGTTTATTAATTGTCCAGGACTTTGACTCAGAAAGCAAAAGCATAACAATCATAACAATCAAGGACTCTCGTTTTCATCTGCATCATCACATTATCCTGGGTGTGTTTGTTAGATGTCAATATTTCTGATGTGATTTGTCCTGATTCATCAATATTGTTTAGCACTATGAGTATATCAAAATGAAAGTGATGTTCATTTGTAATGTCTGCCCTGGAGAAAATACATTCCTCTGGTTTTCTCACATTTGGAATTAAAACTAGCAAATTGTGGTGCATTTACCAACAATATAGTAGATAAAGTATGCATTTATTCCTTCGCAAGAGCCCATTAGTTTGAATCCAAGAATTATCTATATATTCGCTCTTTCATGATGAAACTAACTGGAAATACATACATGGACTACTGGCACTGCTATGAAGATGTTAAACTCAGCACTATCATTACTGTCCCCACTGCCTTGTTGGATGCCTGTTCACAGAAAAAGCTTCAAGATTAAACCCTGAGGAAAAATTGGTGACTGCCGTTCCTAAGGCAGTCTATTAGTGGTTCCGATGCTATTCTGACAACTCCATCAGCGCTTGTCTACCTGAGCATATGAAGCCTGAATTCTGCTAAGTATACGGATGAATCCATGCACTAATTCAACTGTTCACTGTACTATTGATTGATTGACACACCAGACAAACCCCACACACATGTTTGGACAATAATGGAGAAAGTTGAAGGCTAGCCCTCAGCACATGTAACATATGCATGTTACAAGATAATGATGCAGCCAATAGACCTGAGAAATGGATGGCATAGGGGGGGGCCCAGGAACTGTCATAGTACAACCTAGATATTGTGAAACATGTCTCCCTGGTGAAGGTCAGATCACAGAGGCTATAGTCAGTTTTACATTCCTCTGGAGTGGACACGACGACAAGGAAAGATGTGAGGTGGAAAATGTTTCGGTTACCACCTTATGTCTCTGCAAACTCCTATGAGAAATAAGAGAACTACAACTCTGATCAGCACGTATGTCCCTACAATGAGTAACAGAGAGGATATTAAGAATATATTCTATGAATATTATCAGTTGCAAGGTCTGAGAAACTTATCAAACATGCTGACTTCAATGCTAGGAGTGGGGATCGACCATCAAACTTTGGAGAAGACAATTGGCGTACCCTTTCTTTTTCTTCGTCGGTTGTTCACAACTGTTACCAAGCTCTAATAAGGGCTTTGGAGGTAGCAGGATGTTGTATAGAGAACAGAATGTGTTCTGTCGTAGTTTATAGTTCGACTGCAATATTTGCAACTTTTGGTCAAGCATTGACTTCAGCTGGCATTTTTGGGTATCTGGCTAGCCTTCCTTCTTCGATTCTTTCTCCTTAGCCAATCTTCTCCGTTGCAGCTTGTTAACTAGGATCACTGTGTGGAGGTGTAGGAGGGTCTTGGAAGCTCTGGTTTGTTGGCCCTAATGATAGCAATCAGCTTAGGGTCTCTGACCACTGCAGCTCATACACTGCCAGCATCTTGATCTCCAATTGGCATACACGACATGAAGAAATGCAACAGCAATGAACTCCACCTGCTGTGCCGCACACAATCTCTCTATCACAAACATACTGTTTCATCGGTCCACCTGCCATAAGGCATCCTGCATGTATCCTCATTCTAAGCAGTGGCACCTTATTGACAATGTCATCACTAGAAGGAGCGACATATGTCGTACACTGGTAACAAAACCGTGCAAGCAACTCAAAGGAGGTCACACCAATTTTGAAGCTTTCAGAAAAAATCACTGCCTGTACAGTTCCCACCAAATTAATCCATCAACATCCAAAAAGGCAGGATTCACCAACACGCATTGAACAGTACAAAATCAGTGTAGAAAGATGCATAACGTATGGTTCAGCAAAAGCAAATGAGAGCAAGGAATATGCAGATACGAATGACTCAAGGTAGTGCTATGCTGCACTGATGGCAGTTTGCAGTCCCTAATTCCATCACCTGACCTCAACACTGATGGCACGCCACTACTGATGGACAAGAGCCAATATTCTGGAGCACTATATGCGCATTTCAGTGAAATCCTCAGCCATCCATCTGCCATCAGCAAGCAAGCCATAGCATGAATGCCACAAGTTATGACCAACAATAAGTTCAACATTCTTCCAAGCATTGATGAGGTCAAGAAAGCAATCCGCCAAGTGTCTAGCGACAAGGAGCCTCGGGTCAGATGCTCTTCTTACTGAAGTTTACAAAGATGTAGGTTCCATCCTGGTTCAACAGCTGACAGAAATATTTATTTCAATTTAGGATGATAGCTAGATACCCCAGGATCTGAAAGATGCCTCCGTTGTCTATTTGTACTACAGAAAGGACAACTGTCAGTCCTGTGATAACCACAGAGGAATCTCTCTCCTGTCAAGTCTAAACAAGAGCCTAATCCAAGTCCTGATCAATCGTCTGTCTACTAGTCATCTTGAGCAGGGCTTACTTAAATTGAGTCTGTGGTTTTTGACCTGATCATGGGACAGTCGACATGACATGAAATGTGTCAACTCCAGAAGAAATGTCAAAAACAACATTGGGACCTGTACATAGTTTTAACACCGTCAACAGAGAAGAGCTCTGGCAAATCATGGCAAAGTTTGAATGTTCCAGCAGATTCATTACAGTTGCCCGTTAGTTTCATGATGACATGATCGATCAAGTACTGCACGAAGGAGAATTGTTTGTAGCCATCCCAGTGACCAACCATGCCAAACAGGAATATGTGCTGGTAAAGACACTCTTTAGCGTAGTCTTTGTAGTAATACGCTCTGATGCTGTACATGACACTGCTACTGACATGCATATCAGGTACAGGACGCAGGTCTTTCAGCAAGGTGAATGAAGTCTCCATATTGGATCTCCTGTTCTCTGAAGACTGCACCCTTTATACCTACCCAGAACAAGATATTCAATCCACGAGGTTGGAGTTTTCGGCAGTATACAGTACATTTGGTTTCACAATCAATACCAGCAAAACCAAGGTACTTTTCCAACCTGTTCCTGGGAATTGTAAGCATAGAGTGAACCAAACATCACTACACAAAACTAATGTCTCCAGACAGTTGATAGCTTTACCTACCTAGACAGTACCCTACCCAGAGAAGCGAATATCAATTGAGGTTAACAAAAGGATTGCAAACGCAAGCTCTGCATTTTTGAGACTTCAAGCAAACACCTTGACCCAACAAGACAGTGTCGCCACCAAACTAAAAGTGTGTCATCCTGTAGTGCAGTCACTCTGCTACACACCTGTGAAACATGGACAGTGTACAGGAGACATGCCAGACAGCTAAATTGTTTTCACATGCTCTGTCTGCGCAGGCCGCTCAGGATTAGGTGGCAGGACAGAGAGGAAATATCATCGCTGAGAAGAGAATAGTTATTGCTGTAGTGGTGGCATGACTGCTATTTCATCATGCTAAACTATGTAGTATATTATTAGTATATTATTAGTATATTATTAGTATATTATTAGTATATTATTAGTATATTATTAGTATATTATTAGTATATTATTAGTATATTATTAGTATATTATTAGTATATTATTATTGAAAAAAACATACAAAAACTATCTCTACAGTTTTGAGGTACCCATAGAGAAGATATATAAGAATGAGGAATAAAGACCACTTTTCCTTCCAGTCACCACAAAATGTGCAGACTATGTTTTTATTTATTTCTTGATAGACAAAAGATAGGCCTTACCACAATGTATTATGTACACATCACTTTGAGTGTATCTTGTACTAAGCATGCATCATTCTGAGTGTATCTATAAGTTTCTACATCAGGATACTATGATGTTACAAGAAGAAGTACATCACCTTTCTAAGCATCATGTCAACAAGAGAACACATTCCATTAGTGTAACACTTGTTGACACTGGAGTGATCTGTCTTGACAATCTGCATTGCAAGCTTCAACGGATTCTTAAAATGTAGAAGAACAAAAGACATTTCACAGTGAAAGCAAATGTCCCTGACAAAATAGATTAAAATGGTTGTATATCCACAACAAATATTAAAATGGTTGTATATCCACAACAAATATTAAAATGGTTGTATATCCACAACAAATATTAAAATGGTTGTAAATCCACAACAAATATTAAAATGGTTGTAAATCCACAACAAATATTAAAATGGTTGTAAATCCACAACAAATATTCCTTACTGTTTAGCTACAGTAAATATTCAAAGTTGAAGTTGTATAATATATTTATAAAATATTCAGTCTTCTTCTTCTGCTTTCGTTCTCAATCTCCCGCTACCAAGTCCTGAACAGGGCTTTGCAAGTAGCAGGATGTAGTCCGGAGAACGCAATGAGTTGTGTCACTAGTTTACAACTTGGCTGCAATGTTTGCACCTTTTGGTCCGACACATCCGTCTTCGACAGATATTCAACCTAATTATTCAACAACAAGAAATAATCACAATCTCAGAAATGTACTAGTACAAGAAATATTGGCAGTATCAGAGCTGTATGACAAATAACATTAAAAGGGTGATGCATACCATTGTCTTTTTTAATACATAATAAAATTAACAAAATATTTCAATGTACCACTTTATAAAACAGTTTTCATTCTTGTGAAACTGTAATTTATTCAATTGAGTAAGTTAATAGATTGCACAATTAAGCATAGTGCCCAACATAACAGTACATGACATTATTTTCTATAACCAAATATATGATGATCTACAGTAAAACTCAATACCAATAATGACTGAAACACAAGCAGGGTTAAAATGTACATTTATGTGAATACTGGAGCAGATATTTTTACCCAAATAGACTTTTACCAAGAATTTTACACACAAATGTAAACAGTGTACTAGACTTAAAGTTATCACAAAAGCATTTTAAAATAAAGTAAGTAACATGTCCTAGGCAGAACATCGTTTCTTACAATGGCCAACCTATTTGGCTGTTATAAGTTTCTTGGCATGTGTGCAGTAAAGTAGTTTGGCACAACTTTCCGTACGTTCGAAAAAACCTGTGTCTGCCAAACTGGATAGCAGCGTGATTCTTCTTCTTCTTCTTCTTCTGCGTACACAGTCAGACAGTAACCATTATTTTCTCGAAAAAAGCGGCGGTCATCCTGAGACTCTCGCCACTACCATAGAGCTTGTCTTGCAGTTCCACTGGCAATGGCCACATCTGCTCTCTCTGATCCTCGTATGTCGGGCAGTTCTGCAGCAGATGTTCAGTGGTCATTTTACCAGTACCGCACGGGCATTCGTCGGTACACCCTATCTTCAATTTGTTGAAGAGGTGGTACCTCAGTCTGTTGTGGCCAGTGCGAAGTCTGAAGACAACGACCTGCTCTCTTCGGTTCAACTGGTAATAGGCATCGTTTTTGGTGTAACCAGTATGTTCGGTTTCCCATTTGGACATGTACCTGGCTTTGATAAGCCGTTTTGACTCTTCGTACGTCATACTGGTATCTATTTGTGGTAGCCTTGCACCTTCTTTTGCCAGTCTGTCTGCCTCCTCGTTGCCTTGGATGTTGCAGTGTGACGGAACCCACTGTACCACTACCCTTTTTGGTGCGGACTGTTGGCACAGTTTGCAGAGTGCTGCTCTTAAGTCATTAAGCTCAGTGTTTTTCTGGCTTTTTAGCGCTGTGACTACTTCGAGAGCATCTGTCAGCAGGACTATGTGGCTCTCATTTTCACTGTGTGTTACCATTTCTTCCACTGCCGCCCTCAGTGCCTCTGCCTCTGCTCTGAAATTGCTCGTGTACTTACCAGTAGCGAATGACAGTGTTATTTTTCTGCCATTTGGTAGGTTCAGGAATGCTCCTGCCCCTCCCTTCTGTGTAGTGTTTGTTACAGAGCCGTCGGTGTATGCATGGGTCCAGTCCATGCTTGGGTAGCTTTTCGTTATGAAGCTTAGGGTAGTATCTCTCCTTTCTTTTTCGGTCTGGCAGTTTTTGTTTGCAATACCTGGTATATTTTCTACCACCTCTGGAAATATATCCTGCCTCCAAGTAGGTTTTCGTACAGTAGTGATGGGTTTTGGTGTTGTTAGTGCGTTTATGGGATCTTCGTGCATCTTTGCTTTGGCTATTTCTGCAAAGTTTCTCCGCTTTAGTTTTCCAGTTCCCAAATTGTTTAGCCTCTGGTACATTGGATGGTCCGTCAGTCTTCGGAGTTTCTCTGACTGCAGCTGGGCTCTGCAGTCTCTTCTGTCGGTCATGGATTGCAGTTTTGTAATCTTTTCAAGTTCTACAATTGGCGTTGACTTCATGCCACCAGTTATGATTCTCATAGCTTGGTTTTGAAGTTTGTTAACTTTATCGAAGTTCGCCTTCGCTGCTGTTGTCCAAGCCGCGATGCCATACTCGAGAACTGGTCTCACTCTTCCAGTGTACAGTTTCTTTAGTATGCCTTCGTCTGCTCCCCAGCTTGTGCCAGCAAGTTTCCTCATGATCGCCATTCTTTCTCTGGCTTTCATTCGGTTTCTCTCAATCTGACTTTTCCATGTCATGCGCCGATCAAATGTGACTCCCAGATAGGTTGGGTTGTCGTTTGGCTGCAGGATTTTGCCATTTAGGCTTAGTTTGGTACTTTGGGGTTTTAATGAGAGCGAGAATATTGTGCACGTGGTTTTCTCCTCGTTTATTTTGACCAGCCATGAGTTCGCCCACTCTTCCAGCGATGTTAGGGCCGTTTGCATCCGATTTCTTGCTATGGTGAGATTCTTTTCAGAGGTCCACATAGCCAGATCGTCTGCAAACATTGAGCTATGGACTCTTCTTGGTATATTCTCTGTAATATCGTTTATATATACCAGGAAGAGTGTGGGTGACAGTACTCCCCCTTGGGGTACTCCCTGCTCGAGTGTCACCTTTTTGCTCATCTGCCCTTGTACTTGGACTCTGGCCGTTCTTTGTTTGAGGTAGTGGTTGATCCACTTGTACATCTTCCCACAAACATCACTTCTTCTTAGCTTGACTCTAAGTCCATCCTTCCAGACTTTGTCAAATGCCTTTTCCAGATCCACCCAAACAGCTACTGTGTGTTTCTGTGCCTGGTAGGCATCTTCTATCTCCTGGGCTATGAGGATGACCTGGTCCTCAGTGGATCTGTGCTGTCTAAAGCCGGCTTGCTGTGGAATTAGTATTCGTTTTTCTTCCAGATGCCACATCAGTCTGGTGTTTATCATCCGTTCCATCAGCTTGCCGACACAGCTCAGTAGGCTTATGGGCCTGTATCCATTCGGATCTGTTTTGTCCTTTCCTGTTTTTGGTACTGGTACCAGTATTGCATCTTTCCATGCCTGGGGTACAATACCCCTTTTCCAGCTTTGGTTCAGGACTGACAGTAGTTTTTCCTTCGCTGTTTGGCCCAGCCCCATCAGCATTTCGTTTGTTATCCCGTCTTTTCCGGGAGATTTCCTTCTCTTTAGTGTTCTCATAGCCTCTTCCATTTCGCGCATTGTTAGTTTGGCCATCATGTGCTCTTCAGGAGCCGTATTTTTGTTTTCGTGCCCCTTTAGCTCTTCGCTAATGTCTGTATGCTTATCTGCAGGGACCTCGATGTGGTTTGCTCTGGCATAGTGATCGACAAAGGCGTTTGCGGCTTTCTTACCTGTGATCAAGTTCTCGCCTTGCTTGATAGTAATTTGTTTATTTGACGGGGTTTCGTCGTTCATGGCTCTGACTAGCTTCCATAGCTTGTTCCCTTCTTTGTCCAGGTTTAAACTTTCCGTTTTATTTTTCCAACTTTCTCTTGCTGTTTGCTTGAGAGTGTGTTTGTACTTCGCCGCGGCGGCTTTGAGGGCGATGTTTGCCTCCACGGATTTTTCTCGTTCTGCCATGTTTCTAGCATTTGTTACTGCATCTTCCACTTTCTGTAACTCATCATTCCAGTAGGGCTTATAGTTTTTCCTAGCTCCTCTTGGGATGGTTTCAGTGGCGGCTTGCATTATTGCCTTGCTTAGGCTCTCTACCATGGGCTTCATTTTGGTGTTTCGTGTGTTGATGGTTTCACACAGCCCATCTGTCAGGATTGCAAATCTGTCCCAGTCGGCTCGTTTGTAATTCCAACGTGGGAGCGGTTTTGTTTCCTGTGGGCCTACTTCCATGTCAATGGTTAGCCTGATCGGCCTGTGGTCGCTACCTGCCAGTTGGTTTAGCACCTGGCGGTCTATTTTATAGTGTATGTCCTGTGTGGAGAAGGCCAAATCTGGAGTCGAGGTGGTATGCCATGTTCTTGAATAGAAGCTAGGGCTATCCTCCGGCCTATTGATTAGGGAGAGATTTGCATCTATCTCCCAATCTTCCACTTCGTCACCTCTGCTGTCTGTGTCAGAGTATCCCCATCTCTCCGAGTGGCTGTTGAAATCTCCAACCACTATGCAGTTGGAGTCTCTGACCTCCATACTCGAGAGCGATAGGTCTCTGTTTGGTGGTCCGTACAGATTGAAAATGCGGAGCTTCGTCTCTTGAGCCATTATGTCAACTCCTACAATTTCTGCTTGTCCGGTGTGATTGACAGGTACCGCGCTACTCGGTATGCTGTTTCTGGTCAGTATCAGGACCCCTCCTTTGTGGCCTTCTCTATCTAGACGGAAAGTCTGGTATCCTCTGATTGAGAATTTATGGTTATTGTTGAGGTGCGTTTCCTGGATACATGCCACGTCAATCTTACCTTCATGCAGGTGATGTGTTAGGGAAAGTTTTTTGTTAATGACTCCCTCCGCATTCCACTGTAATATTCTGAGGGTCTTGAAGTTTTGGCCAATAGTCGTTTCCCCATAGCCATGTGCCTTGACTCCACGACACATGGGTGGGTGACCACCAGTAGCCAAGGGTGGGCCCCTTCGAGGCGTGGGGCCCGGCGCTATCGCTGCCTGGCGGGTCTCCTCAGGATGAGCGCCATACGTTTTTCGAATAGGTTGTGCTGCCATCATACTGTGATTTACGTTGCACTGTTTTGTTAGGCTTGCGGCCCCGTGCATCCGATTTCAACAGGCGTTTCTGTAGGGATGCCCTCCTTAGCCTTTGGCTGTCCCCAGCCTATCTGCAAGGCAGCAGTTGTTTACGATCAGAGTTTTCTCTCCTATGGAAGTTGTCTTACCAGACTATCGAGTCTTCACTACTCGTGTCTATAGGGTGCAATGATGGTATGTGATATATGAGATGGACTGGTTTACCCGGAAGAGAGGCAGTCCAGTGTGTCTGTATCCCAGGATCGTCACGTCCTGCCAGAAACGTAGCATTTGCATGTGAGTGGGGTATCTCTTTTTCCCTTTATTTTCTTGGCTTCTATGCAGGGATGGTACGCCTAGCATTCCCCGCCACCTGGGGTGTTGACACAGTGGGGCAGGTGTGCAATGTCCGCTGGTCTGCATCTCTTCTGCGTCCAGCATGATAGTTATGGCTGATAACGTACAGAGGTAGATATCGTAACCGGAGTGCATTTAGCCAGAGGACAAGCCTGGTAATGTCACAGAGATGTTGATCGCCTGGTGTGCGGACAACTCTCATGGTCAGTGGTTGAGTCTTGACAGTTCACAGTGTGGTGGCTGCTCTACTGTTTTCGACACCCCGACCAGGTTCTAAGTCTTTGGTTGGTGTTTTTCGCACCCCATCGCCGTATAGGGTGAGTATCAAGCAGTTTTCCGCCCGCTTTGATTTGCGGGCGGCAAGGACCTCTTACTGTGGCTCTACCTGATAGGGCTGGGGCGCAAGCCCCAGGTCCCGAGCATGTAGAGCCTCCCATTGCAGTGGTGCTGAGATTTTGGGCGGGATTGCGGCTTTCAAGGGTTCGGCCGTAATCCCCCACATGGTAGCCTCGCGCCCTTGGCTTATCAGCCTGGTACGTGAACCAAAGTGTCTGCGGCTCCTCTCGATTTGAGCTGGTTTTCCGTAGCAACGCCCTGTCATTTGTAGGGTAAAACTGACCTGTCTTCAGATCTATTTCCAGCACCCGTTCACTATTTTGTCAGACGAATTTATTGAGGGCTTTTGTTTGTCAATGACCAGGTATTTGAAATCTGCAGAGTTAAACACGATTTCCGTAGCGTTCTTTCATTTGAGCTGACTTGTCGTCCGTGAGTCTAATACCAGCGTACGTTCATTATTAGACCCAAACGGCAGTGCTCTCAATTTGTCAGTTGTTCTACAGTATTGGCGTGTTCAGTCAAATTAAGCCGCAGGTTCCACACCTGGTGGTGCCCTTCCGTCAATTCCCTTAGCGAGACAATCAAGTTTCTTAAAGGGTAGCCCCAAAGATTTTCGAGGGTCTAATTCCAGCACATGTTCTCTATTAGACCCCACTAAGGTGTACTTTTTGATAGTCATTCTGCAGTATTGGCGTGGTAAGTTAACTTAGGTGCAGCGTGATTCAAACTTGGTGTTCTGAGATTGTGAAAAAGAATTGTTTTTTATTTATTTTCCTATTTTTTCCAGTTGAAAAATTTCATATAATCTTTCTTTCACGTATACTTTGCTTGCAAAGCTTGCTAATCATCTGTTACTATTCTTGTGTATATGAGCATTTTAACCTTGCATGCGTTTCAGTAATTTGTTGCTTTTAGAAGCAATTTCTTGATAATCATAATATAAACAAAAGAGAAGGTTATTTTGTGTATCTTTCTTGAACTAATTTATTACATGGAGTCTATACATATGATATGTATTTTTTTTTTTAGAAAACCAACAAACCGACACATCGGCCTTAGCGTTTGTGTAAAAAATGTAAACACGTGTTTTCTGACAGAAGTTTAGACAATTTACTTTTTATTTCAAGAGAAATTTCTACGGACATTGTGGGTTCTTTGCGAAAATGTGTTGTATTTTCATACTGGTATTACAGAAAATTTTTTGCAGTCTTGAATCAATCCTCTCTTAATCCAGACCACAGAGGGTTGCTGCAACACAAGCTCAAGAATGGCTAGATTCTATGATCATTAACAGTAGTGCTGATGAAGACATTAATCGTTCTGATAACAACACATCAGTGTCTTTGTCTCGTAGTGTAAGTGCTATATAAGTGAATCAGAAAGCAATGAGACAGTTACAGAGTGTGTGAAAACAACCATTGAACTTCACCTTCAAACCTTTTGCTAGAGTGTATACTAGACATAGAGGCAGCAGTGACAGTCTTTCTGAATGCACATCAACTGTAGAGACTTGTGTTGATTGAGTCTTTTATATTGGATCACCTTCAACCACATTTCTTCAGTCAAATGTGGATACTGTGGAAACTGTTGCACTTAATTAGTTGAAACTTCTAGAACATTGCTTCATTCATCTTTTGGTGTAATGCTGAATAATTAACTGGTTACCAACAGATTACCAATTTATTTTAATAACAAAAACCTACTGAACTGTAATTCCTCTCATACAAATGTTCATCCCCATATGTTAGATCTTTGTATTCCCTTGTATTATGCACGGAGCCAAAGATGCAGCACAGTGAATAAGCTAACAGCGGCTAGTGACTAATAACTGACTGCTTACAAAAGTGTCTGCGAACCAGAGCTGACTAAGACACTATTCTTGCTCCAAGTGATGCCCTTGAAACAGGCTGCCTTAGTTTGGTCTGGCTAAGAGAATACGGATCGTAGTGGGAAGATGAGCCAGTTACTCAAAAAAGCCAGCTGAAACATGGTGTGTCAGGATGAAAGACGCAGACATCTCAGCCTCGCTGTAAACTACGACAAAACATCCATTTCAGGACGGACGCCGAAGAAGAAACAGTATTCTGCATTAGTTCTGAACAGCTTGGTATATAACGTGTGATATTTCTGTGAACCTTTACTGAAGATAAACATGGTCCTTTAGTTGTTATCATGCTGTGCTAGAGTTTTATTCAAGAAAAACAGTGCATCCAGAAGTTGACAATATTCAGAAGTGGATGAGTAACTGAAATGAGTGCCTTGTCTAAACTGTGCCTGAAAGGTTAGATTAAAACATTTTCAAAGAATATCAAGAAAGCCAAACTCACAGTTGCTTGAAATATCTTTTCCAAAGTAAGCATTTCATAAAGTACACAGCCTAGAGCCCAAATATCACTTTTAAAGTTGTATCTGAAGACAAACAAATGACATTCAATTTTCAATCCTTCTTTAACATTCATCACATAATTTCTCAGTAGCAACAAATTCCAAATAAATTAATTAAAACCACGTACATACACATATGCATTAGAATATGACTAATAATAAAATAGCAACATTCATTCATTCAGTAATAGGCATCTCAGACTTTGCAGATCATATGCGTGGCACCCTGTGAGTAGCCTCTCAAACTGCAGGATCCCCCTCTCGGCCTCGCTGGTGTAATCCAAAGGAATGCAAAAATGACAATTTGGCACCAGCTCAGCTGCAAGAGCTGCCGGAATGAGTTTGCAATTTTGAAACTATCTGCCTTAGGTGCTACTACTCTGGATTTTCTGTCTGGATTTACTCCCATAGCCCTACACTCTCCCGAGGTTTCCACAAGGCAGTAGAGTCATTGCCCACAGATGCTAGTTTCTCGAGACATCTGATGATACTCTGGTCATCTGAAGACTAGCCAGCACTCTCTGGGACTTGTGGGTTTAAAATCAGAGTTCCTCCTCTCCTAGGTGAACTGCCTGAACAGACTAACGAGCTTCGTCTACTCAGAGTTTACCTTCTCTTAGATTGGCTGCCAACCAAGGCTAATGAGCCCAATCTGGCTGCCCAGTTATATATACCGCCCGGTACTCGGTCGCACCGCACAGCAGGCTCTGTAAGAAAAAGGGGGCCTCTCATCAAGGTGCTGCTGGGGACACAATAATGTAGGAGAGGCCATTGGCATGGAAACTCCTGATCGGCAAGCCAAACAGTGAATCCAGCTGCGATCTCTACACCTGGAAAGGAAAGGCAATATCAGACGCTTCACTTTCCTTTATCAAGCGGGACGTCCAGCCCAGACCTTACTACCCAACAAAATAGTAACAATATATAAGTGTTAAATGTTGAATGCAGTTCAAGTATGATATTCAATGGTACATAATTAAAATAGGTTGGTGAGTGCAACGATCGCAACGCAAATAAAACTATTTTACATATCAAAAACATATAACTTCTTTATTCTGGTTTAGAAGACTCTGCAGAGTCTGTAAACAACTAGTTTCTTCCAGACACTTGATCTAAAAATAGTTTGTTTCTCTACGATAAGGACTCTACATCTAAACACAGTACTCCAATCTAGGCCTAACTAAAGCTTTATTCAGTTTTACTACCACTTTCTTGCTCCTATGTTTAATATTTCTTTTGATCATACCTTACATTGCATTAGCCTTTTTCACTGCTACTTGTCACTCATTGTCTGGCTGGCTTCGTTCGTTCTTAATCTTCCGCTACCAAACCCTGAAAAGGGATTGAGTAGCAGAATGTTTAAAGTAGTTTAAAGTTTAAATGCGATATTTGCACCTTTCCGTCCAATACATCTGATAAGCATTTTTGGAGTTCCGGGTTAGCATTCCCTCTTTGATCCCTTCTCCTTAGCCTGTCTGGTCTGTTGTATCCTGTTATCTAGGATCACCATGTTGAGGTGCAGAAGGATCTTGGCAGCTCTGGTTAGACAGTAGCAGTCAGCTATGGGTCGCTGATCCCTGCAGCTAATGCACTCTTACTTGTATGATCTATTATTAACATAGGCTGCTCAAAATCAAGAGGCGGGGCAAAGTTCCTAACTGAAATTCTTATCATGTTGAGCAATCGTACACTTCTGCAAACAGCTCAGATAAAATGGACAGGACATGTTGTTCACATGCCAGATGAGCATATCTCAATGCAGCTGTTATAAGATGAACTTACAATATGAAGACACTCACAAGAGGGGCAGAAGAAATGCTACAGAGAGTCCTCGAAAGTGTCTCTGAAAATCTTCAACATTGATGTTATCTCCTGGGAGTTGCTTGCACAAAACCGTACCACCTGGCGCGCTCGTGCCACCAAAGGTGCTCAGATCGCAGACAGAAAAGTCATCGCTGAGGCTCACCAAAATCGTGCTGCCCAAAAAAACAAAACTAACGACGCCCCTACAGCCGTCTCCCCACATGTGTGCCCCCAATGTGGCAGGGTGTGCCGTTCTAGGATTGGTCTTTACAGTCATAAGAAAACACATTTTGCAGCACCAAATCTGATGCTGTCACCATCTTCTCTTGCAGTGGAAAACTATTATTATTGCTGTTATGACCTATTATAAACCCTACGTCACTTTCCCTTTTTATCTTTTTAATATTGTTCTCTCTCAACATGTAATTATGTTCCATATTTGATCTACCCATGTGGATGACTGTATATTTATCTACATTAAACTTCATACGCAGCTCTCAGATCATTCTTGAATTTTACATAAATCTGACCTCAATATATCCACTTGTTTAGATGAGACACCTCTGCATACTTTTGTGTCATCCACAAAATTTGCAATCATAGATGGAACCCACTGTACCACTACTCTTTTTGGTGCGGACTGCTGGCATAGTTGACAGAGTACTGCTCTTAAATCATTAAGTTCAGTATTTTTCTGGCTTTTTAGTGCTGTGACTACGGCCAGAGCATCTGTAAGCAGGACTATATGGCTTTCCTTTCTTTTGCATGTCACCATTTCTTCTATTGCAGCCCTCAATGCCCCTGCCTCCGCTCTGAAATTGCTTAAGTATTTTCCAGTTGCCACTGATAGTGTTGTTTTTCTACCATTTGGTAGGCTCAGGAATACCCCTGCCCCTCCGTTCTGTGTTTTGTTTGTTACAGAGCCGTTGGTGTTTGCATGGGTTCAGTCCATGCTTGGGTAGTTTTTCGTTATGTACTTTAGGGTTATGTCTCTTCTTTCTTTTTCAGTCTGGCTATTTTTGTTTCCAATACCTGGTATTATTTTCTTCCACCTCTGGAAATATATGCTGCCTCCAGGTAGGTTTGCGCACAGTAGGGATGGGCTTTGGTGTTGTTAATGCGTTCATAGGGTCTTCGTGCATCTTTGCTTTGGCTATTTCTGCAAAGTTTCTCCGCTTTAGTTTCCCATTTCCAAAATTATTTAGTCTCTGGTGCATTGGGTGGTTTGTCAGTCTTCTGAGTTTCTCTGATTGCTGCTGGGCTTTGCAGTCTCTTCTGTCGGTCATGGATTGCAGATGTGTAATCTTTTCAAGTTCTACAATTGGCGTTAACTTCATGCCTCCTGTTATAACTCTCATGGCTTTGTTTTGGAGTTTACTAATTTTGTCAAAGTTCGCTTTTGCTGCTGTTGTCCATGCCGCAATGCCATACTCGAGAACTGGTCTCACTCTTCCAGTGTACAGTTTCTTTAGTATACTTTCGTCTGCTCCCCAGCTTGTGCCAGCAAGTTTCCTCATGATTGCCATTCTTTCTCTGGCTTTCATTCGGTTTCTCTCGATCTGACTTTTCCATGTCATGTGCCGATCAAATGTGACTCCCAGGTAGTTTGGGTTGTCGTTTGGCCGCAGATATTTGCCGTTAAGACTTATTTTGGTGTTTTGGGGTTTGTTTGAAAGCGAGAATATTGTAGATGTTGTTTTTTCCTCATTTATTTTGACCAGCCATGAGTTCGGCCACTCCTCCAGCGATGTTAGGGCCTGCTGCATCCGATTACTTGCTATGGTGAGATTCTTTTCAGAGGTCCACATAGCCAGATCATCTGCAAACATGGAGCTGTGGACTCTTCTTGGTATATTCTCTGCGATGTTATTTATATACACCAGGAAGAGTGTGGGTGACAGTACTCCTCCTTGGGGTACTCCCTGCTCAAGTGTCACCTTTTTGCTCATCTGCCCTTGTACTTGAACTCTGGCCGTTTTGTTTTTGAGGTAGTGGCTGATCCATCTGTAGATTTTCCCACAAACTTCACTTCTTCGTAGCTTGATTTTAAGTCCCTCTTTCCAGACCTTGTCAAATGCCTTTTCTAAATCCACCCAAACTGCTACTGTGTGTTTTTTCTCCTGGTAAGCATCCTCTATTTCCTGTACTATGAGAGTGATCTGATTCTCAGTGGATCTGTGCTGTCTAAAGCCTGCTTATGTGGAATTAGTATGTGTTTTTCTTCCAGATGCCACATCAGTCTAGTGTTTATCATACGCTCCATCAGTTTTCCTACGTAGCTCAGTAGACTGATAGGCCTGTATCCATTTGGATCAGTTCTATCTTTTTCTTTCTTTAGTACTGGTATAAGTACAGCATCTTTCCATGCCTGAGGTACAATTTCCCTTTTCCAGCTTTGGTTCAGGATTGATAGTAACTTTCTCTTTGCTGTTTGGCCCAACCCCATCAGCATTTCGTTTGTTACGCCATCTTATCTGGGCGATTTCTTTATCTTTAAAGTTCTCATGGCCTCTTCCATTTCATTCATAGATTAAATGTATCTAAATGCATTTCAATATTTTCTATGATTATTGACTCACTTATTTTGCAAACTATGCTCATTAAACTTACAAGTCTATAATTTGCTGGATCTGATTTTTGCCCTTTTTGAACAAGGGGATCACTCCTGCATCTTTCCAATCCCTGGAACAATTACCTTCCCACATGTTTATAATATAATTAACCACAATGTATGATACAGTTAGCTTACTTTTCTCCTTTCATGATCTCAGGAGACATGTAGTATGGTGTTCCCACCAGCTTAAATAAAAAGAGAAATGAATGTTATAAACTACACACACACACATATAAATATATATACAGGGCTTCACAAAAGCGCTCGTTTGCTCGTCCGTTCCGAGCACAAATTTTTGTTTGACGAGTAAAAAGAATAAGTTTTTAATCGTTAATTATATTTTTAGTTGTTACGACTCTTGACAACTATTAATGATATTTCGATTAGAGTAGAGTGTACATAAGCTACCTTCTGGTGGTGAATCTAAATGGACTTCCACTGTCACAATTTAAACCTACTAAAGCCATCAATAAATAGTGCTTCAATGCTAAATTTACCAAGCATATTCAACGGACACACACGCCATGCCTCTGACAGCAGTGCATTTTCTCTTAAAAAGAAATAGGCTAATACTGTGTAAGTAATACAATATATTTGGGTTTCGTCGCATTATTACTTAACTTAACGTCTTTATACTGATTTATAAGACTCTGCAGAGTCTGTATACAACTAGTTCCATTTACATCACTTTGCTCTAGAATTGTTCACATCCAATTTATTCTTAAATGCATTAACCGTCCCAGCCTCCACCACCTCACTTGGAAATGCATTCCAAGCATTCACAACTCTCTGGCTAAAAAAATACTTCCTAATATCTAATCTGGACCTCTCCTTAGTCAACTTGTAGCTGTGCCCTCTTGTTCTTGTTGGTGGTTGTATTTTAAAAAACTTGTTATAGTCTAACTTATCCATTCCTCTGAACATCTTATGCACCTGTATTAAGTCACCACAAATTGTTCTCTCTTCCAGACACTGTAAGCCGGTTTTTTAAAATCTTTCCTCATAACTGTAAATCTGGAATCCCACTATCAGCTTTGTCGCTCTTTTTTGCATTCTCTCCAGCATGTCTATATCACCTCTCTGATAAGGACTCCACACCTTACACAGTACTACAATCTAGGTCTAACTAATGCTTTATACAGTTTGACTATCACTTCCTTGCTCCTATGTTTAATATTTCTTTTTATCATTCCTAACATTGCATTTGCCTTTTTTACTGCTACCTGAACTTGCTCCCTCACCTTACATGTATGATCTATTAGAACCCGTAAGTCCCTTTCTTTATCTATCTTTCTAATATTATTCTCGACCATTCTGTATTTATGTTCCATATTGGATCTACCCATGTGCATGACTGTACATTTATCTACATTAAACTCAATTTGCCAGATTACAGACCATTCTCAAATTTTATCTAAATCGAACCTCAATAAATCCACTTCTGTATTTAGATGAGACACTACTGCATAGTTTTGTGTCATCAGCAAATTTTGCAAT
This sequence comes from Ariolimax columbianus, assembly GCA_036924085.1. Taxonomy (NCBI): domain Eukaryota; kingdom Metazoa; phylum Mollusca; class Gastropoda; order Stylommatophora; family Arionidae; genus Ariolimax; species Ariolimax columbianus. Next base: position 140,696,654 of record JAVGWX010000003.1, read on the forward strand.
AATGGATCCCATACATATGCCCAAACCATTTATATATATCAAGAATAAAATTGGTCCCAAAACCGAGCCCTGTGGCACTCCACTTTTCACTTCACGCCACTCAGAGTACTCCTTATTTATACCCACCCTTTGCCTTCTTCCCGTTAACCAATTTTCAATCCATTTGGCAACTTCCCTACCTATTCCATGTGATTTTAACTTTCGAAATAATCTTTGATGAGGTACTCTATCAAAGGCCTTTGCAAAATCCAGATAAATAACATCCACTGGCTCCCCTTTATCTAACCTTTTGGTAACCTCCTCCATGAATTCTAATAGATTTGTTAAGCATGATCTCCCTCTGGTAAACCCATGCTGACTATTTCTAATTAGATTAAATTTGTCTAAATCCATTACAATGTTTTCTTTGATTATTGACTCTAACAATTTACAGACTATGCTCGTTAAGCTCACAGGTCTAAAGTTTGCTGGATCTGCTTTTTTGCCCTTTTTTAATAAGGGGATCACTCCCGCATCTTTCCAATCCCATGGAACAATCCCTTGTGCAAGTGATTGAGAACATAATATAGCCAGTGATTTTGTTATTTGGTCTCTAATTTCAAACAGCAATTTTGGATGAATACCATCTTGACCTGGACATTTATCCACTTTCACACCCTCCAATTTTTTTTAAACCATTTCCTCTGTAATACAGATTGATCCTAATCCTGCTGTATCCATGTCCCTTTGAAAAATATCTACAGGCTCTGGGATCTTGGAGCAGTCCTCTTTTGTGTACATTGTGCCAAAGTAGTGATTGAGTAGATTTGCTGCCTCCCTATTCTCACTTATTTTTTCCCTGTGCTGTCTATGAGAGGGCCTACTTTGCCCTTTGATCTCTGTTTATTTCTAACATAAGAGAAGAAGCTTTTACTATCAGTCTTGATCCTCTGAGCAAGTTTCTTTTCAAAGTCTATTTTTGCTGTTTTATTCACTTTCTGAGATATGTATTGCTTGTCCAGAAATTACGTAGAAATAAAAGTGAATGAGCGCCTAGTTTAAGTTTGTTAACATATATTGTATGGCAATAGTCCGACCATGCTGACTAGTGACATTTGTGAGTGACTGGTAAACCATCCTTATATATTGGGGATTCCGTGACAAATTGGTTAAGCCATTGGCCTTGTGATCAGGTGGTGTGGGTTTGATTCCGGACCGACGTCTTTTTCACGGGTGCTTGATGCGGAGTCCCCTGCATCTCGCAGACGCCCCCTAGTCGTCTTGTCCTTGACTTGCCACTGGGGTCAGACGGCACGAGATGAGAGAGTGAGGATAAATAGTAGCGTAATTAATCCTTACTAAAAATATCGCTAGCAAAATTAATTATGCCATCATCGTCTATGATGGACGGCGCCCTTTGCCTTATGTATGATTGTGGGTGGCTTACCAGTCAGTCAAAAATATCACCAGTCAGCATATATATATATATATACACACATGTATATATGAACCAAAAATAAAAAGTAAAAAGCAGTAAAATAAAATCGTTTAACGTATATATTATTTATCAATATTTTAAAAGATCTCTAACTGGTATAGTGTAGGTTACATATTTTATTACGAGAACAGTTTTAATATCATTAATGGCTTTCCACCCCATAATTATCAGTTATTAATGTATTATTATTGTACTAATGTTTCTTTAAACAAACCTCCTCACTGCCTCCCAATTTGTTAAGTCCTACCATTCCCTTACAATCTCCCTCAAGTCAGTTACCTTGAAATGGCGAGTGAGCTTGCGTGTCTCAATCAATGATCCCAGGAGCTAAGCCAGTGGAAAAAAAAGCTTCCAGAAGGGTCACCCAAGCTGGATAGATCATGAGGGAAAGAATTGACTAAACAAAATAATTCACCTAGAGTATAATAAGTTTGGTTTTGAGGCAATCACCGAAATCTGTCAAACAAATATGGTTTCAATAACAATGACAACAAAGCATAGCAAATCAATCAAAGATAAACAAGGCAAGATATTGATATCATCTGAGGAACAATAGAAACGATGGGTTGAGTGTTTCAAAGAAAGTCTAAACATACCTCCACCCCAAGAAACACCAAACATCCTACCAGTAGAGGAGACCTTGAACTTTGACTGTAACCGACCACGAAAGATAGAAATCCGAAGGGCAATATCTAAACTCAAGAAAGGAAAAGCAGCAAGACCAGATTGAATAGCAGCTGAAGCTATTACGGCAGATATAGATAAAGTCGCCGATAAGAGAGGAACATGCAGGATTTTGCCAGGGAAGATCATACACAGACCATATAGCTACACTACACCATCATAGTAGAACAAAGTATTGAATGGAAATTATCCCTTTACACAAAAGTTATAGATTATGAAAAATTGCTTGACAGTGTGGATCAATGTACGCTATGGAAACTTTTGAGACACTATGGGATACCAGAGAAGTTCATAACCCTCATACATAATATGTATGCAGATGCAGTTAGTAAAGTGAGACATGAAGGAGCATTGACTGACAGCTTTGGGGTGAAACAGGGGTGAAGCAGGGGTGAAACAAGGATGCCTGCTCTTTAACTGTTTCTGTTCTTGTTGGCTATAGATGGATAATGAAGACATCAATCGAGGGAACAAGAACTGGTATTCAGTGAGCACTTTTGTCACATTTGGAGGGCCTGGACGATCTAGTACTTTTGTCTCACAGTTATAGCCGGATGCAAGAGAAACTTTATAGGGTGAAAGAACAATCAACCAAATTCGGACTGAATATCAACATCAAGAAAACCAAGTTCCTTAAACTCAACGCTATCAACAAAGAACCAATCATGGAGAGCAGTTGGAAGAAGTGGATACCATTACCTATTTGGGCAGCACAATAGACACATCAGGAGGTACAGATGCAAGGTTGAGGACACACCAGGAGGTACAGATGTAAGGATCAGGACACACCAGGAGGTACAGATGTAAGGATCAGGACACATCAGGAGGTACAGATGCAAGGTTGAGGACACACCAGGAGGTACAGATGTAAGGATCAGGACACATCAGGAGGTACAGATGTAAGGATCAGGACACATCAGGAGGTACAGATGCAAGGTTGAGGACACACCAGGAGGTACAGATGTAAGGATCAGGACACATCAGGAGGTACAGATGTAAGGATCAGGACACATCAAGAGGTACAGATGTAAGGATCAGGACACATCAAGAGGTACAGATGTAAGGATCAGGACACATCAGGAGGTACAGATGTAAGGACCAGGACAAATCAGGAGGTACAGATGTAAGGATCGGGACACATCAGGAGGTACAGATGTAAGGATCAGGACACATCAGCAGGTACAGATGTAAGGATCAGGACATATCAGGAGGTACAGATGTAAGGACCAGGACACATCAGGAGGCACAGACATAAGGACCAGGACACATCAGGAGGTACAGATGCAGATGTAAGGACCAGAATTGGAAAGGCAAGAAGAAAATTCTTGACACTAAATAACAAATGGAGATCCAGAGTAATCCAGATTCACACCAAAATTTGAATATTCAACGCCGGTGTCAAGTCGGTGCTGCTGTATGGAGCGGAGTCATGGAAAATGACCAAGGCCATACAACAAGGACTTCAATCCTTAGTTAACAGATGCCTATGAAGGATAATGGGCATAAAGTAGCAGGACACGGTGAGTAATGAAGACCTATGGTAAAGGAGCCAACAACGGTCACTAGAACAACAAATTAAGGATATACTAGGTCACATACACTATGGAAGGCACCGTACAACATAGCCGGACAGGTTCTTATATGGAATCCTCAATGGAAGAGAGAAAAAGAGGTAGACCCAAAAATACACGGAGAAGAGAATATGAGAAGGAATTAAGATTCTTCTTCTTTGATCAACTGATGCTTCTAGCCCGGTGAGGTTCACGAAGGAGACTGCATTTTAGGTCTTTACCGGTCACTTACAGCATGATCGTTCCCCGAGCCAGACTGACTCTCTTTGGTCTGTATTTGTAGGGCAGTCCTGCAGGATGTGTTCTGGTGTTTGATTGGGTGCTCCACAATCGCACGTGGCCGTGTCGCTGAGACCCATTCTGTGGAGGTGGCCCATGAGTCAACAATGTTTCATTATGAAGATCGTTGTCTGCCCATCTCTGCTAAGTTTATCTAAGCTGTCATTTTCTGACTTGTATTCTTTGTGCTGGTCTATCCATTCCATCCTTGTGGATAATTTTTTTATTTTTGCGTTCGCCTTATTTCTCTAATCCCGAAGGCAGTGTGCGTTGCACTGTGGTTTTTATTTTGCG
>JAVGWX010000003.1:140701058-140763558 GCA_036924085.1 Ariolimax columbianus
CATTCATCTGCCTCTCAAGCAGCACCAACAAGTTTGGTCATAATTGACATTCATCTGCCTCTCTAGCAGTACCATCAAGTTTGGTCATAATTGACATTCATCTGCCTCTCTAACAGCACCATCAAGTTTGGTCATGATTGACATTCATCTGACTGTCAAACAGCACCATCAAGTTTGGTCATAATTGACATTCATCTGCCTATCTAGCAGCACCATCAAGCTTGGTCATGATTCACATCCATCTGTCTGTCAAGCAGCACCATCAAGTTTGGTCATGATTCACATCGTCTGGAATACAACCGGGCCTTCTCTCTGCATCTCTTACCCACGTCAGACGCTGATCAGAGGCAATACCTAAATAGCTTGTGTTGTTGATTTTTTCACAGAGCCTTCTTACCTTTGAGGTTGGTAGTTTGTTTGAGAAGGAAAATATTATATGTGTGATCCTTTTCCTCGTTTTTTTCATTAACCTTACCTTGGCCGACTGCTCTAGTGATGTTAGAATGTACTGCATTTGAATGTAAGCTGTTGTGATGTTTCTTCGTAGATCAACAAGGCTAAATTATCTGCAAAAACAGAACTGTGTTTACTTTTTGATACGTTTCCCCATTTCCATCACCCATTCCCTGGGGCACTCGTTGCACTAATGTTCTCTTTTTGCTAGTCTGTCCTTGAACTTGAACTCTAACGGTTCTGTTTACAAGTTTGTGACATTCATTTCTTAATTTTCCTGCTAAGGTGACTTCTACGTAGATTGACCTGACTTCTACGTAGATTGACTTTCAGTACCTCTTTCCATACCTTATCGAAAGCGTTTTGTAAAGTCACCAAACTACTAGTAAATGACTTTTTGTTTTGGAAGGCATCTTTAATTTTCTGAGCAGCGTTGCTGATTTGACTTTCACTTGATCCAGCTTGATACGGAATTTAAAAAGATGTTTATCTTTCAAGTCCACCATGAGTCTAGTATTTATAGCCCGATCCATTAGTCTTCCCACACATATAAGTAAAATTATAAGCTCTTAGCCAATTTGTTAAGTTCTTATATTTCTCCGGAATTGGTTTCAATTTGACCTTCTTTAATGTATGTGGTACAATTCCATTTTTACAACTCCAGTTTAGGAAAGACAGAAGCTTCAGTTTTTGCTTTGTTGCAAAACTTATTAACATTTCATTTGTTATTCCATCTCTTTCTGATGATATAATTTCTCTTTAGTGATCTCAATGCCATCAACATTTCTTCTATTGTTAGATTATCTGTAATGTGCTTTGTGCTAGAATAATAGGTGTAGCTGTGGGTCTATTGCTCATCAAGGACGGTACTGACAGACACATATGGGCCGGTTACTGATCAAATCAGGTGTTTCCTTACATGGTACCACGTGTTCTTGCCAGCTCTATGAAGTGTGTATTTCTATCACTCATTTCTTTAAGTCAATAGCAACCTTTTCACTACCTGCTTCTGTATAAAACCTCCAAGTTACTACCGCATCGTGTGACCTTACACTTGGCTACATCCATTGTAAGCTGCATGTTCTACTACATCTTATAATACTTATACTTGGCTAGATCCATTATAAACTACACGCTCTACCACATCTTGTCACTCTTACACTTAGCTACACCCGCTGTAACCTACACGTATCGCTTCATCTAGTAACTCTAACAGGTGGCTCCATCAATTGAAATCTCCAAGTATCACTTCATCTAGTAACTCTAACAGGTGGCTACATCAATTGAAATCTCCAACTATCACTTCATCTAGTAACTCTAACACGGGGCTACATCAATTGAAATCTCCAAGTATCACTTCATCTAGTAACTCTAACACGTGGCTACATCAATTGAAATCTCCAAGTATCACTTCATCTAGTAACTCTAACACGGGGCTACATCTACATCAACGCAAGACTATAATTTGTCAGATCTGTCCTCTGGGTCGTCCACTGTCAGATCTGTCCGCACAGTCGTCTGTCAGGTCTGTCCACTGAGTGGTTCACTGTCAGATCTGTCCGCTGAGTCGTTCACTGTCAGATCTGTCTGCTGAGTCGTCTACTGTCAGGGATGTCCGCACAGTCGTCTGTCAGGTCTGTCCGCTGAGTCGTTCACTGTCAGGGCTGTCCACTGAGTCGTCTACTGTCAGATCTATCCGTACAGTCGTCTGTCTGGTCTGTTCGCTGAGTCGTTCATCATCAGATCTGTCCACTGAATCGTCCACTGTCAGATCTGTCCACACAGTCATCTGTCAGGTCTGTCCGCTGAGTCAGCAACTGTCAGGGCTGTCCGCTGAGTCGTCAACTGTAAGGGTTGTCCACTGAGTCGTCTACTGTCAGATCTGTCCACTGAGTCGTCTACTGTCAGGTCTGTCCGCTGAGTCGTCTACTGTCAGGTCTGTCCGCTGAGTCGTCTGTCAGGTCTGTCCGCTGAGTTGTCTACTGTCAGATCTGTCCGCTGAGTCGTCTGTCAGGTCTATTCGCTGAGTTGTCTACTGTCAGATCTGTCCGCTGAGTCGTCTACTGTCAAATCAGTCTATTGGGTCGTCTGTCAGGGCTGTCCGCTAAGTTCTACAACTGTTCGTGTGTTGATCTTTATATAATTAACGTGTACTGATCTGCCCTTGAAATATACTGACGCGACTCGACTAATCTTGGGGCATACTCTGGATAGTTTTTCAGCTCTTTTTGCGGAAGGCATGGTTATTTCTTCAGTTTGTATTCTCATTCTACTGTAGCTAGTTCTCTTACAGGAGGACTTTTAGGACACGCTTAGGAAGTTACAGTGCTCCTCCTGCCTCCTTAGCAGAAACCAACATGGTCATGTATCTTTAAAATCATTTTTAGACTGCTTCTCCTTCAGTGGTCTATCTCATTTTGCACAATCTTAGAATACCTGCCTTTACTCTGCTTCTTTTCATCTTTTCAATGCTCTATCTATCTATCTTTCAATCTCTCTTTCTATTCTCTGTCTCTCCATCTCTCAACCTTTTCATCTTCAATCTTTCCATATTTCCTAATGTTTATTTTGTATCTAATTTTTTTTCTGTTTTCGTCAACATTATGTTTCCATCTCTAACTTTCCATTTCTCCCCCGTCACATCTCAAACATCTTAACATTGTTCCATCTTTATATCTCTCCATCTTTCAATCTATATGTCAAACCTTCCATCTATCTGTATGTCCATTAGTTTATCACTCCATCTCTCCGTCCTCCAAACATTATATCCACCAAATCTCTCCATCACTCCACAATTCCTTCACTCTATCTCTCCATCACTGCATCCCTACATCATTCCATAACTCCAACTCCCCGTTTCCCTGTCATTCCATCTCTCTGTCTCTCCATAATTTCATCTCTTCATCACTCCATCATTCCATCTCCCCATCAATCTCGTCATCAATCCATCACTCCGTATCTCCATCACTCCATAACTCTATCACTCCATCATTCTATCACCCAATCTGTCCGTCTCCACATCATTCCATCACTCCAACGTTCCATAACTCGATCTCTCCGTCGCTCCGTCATTCCATCTCTCCATCATTCCGTCTCTCAATCATTCCATCTCTCCATCTTCCCATCTCTCCATCTCCACATCATTAAATCTCTCCATCATTCCATCTCTCCATCTTTCCATTTCTCCATCTCTCATTCATTCCATCTCTCCATATCCACATCATTAAATCTCTCCATCATTCCATCTCTCCATCTCCCCATTATTCCATCTCCCCTTCATTCCATCTCTATAACATTCCATCTCCCCATCATTCCATCTCTCCATCCTTCCATCTCCCCATCATTCCATCTCTCCATCATTCCATCTCCCTATCATTCCATCTCCATATCTCTCCATCTCCCCATTATTACATCTCTCCATCTCTCCATTATTCCATCTCCCTATCATTCCATCTCCATGTCTCTCAATCTCTCCATCATTCTATCTCTTCATCTCTCCATCCTTCCATCTCCCCGTCACTCCGTCAGCTACTAGGAACAACTGGTTAATTCTGTAGCATGTATCTTTTTGACGACCGCCTTCGCTTTTTGTAAGAAAGGCACTGTCCACTTTAACGACACACTACAGTCTAACCAGCTGTCAATGGTTACCCGGAGAACTGTTAGAGAATGAAAAGAAGAGATGAAGAGAAGTGGAAACCGTGGTCATACAAAAATAAATGCGGAGGCCTCGTACATGGCCATGCCTCGTACAATGAAACCTCAAAAAAAGGTTACCCCTGCTGAGGCCTCTTATAATGAAATCCCAAATGGAGCTACCTCCCTCCCCCTAGCGAAAGTCTCTGCTATGGGAATAGCTGACCGTTACAACATTAATCCCGATTTCTTTCCCTTTGTCGGGCTCCATTAAACAGAGTTGAGTCTTTCGGTCCAGCTTGGAAAGACAGGTGACGCAGTGTGCAACGCTTTGTTTTAGGCCGTGAACTAACACATAACATCATCTGTGACAGTACACACAAACTCTGGACATACATGGCACGTGCAATGGGGTAACGGGCAATCACATTAACACGTGAGCATGTTAATTACATGCAACCATGTGCACATACGAAGTATTTACACATGCGCAAATGGACATGCACGCAAACACGTTTACACATTGAACTTGAACTTGAGTTGACAGAATTGTGATAAAATAAACAAATTTGATTAAAAAATTAGCTAATCTGTTCATCAAATATTCTGATTTCTTTCCTTCAACTACACATTCACACACCCATATATAAGTATGTACACACACTCACACACACACATCCACGGCAAGCACCCACACATACACACATACATGTATTCATGTGTATATACATATATATGTATATATATTCAATCTTATACAACAATGACATTATTGGCATATTAGCGTTCTTGTACGCACGCCTACAGGCACGTTTGAATGTATTATTTCAGAGTCTGTGTGAGCACGTGCGTGTGTGTGTGTGTGTGCATGTGTGTGCACGCGCGTATGTTTGTGCGCACGTGTGGATGTGTGCGCGCGGGTGTTTTTGCGGGCGTGTGCACACGCTACATACACGCCCGCGCATGTACTTATATTAAATTCCTGCATTTACGTGTGGTTGTAGTTATACACCTATAAATACATGTATTTATGCATTTTTGTATGTGTGTGTATATATGCTGCTGTGGTGTGTGTGTATGCTGATGTTCATGTGCGTGTTTATGCATGCTGTTGTGTATGTGTGTGTATCAAATCTTCTGCGTGGGTATGTACGTGTGTACAGAACGTCCGAACAGCGAAGTGTCAGAACGCTAGTTTCTCACGGTTATAGTGCCGGGTTAGATCCCCGTCATTTTTGTGCGTGTTTTTGTTTTGTTTTGCGTTCACCTTATTTTTCTATTCCTCAAGGCGGTGTGCGTTGCACTGCGGTTTTTATTTTGCGCCTGTCGGCCCAGTGCATCCGACTTCAGCATGCATTTTATGTAAGGGTCTGCTTCCTCTTTCATTTTCTAAAGGTTTGCTTCCCTGGGTAACGGCCGATGCTGTGATGGGAATCGAACCCAGCACCTTCGGATTGTGAGCCGTGTCACTTATCAACTAGCCCACGCCGTCCTCACGATCCTCGTTATAAGTACGTTCCAGTCCACCAACAAACTGTAAACTGGTAACTGTTTAATTGTTGATAAATGAAAGGCAGTGAAGAGATGCACTTGCCAGTCCAGCTAATTAAATAGATGCGGTTTAGCACAATAAAGCCACTTGCACATCATCCTCAACAGCACTTTCCGCTATGACACTACCTTTACTTGCATTTCTATGCATATTTTAATGTTTCCTTGTGAATATATGTATTTGCATATGTTTATATATGTGTATGTGTGTGTGTGTATTTACCTTCATAAACATATATATTATTCTTCTTTTCCTGCGTTCGTTTTCAATCTCCCGCTACCGAGACCTTACGGGGCTTTGCAAGTAGCAGGATGTAGTCCGGAGAACGGAATGTGTTGTGTCGCTAGTTTACAGCATAACTGCGATATGTGCACATTTCGGTCCGACACATCCGTCTTCGGCAGGTATATATATATATATATATATATATATATATATATATATATATATATATATGTGTGTGTTTGAATGTGTATATATAAATACAAGCATGTATTTGCATGTCTTCACGCATAAATGTAGGTATATGCATATATTTATAGGTTACTAATGATACCAGTTGATGGAGCTATACTTTGTGACCCAATAAAAACATACCGATCTGTTCAACGATCATGTGCACCCGCTTGTAAACCATGTGCGGTCAACCTTCGGCCCATAGGCAAAAATAATTTATTTAAAATATTGTATATTTTTGCGATATGTATATAGATATATGTATAATTTGTATATAAAAAATGGGACATTCATATTTTTACTTGTTAATTATATATTACGTTCAACTGTTACAATTTTATAAATTGTTCTACGTTTATATGGCCGGAAACAGGCTGGACAAAGTATTGAGTAACCCCCTGAACTGAAAAAGGTTGTCAATGGCTCTTGTAGGCTAATCAACATACATTCTCTTTAATTACAATGAAATGTTCGAAGTTGTTCACGAAAAACGTGCATATTTGTTCAGCAAACGGTTCGCTAACACTCAGGCTGCTGAACGCCAGTACAAACTGGTTGCGAGTTAGTAAGGATGCACACTTCATTTTGTGGAGGTGCGCTTCTTTCAGTCACTTGTTGAGTCGCTTTTGGTTAAATGAGTCACTGCGTGGTCTGACGGTCTTGTGTGGTTTCGTAGTCTTGGTTTTATATATTTCCTGTAAATTTGTTATTCTGTAGGTATTATCCGTTCTCTGCTCAAGATATAGTCCTTTCTAGCACAGAGTTCCATCTTTTGGTCATGGTACGCCACATTCTATCACAGAGTTCCGTCTTTTAGTCATGGCACGCCACATTCTATCACAGAGTTCCGTCTTTTGGTCATGGCACGCCACATTCTATCACAGAGTTCCGTCTTTTAGTCACGGTAGGGCCCATTCAATCACAGAGTTCCGACTTTTGGTTGATGGTAGGGCCCATTCTATCACAGAGTTCTGTCTTTTGGTCATGTCACGCCACATTCTATCACAGAGTTCCGTCTTTTAGTCACGGTAGGGCCCATTCAATCACAGAGTTCCGACTTTTGGTGATGGTAGGGCCCATTCTATCACAGAGTTCCGTCTTTTGGTGATGGTAGTGCCCATTCTATTACTGACAGAATCGTTTTGATTATTTTATAGAATGGAAACTGTCAACAACAACAAAATAAAACAAAAACAATAGTCGTCCGGAACTAAGCATCAACAGCAGCGCTAAACGCACTTTGGTATGGTTGCCCTCCGACCAAATATCCCCACTCGAACGTAGGGAAGTGTTTTTGAGTAGAAGTTGTCTTTCTGGCGAACATTTAAAAAAACGCTGACTTGAATGCAAAAAGAACATTAGCTCTGCTTCACATGAGCAGATAAGTGACTTTTGTTCTTCTTTCTAGATGTCTTCAATCATATTTACAGTGCAAGTTCATGCTATCTGTTGTCTTACGGGCATTCCCTTTATATCATCAAATACATATACATACTTATTTAGTAATCATATGCTCGCTATTAATAACTAGCAATTAACTGTCATATAGAAGATTATTGACCAGATAAGAGTTAGAACTGCTTCGCCGAGACGTTGAGGAATGAGATAAAACATGTACGGGTGCCGTCGGCGCTCTGGTGGTATTCTGTTAGAAGCCGAATTTATTTGTCTTCTGTGGAAATCGTAACTATGATTGGAAAGTGTTGTTTGGATCAGGTACAATGATGATCGCATAAGTACAGGATTCGGTTCCTGATATCTGCACGATCCCGTTGACCCAGCATGGAATGAGTTTATGTATGATTATTAGGGAAGCAAAGACAGAGAGGATGAGAAATGGCTTTCTCACATCACAAAGAAGATGTGGCCTAGTAAAAATATACGTAACACTTCATTCCCCACAGCAATGTTTGCTTGGGACTACCTTTCTAACAATGATCAGAAGAATGATAGGAAGAGAGCGTAGGATGGTATGAGAGATAAAGAGAGAGAACGGTAGAAGAGGGAGAGCGATAGTGGAGAGAGCGTGTGAGAGAAAGTATTGGGGGTGGGGGGGGGGGGGTACAAGTGACCTATATTCCTCAGCTCTGTCAATCCCACTGGCAGACCGCAGCAATAATGAGCGCCATGTAGATTTTATTTTTATGGCCTATTTTCCCCGTTATTTTTATGGCTTATTCTCCCCGTTATTTTTATGGCTTATTCTCCCCGTTATTTGTATGGCTTATTCTCCCCTTTATTTTTATGGCTTATTCTCCCCCGTTATTTTTCTGGCTTATTCTCCCCGTTATTTTTGTGGCTTATTCTCCCCGTTGTCAAAAACGTGTCTGAGTTGTACCGGCGCCATTTATTTCAAAACCCTGGTTTGGCAAATCTAAGTGTTTCTTTCGAAATCAAATTAAAAACCTAAATTATGAACTCCTTGACTTCTGCAAGGACAAGTGACCTTTTCCTTAGTGCCAGACATCTCACAGACGTACCTTAACAACAGAAGGAATAGAGGCAGTAATGAAAGTCCTGTCTGCCGTTCCCTCCACTGGCATTCTTAAATGTTCCAACCAATGAAAAATGAATCTTATTGTTTAGCCAGTTTAATCCCGTGCTGGACGTTTACATTTGAACGTGCTGTTTCTACGGGCTGACTGTTTCTAAGGGTTGACTGTTTCCACGTGTTGACTGTTTCCACGTGTTGACTGTTTATATGTGTTGACTGTTTCTACGGGTTGACTGTTTCCACCGGCTGACTGTTTCTACGGGTTGACTGTTTCTATGGGCTGACTGTTTCCACGGACTGACTGTTTCAACGGGCTGACTGTTTCCACGGACTGACTGTTTCTACGGGCTGACTGTTCCCACGTGCTGACTGTTTCCTCCTGCTGGCTGTTTCTACAGGTTGACTGTTTCCATGTGCTGACTGTTTCCTCCTGCTGGCTGTTTTCACGTGTTTCTGTCCCAGTAGAATAGCAGAAAATCAAATCAGCAAATGTAACCCTGAACTTAGATAGGACAATGAGAAAACCAATGACTGTCCATTTAATCAGTTAATAAGATTTCCATTTAAATGAAAAATTATTGGTGTCGTTAAATGGAAGCAAAGAACTACTATACCACTTTAAGAATATCACAATATCCGCCACTGCTGGTTGTTAATGGATCTAGTAAAACTTGTGGGTACAGAAGCCATACGTAAACTAAATGCGGTGGTAAGGTTTTCTGTCAGAATTGGCCTTTTTATAATTATTGATAAAAAACAGACAATCAAATGATCATCACACTGCAACATGCACATACATAGTTACTACACTAGACCTGATATATATATATTAGTACACTGGAGTCAAGTGATATGCACATTAGTACTTCGCAGGTAGATGTACCAGAACATACTTGTATACAGGCATATGGTACGCAAATAATACTCTACAACACACAAATCACACACATCACACACATCTACATATGCACATACTCACACACCCACCCACGCATATATATACGCTCTTCATGTTCACAATCACATGTCTTGATTTTTGCAGGGAGTCAAAACAAACGTGTTTAAAAAATTAACCGCAAATTGTGCAACCTGGTACGTCAATGTAACCATTGGACACACAACTGTCTGTATTCCAAGATAATGTTCTACACGTCCTGGGAGACAAGACAAGAACTGTTTTGTTTCCGGTACGGGTTATGAAACTGATTCATGTAGCTAGGATCTACCTGCTCCAATGTTGCCACCAAACTCATCCCCAGAGACATGGCATTTTATGTTTTGTTTTTCTCATTTAAATATGCAGCCGTGTTGGTCCTAAGCAGCAAAACAAAACTGGCACATATCATAAGCAGGAACAGCTGTTTTGGGGTTTTAGTTAGGTTAGAACTGGGGCACCTGAATCCTGGGCTCGCAGAATAATTGATGAATGGAAGGTCCACAACGGCCTTGAAATAATGTACGTGAGATTAGGTCAGGAACAAAGTGCCAGGGATAGTGTCACTTCCTTGAAATAATGTACGTGAGATTAGGTCAGGAACAAAGTGCCAGGGGTAGTGTCACTTCCTTGAAAAAATGTACGTGAGATTAGGTCAGGAACAAAGTGCCAGGGGTAGTGTCACTTCCTTGAAAAAATGTACGTGAGATTAGGTCAGGAACAAAGTGCCAGGGGTAGTGTCACTTCCTTGAAAAAATGTACGTGAGATTAGGTCAGGAACAAAGTGCCAGGGGTAGTGTCACTTCCTGTCACTGTGGTTGTTCTGCGCGGGTATTTGTGTTGGTATGCTGTTGTCAGCAGAGCTTGAGTTTGTCTGAAAGAGATAATAAACCAGTTGTAATCAGTTGTTTAGCGAGTCGAGGGTGTTAGGGAGGAGGCTGAGGTACTCGAGGGGTGTTAAGGCTGAGGCTGGGATAGTCGAGGGGTGTTACGGCTGAGGCTGGCATAGTCGAGGGATGTTAAGGCTGAGACTGGAGTAGTCGAGGGGTGTTAAGGCTGAGGCTGGAGTAGTCGAGGAGTGTTAAGGCTGAGGGTGGGATAGTCGAGGGGTGTTAAAGCTGAGGCTGGGATAGTCGAGGGGTGTTAAGGCTGAGGCTGGGGTAGTCGAGGGGTGTTAAGGCTGAGGCTGGGGTAGTCGGTTGGTGTTAAGGCTGAGGGTGGGTTAGTAGAGGGGTGTTAAGGCTGAGGTTGGGGTAGTCGAGGGGTGCTGAGGCTGGGGTAGTCGAGGAGTGTTAAGACTGAGGACTACAGGCAGCTTCACCACTGCTGTTACCACATCGTGTGCTGGCTATGTTTGTTTATTTCTCCCCAACAGAAAAACAACATTTACCGTAACAGGGCCATCCTGGTCGGCATGCAGGCATCGAAACCACGCGCTCCTTGTCACACGAATGGTAGTTAATTGGAGCAACAGTAGAAGTGTAGCGAATTATGTTGTAGCTGTACTCAGTGTAGCGAATTATGTTGCAGCTGTACTCAGTGTAGCGAATTATGTTGCAGCTGTACTCAGTGTAGCGAATAATGTTGTAGCTGTACTCAGTGTAGCGAACTATGTTGCAGCTGTACTCAGTGTAGCGAATTATGTTGTAGCTGTACTCAGTGTAGCGACTTATGTTGTAGCTGTACTCAGTGTAGCGAATTATGTTGTAGCTGTACTCAGTGTAGCGAATTATGTTGTAGCTGAACTCAGTGAAGCGAACTATGTTGCAGCTGTACTCAGTGTAGCGAATTATGTTGTAGCTGTACTCAGTGTAGCGAATTATGTTGTAGCTGAACTCAGTGTAGCGAATTATGTTGTAGCTGTACTCAGTGTAGCGAATAATGTTGTAGCTGTACTCAGTGTAGCGAATTATATTGTAGCTGTACTCAGTGTAGCGAATTATGTTGTAGCTGTACTCAGTGTAGCGAATTATGTTGTAGCTGTACTCAATTGTGAGAATGGTTAGGAGTAGGTTCGGTTATTGGTGAGTAGTTAGTTAGTTTCCCACAGCAAGCGATGATTACGACAACCTGAGACGGTTTTGTTTTGATGATGTAACTTGCGCTGTATTAGGATTATAGTGAGGGAGAACTGCGCTGGTCATCAACTTCCCTCTCTAGTACCGAGCTACCTTGCACCAGTGGCAAGACATTTGACGAGATGACTAGAGATAACTCATGATGCAGAAACTCTTGTCCCAGCTCCCTTGAGACCAGTGGTCGCTTGGAACCTACGGAACTCGATCGCCAACCGTTTTCGTTCAGCACGTTAAGAGACGAATGACAAACCTCTTGAGCGACTCTTTTTGATCAGTATATTTGACCTGAGTCTAATATTCCTCCTTTGAAGAACATCTCTGGTTTCTAGTGACATCAATTTCTTGAATAAACAACACTTTAAAGTTAGATTAACAATGGTGCCGATGGTAAGCATTGGTCAGACTCATTTCAGACATTGATATTAATAAAATATGCCAGCTGGAATCCTATGTTCCTGACATGTTCAACGTTGTCAAGCAGGTGGGAGGAGACAGTCCAGACACCACGATCATATACGTGATTCACTAGGCTGGAGGCTAAGGTAGGGAAAGCTTCTCAAACCAAGCTCAGATGTACATTTGTTTACACAAGCTAAAGGAAAGCTAATAAAACTGGTTGTGAGTTGGGTGAGTTCTCAGTCCCATGATGGACCTGATACAAGAACGTGGTTAGTAACTGTTATGGATGTGATAGAGTCCTGAAGTAATGACGCACAGCGAAACTGGAAAGAGCATATGGAACCAGAGAAATGAAACCATGCAAATTTGGTGCCATAAACATAATCTGTGAATTGATAATACAGAGAAGGGAAATAACAGCAGAAATATAAATGGTGAAGATTGTCATGTTCTGTTATTTCACAGAATACGTCAGTTTAAATTTGAAGAACAAATTTGAGATTTTTAAATTTCATCACGGAAATCATGAAACACACTGATTTAAGCTTGCGGGAGCCATTCAAACAACACCCAAAAACGTTCTTCACAACATATCTGACTAGTACAATAATGGCTCACACAGAGAACCACATACAGTCTGATAGGAGAGCAAAATAAGGATAACAAAAAAACAAATATGTTGCTTAGAAACCAGCAAAGGGTAAGAGATTTCAAGACGTGAAACACTTTACCAGACTAGTATTCAGGCAACAAGCAGGACTAACGCATTAGTCAGAGGTAGAAGAGAACAGACATTCGGACACATAGAATCAAACATTCAAAGGAAATGATCAAACTGCTTTATTATAATTGGAACTATGACAATACTACGATTCACCCATCGCATGACATAACCACGAGTCTCCCATTACATACCAGAACCTCGAAACTCACATCACATACCAGAACCTCGAATCTCCCATCACATACCAGAACCTCGAATATCTCCCATCACATACAAGAACCTCGAATATCTTCCATCACATACAAGAACCTCGAATATCTTCCATCACATACCAGAACTTCGAATCTCCCATCACATACCAGAACCACGAGTCTCAAATGACATAATCACGAGTCTCACATGACATGACCACGAGCCTCACATGACATGATCACGAGTCTCACATGACATGACCACGAGTCTCACATGACATGATCACGAGTCTCACATGACATGACCACGAGTCTCACATGACATGATCACGAGTCTCGCATGACATGATCACGAGTCTCACATGACATGATCACGAGTCTTAAATGACATGACCAAGAGTCTCACATGACATGACCTAGAGTCTCACATGACATGACCACGAGTCTCACATGACTAACATAACCACGAGTTACAGCGGGAGCATGAGCGTTTAGGGCAGGGATAATGTGGTCGGCGACTGAGAACAAAGGTACCTGAAAGTGTGTCAAGGTCACTCTCCGTCTCGACACTACGCCAAGGTCACTCACCGTCTCGATACTAAGTCAACTAAGGAAAACAGGGGGTTGGGGGAAAGAATGTGTCTAGTACAGGTAGGGGCTAGGTGCTGACCACTCTGGCGTTCCGATTTTGGTAATTTGGTATTAGTGACAGACAGAGGCCAGCAGAGCTTGATGCGACATTTTGAGGTCGATTGGACAGCTCTGATACTGCTTGAGACTGTAAAATACTAGACAAAGTTTAACTCCAGCAGACTGGCCATGGCGAGAGAGGGAGAGAGAGAGAAAGAGAGAGAGAGAGAGATATAGAGAGAGAGAGAGAGATAGAGAGAGAGAGAGAGAGAGAGAGAGAGAGAGAGAGAGAAGAGAATTTAGCTAGGAGTCTGTTTAGCTCGCTGACTTTATAGAAGAGCGATTGATAGGCTGTTTGACGAATGTTAGGGAGATCCAATGGAATTCAGGGTGCCTCAACCAGATTACGTCTTTGAGTCTTGGCCAGTCGCTCTATAAGGTGTGTGTTGGGGTACCTGTGTCTAGAAGAGATATGAATGTGTGTTGTACGTGCAGGACACCTTGTGAACGATGTATGTTCTGAACGGTTACACGAGCGTACATATCATCTAGGAGAGATTTGGATGTGTGTGTGGTGTGTGAAGGACACAGAGGGAACGATGTATGTTCCAGATGTGTGTATACGCAGATCGATTGAGTATATAATCACATGTGAGTATACGTTGAATGGATTAAATGTATAATGTCAAGATCACCCGCCTGAGGGGATCTGAGGGTATGTGAATGCACAGCATACGATAGTGACGACGAGTTTTTGAGAGTGTGTTGTGAGTGCAGATAAGGGAAGGGGAGTGTGTGGCTAGAACTGGGTTGGGGTAGTCTGGAGCAACATTCAAAAGCGTTGCTTATAATCTCCGCGTATCTTTTAGTGAAGATGTATTTCTTGTGTTGTTTGTAATCTCATTGCACTCACTTTAATAGGTTTTTATAGGAGTATGATGTAAGAAATCTGCCACCTGCTGCGTGCTATGTTATTTGCTGTGTATGGTAGTGAATCATGTGGATACATGTGGTAACATTCTAGATAGAAAAATCCCAGTGAAAACCTGGACTCTGCAACACATGACCACAAGTATCACATGACATGACCACGAGTCTCACATGAAATGACCAAACCACGAGTCTCACTTGACATGACCAAACCACGAGTCTCACATGACATAACCACGAGTCTCACATGAAATGACCAAACCACGAGTCTCACATGACATAACCACGAGTCTCACATGACATGACCAAACCACGAGTCTCACATGACATGACCACGAGTCTCACATGACATGACCACGAGTCTCACATGAAATGACCAAACCACGAGTCTCACATGACATAACCACGAGTCTCACATGACATGACCAAACCACGAGTCTCACATGACATGACCACGAGTCTCACATGACATGACCACGAGTCTCACATGACATGACCACGAGTCTCACATGCAATGACCACGAATCTCACATGACATAACCACGAGTCTCACATGACATGACCAAACCACGAGTCTCACATGACATGACAACGAGTCTCACATGACATGACCACGAGTCTCACATGACATGACCACGAGTCTCACATGACATGACCACGAGTCTCACATGAAATGACCACGAATCTCACATGACATAACCACGAGTCTCACATGACATGACCAAACCACGAGTCTCACATGACATAACCACGAGTCTCACATGACATGACCAAACCATGAGTCTCACATGACATGACCACGAGTCTCACATGACATGACCACGAGTCTCACATGACATGACCACGAGTCTCACATGACATGACCACGAGTCTCACATGACATGACCACGAGTCTCACATGACATGACCATGATTCTCACATGACATGACCACGAGTCTCACGTGAAATGACCAAACCACGAGTCTCACATGAAATGATCAAGCCACGAGTCTCACATGACATGACCAGACTACAAGTATCACATGACATGACCACGAGTCTCACATGCAATGACCACGAGTCTCACATGACATGACCACGAGTCTCACATGGCATGACCACGAGTCTCACATGACATGACCAAAACCACGAGTCTCACATGACATGACCACGAGTCTCACATGACATGACCACTAGTCTCACATGACATAACCACGAGTCTCACATGACATGACCAAACCACGAGTCTCACATGAAATGACCACGAGTCTCACATGACATGACCACGAGTCTCACATGACATGACCAAAACCACGAGTCTCACATGACATGACCACGAGTCTCACATGACATGACCACTAGTCTCACATGACATGACCACGAGTCTCACATGACATGACCAAAACCACGAGTCTCACATGACATGACCACGAGTCTCACATGACATGACCACTAGTCTCACATGACATGACCACGAGTCTCACATGACATGACCACGAGTCTCACATGACATGACAACGATTCTCACATGACATGACCAAACCACGAGTCTCACATGAAATGACCATAAGTCTCACATGAAATGACCACGAGTCTCACATGACATGACAACGAGTCTTACATGAAATGGCCAAACCACGAGTCTCACATGAAATGACCACGATTCTCACATGACATGACCAAACCACAAGTCTCACATATAATGACCACGAATCTCACATGAAATGACCAAACCTCGAGTCTCACATGACATGACCACGAGTCTCACATGACATGACCACTAGTCTCACATGACATGACCACGAGTCTCACATGACATGACCACGAGTCTCACATGACATGACAACGATTCTCACATGACATGACCAAACCACGAGTCTCACATGAAATGACCATAAGTCTCACATGAAATGACCACGAGTCTCACATGACATGACAACGAGTCTTACATGAAATGGCCAAACCACGAATCTCACATGAAATGACCACGATTCTCACATGACATGACCAAACCACAAGTCTCACATATAATGACCACGAATCTCACATGAAATGACCAAACCTCGAGTGTCCCATGACATGACCACGAGTCTCACATGACATGACCAAACCACACGTCTCACATTACATAATCACGAGTCTCACATCACAAGACCAAACCACGAGTCTCACATCACATAACATAACCACGAGTCTAACATGACATGACCACGAGTCTCACATGAAATGACCACGATTCTCACATGACATGACCAAACCACAAGTCTCACATATAATGACCACGAATCTCACATGAAATGACCAAACCTCGAGTCTCACATGACATGACCACGAGTCTCACATGACATGACCACTAGTCTCACATGACATGACCACGAGTCTCACATGACATGACCACGAGTCTCACATGACATGACAACGATTCTCACATGACATGACCAAACCACGAGTCTCACATGAAATGACCATAAGTCTCACATGAAATGACCACGAGTCTCACATGACATGACAACGAGTCTTACATGAAATGGCCAAACCACGAATCTCACATGAAATGACCACGATTCTCACATGACATGACCAAACCACAAGTCTCACATATAATGACCACGAATCTCACATGAAATGACCAAACCTCGAGTGTCCCATGACATGACCACGAGTCTCACATGACATGACCAAACCACACGTCTCACATTACATAATCACGAGTCTCACATCACAAGACCAAACCACGAGTCTCACATCACATAACATAACCACGAGTCTAACATGACATGACCACGAGTCTCACATGATATTACCACGAGTCTCACATGACATGACCAAACCACGAGTCTCACATTACATAACTAAGAGTCTCACATCACAAGACCAAACCAGGAGTCTCACATGACATGACCAAACCACGAGTTTCATATTACATGACCACGAGTCTCACATGACATGACCAAAGCACAAGTCTCACATGAAATGACCACGAGTCTCACATGAAATGACCAAACCACATGTCTCACATGAAATGGCCACGAGCCTCACATGAAATGACTACACCACGAGTCTCACATGACATGACCACGATTCTCACATGACATGACCAAACCACGAGTCTCACATGACATAACCAAGAGTCTCACCTCATAAGACCAAACCACGAGTCTCACATGACAGAACTACGAGTCTCACATCCCATGTTAAACCGTCAGCCTCACATCAACACTACCCACTATCTCTAACAACACACCTCCACCAAACGCGTCAATCAGACGTACATCAGAAACAACACACCTCCACCAAACACGTCAATCACACGTACATCAGAAAAAACACACCTCCACCAAATACGTCAATCATACGTACATCAGAAACAACACACCTCCACCAAACACGTCAATCATACGTACATCAGAAACAACACACCTCCACCAAACACGTCAATCAGACGTACATCAGAAACAACACACCTCCACCAAACACGTCAATCATACGAACATCAGAAACAACACACCTCCACCAAACACGTCAATCATACGTACATCAGAAACAACACACCTCCACCAAACACGTCAATCATACGTACATCAGAAACAACACACCTCCACCAAACACGTCAATCAGACGTACATCAGAAACAACACACCTCCACCAAACACGTCAATCATACGTACATCAGAAACAACACACCTCCACCAAACACGTCAATCAGACGTACATCAGAAACAACACACCTCCACCAAACACGTCAATCATACGTACATCAGAAACAACACACCTCCACCAAACACGTCAATCATACGTACATCAGAAATAACACACCTCCACCAAACACGTCAATCATACGTACATCAGAAACAACACACCTCCACCAAACACGTCAATCATACGTACATCAGAAACAACACACCTCCACCAAACACGTCAATCATACGTACATCAGAAACAGCACACCTCCACCAAACACGTCAATCATACGTACATCAGAAACAACACACCTCCACCAAACACGTCAATCATACGTACATCAGAAACAACACACCTCCACCAAACACGTCAATCATACGTACATCAGAAACAACACACCTCCACCAAACACGTCAATCATACGTACATCAGAAACAACACACCTCCACCAAACACGTCAATCATACGTACATCAGAAACAACACACCTCCACCAAACACGTCAATCATACGTACATCAGAAACAACACACCTCCACCAAACACGTCAATCAGACGTACATCAGAAACAACACACGTCTACCAAACACGTCAATCATACGTACATCAGAAACAACACACCTCCACCAAACACGTCAATCAGACGTACATCAGAAACAACACACCTCCACCAAACGCGTCAATCATACGTACATCAGAAACAACACACCTCCACCAAACACGTCAATCAGACGATCATCAGAAACAACACACCTCTACCAAACACGTCAATCATACGTACATCAGAAACAACACACCTCCACCAAACACGTCAATGATACGTACCTCAGAAACAGCACACCTCCACCAAACACGTCAATCATACGTACATCAGAAACAACACACCTCCACCAAACACGTCAATCATACGTACATCAGAAACAGCACACCTCCACCAAACACGTCAATCATACGTACATCAGAAACAACACACCTCTACCAAACACGTCAATCATACGTACATCAGAAACAACACACCTCCACCAAACACGTCAATCATAAGTACATCAGAAAGAACACATAGGAGTTTGAGAAAGTAGCCAGCACAGCAACAAATACAGCTGCCCACAAAAGAGACACATTTCAATTAGAAATACATACTCTCGGAGCCAGCCCAACAACATAATCAGACATTGGTACCACTATGCAAGAGAACTCTAGACCAGACTTGTTGACAGACAATCGAAACAATTAGGGCATCGATGGGAGGGGGTGGGGTGGTTAGGCGGTGGGAGGCTGATAAAGGTGATACAACGAATGGTGGGTGTTGAACTACTGTTGTATCCGTTTCCATGGCGTGTAAATTGATAAATAAGTGCAGGAGAAATGGTGAGAAGTGGGTCGTGTTAGTGAATCGTGATAGTGAGTGTGGTAGTGGGTCGTGGTTGTTGATCTGAGTAGTGGGTCTTGGAAGTGGTCAATGTAATGAGTCTGGGGAGTGGGTTATTGTGGTGGTCGTAGAAGTGGGTCGTGGAAGTGGGTCGTGGCAGTGGGTTTGGGTAGTGGTTGTGGTAGTAGGTCAGGGTAGTGGTTGTGGTAGTAGGTCTGGGTAGTGGTTGTGGTAGTGGGTCGTGAAAGTAGGTCGTGGTAGTGGGTTGTGGTAGTGGGTTTAGGTAGTGATTGTGGAAGTGGGTCTGGGTAGTGGTTGGGGTAGTGGGTCGCGGAAGTTGGTCGTGGTTGCTGATCCTAGTAGTTGTCGTGATTGTCGGTCTGGGTATTTCTCGTAGTAGTGGTTCATGGTAGTGGGTATGGGTAGTGGGTCGTAGAAGTGGTCGTGGTCGTGACATGTAGAACTAGGTCTGAGTAGTGGGTCGTAGTAGTGGTCGTGGTCGATTGATAGGCTGCTAGTATCTAGCAAGCTGGCTAGGAGTTTGTGAGAGAGAGTGCATGAGTTGCAGGGTAACTGAACCAGCATACGCCTTCGAATTTTAGCCAGTAGCTCTATAAGTGTATGTGTTTGACACCCTGTGACTAGAAGAGCTATGAATGTGTCTCGTACGTGCAAGACACCGAGTGAACGATGTGTGATCTGAAATGTGTGTATGCACAGATCGACTGAGTGTGTCACTACAAGTGAGTACATGATTCCGACTATAAGTAACGTGATCTAACTTCATATGAACGCACCGATTCACAAATATACGTGAATCGATTGAATGTGAATGTACAGATCACCTGCCTGAAGGAAACTGTGTGTGTGTGAATGCACAGAACGACATAATTCAAAATACGATTGTGGCGGCGAGTTTGTAAGAGTGTGTTGAGTGTGAAGATAAGGGGAGGGGAGTGTAGCGGCTAGAACTGGATTTATTAGTTGGTGGAGTTAACAAAAGCTAGTGCTTAAAACCTAAGAGATATTTTTATTAATTATATATGATCATTTAGTTCAGATGTATTTTGTCCTTTCTGCTAATATTGTTTTTGTTGATATTTATGTAATAAATCAAATATAGGGTTTACTGTGTTATTTACTGGGTGCAGTTTGTCGTGGTGTTGATACATATTGTAAATCTTTAGATAAGTAACTACTCAGCGAACCCCAGACCTTGCAACAGTGGTCGGGGTAGTTAGTTGTAGGAGTTGGTCTGGGTAGTGGTTGTGGGTTGTGGTAGCGGATCGTGGAAGTGGTTGTGACAGTTGGTTGTAGAAGTGGGTCATGGTAGAAGGTTGTGGTAGTGGGTTGTAGTGGTCAGCCTGTGTAGTGGGTCGTGGTAGTGGTCGTACGTCTGAGGAGTGGGCTGTGGGTCGTGGAAGTAGGTTGTGAAAATGGGTCGTGGTGGTGGTTCTGATGAGTGTTTTGTAGTGGTCGGTCTGGTAGTTGGTCGTAGTGGTCGGTCGTGGAAATCGGTCTGAATAGTGGGTCGTAGAAGTGATCATTGTAGTGGGTTTGGTGGGTGAGTTGTAGTGGGTCTAGGTAGTGGTTTGGGTAGTGGGTCGTGGAAGTGGGTCGTAGTAGTGGTTCTGGTATTGGCTGTGATTGTGGGTCTGGGTAGTTCTTGTAGTAGTGGGTCATGCAGTTGGTCGTAGAACTGGGTCTGTGTAGTGGGTCACAGAAGTGGGTCTGGGTAGTGGGTCGCAGAAGTGGGTCTGGGTAGTTGGTCGTATAAATGGTCGTGGTAGTGGGTTGTAGTAGTGGGTTGTGGGGGTGGGTTGTGGTAGTGGGTTTTTTGGTGTGGGATGTGGTAGTGGGATGTGGTAGTGGGATGTGGTAGTGGGTTGTAGTAGTTGGTTGTGGTAGGGGGTTGTGGTAGCGAATTGTGGTAGGGGGTTGTAGTAGTTGGTTGTGGTAGGGGGTCGTGGAAGGGGTTGTAGTAATGTGTTGTGGTAGTGAGTCGTGGTATGGGGTTGTGGTATGGGTTGTAATAATGGTTTGTGGTAGTAGTTGTTAGCGGTTGTGGTAGTGTTTGTAGTAGTAGATAAAGGTCTGCGGAATACTTACTTAGACAGACTGTCTGCGGGATGCTTACTTAGACAGACTGTCTGCGGGATGCTTACTTAGACAGACTGTCTGCGGGATGCTTACTTAGACAGACTGTCTGCGGGATGCTTACTTAGACAGACTGTCTGCGGGATGCTTACTTAGACAGACTGTCTGCGGGATGCTTACTTAGACAGACTGTCTGCGGGATGCTTACTTAGACAGACTGTCTGCGGGATGCTTACTTAGACAGACTGTCTGCGGGATGCTTACTTAGACAGACTGTCTGCGGGATGCTTACTTAGACAG
This sequence comes from Ariolimax columbianus, assembly GCA_036924085.1. Lineage (NCBI taxonomy): Eukaryota > Metazoa > Mollusca > Gastropoda > Stylommatophora > Arionidae > Ariolimax > Ariolimax columbianus. The sequence continues at coordinate 140,722,961 of JAVGWX010000003.1, forward strand.
ACTGTCTGCGGGATGCTTACTTAGACAGACTGTCTGCGGGATGCTTACTTAGACAGACTGTCTGCGGGATGCTTACTTAGACAGACTGTCTGCGGGATGCTTACTTAGACAGACTGTCTGCGGGATGCTTACTTAGACAGACTGTCTGCGGGATGCTTACTTAGACAGACTGTCTGCGGGATGCTTACTTAGACAGACTGTCTGCGGGATGCTTACTTAGACAGACTGTCTGCGGGATGCTTACTTAGACAGACTGTCTGCGGGATGCTTACTTAGACAGACTGTCTGCGGGATGCTTACTTAGACAGACTGTCTGCGGGATGCTTACTTAGACAGACTGTCTGCGGGATGCTTACTTAGACAGACTGTCTGCGGGATGCTTACTTAGACAGACTGTCTGCGGGATGCTTACTTAGACAGACTGTCTGCGGGATGCTTACTTAGACAGACTGTCTGCGGGATGCTTACCTTGACCAGTGTGGATGTACTCGTCTTTCCCATTGTGCCGACACTGTGAACGATCAGCTGGTGTTTGAGCAAAGAGTTTTCTTTCTGAGGAAGAGAAGCATCCACATTCATGTCAGAGGTGAGCGTAAGTTATTGAAGCATTTAGTTGTTAAGTCATCCATTCTAGTATTCACTCGACGGCGTAGTCCTTAAGTAATAAACACAGGTACAATATTCCACCACTTCACCAACGTACACGTGAGACATAAGCCACCAAACTGATGAGTATGTATGGCAAAACTGTCCACTGAATGAGCAAATAAAGAAGATACTCTGACCCAACGAATCAAGACTAAACTCAAAACCGCAAAGAGCTAAAGAGGAGGTAAAGAGCAGCTAAAGAGGAACTAATAAAACTTTCGAGTTCATCACCAGACTCTGATAGTGTACCCATCTGATGGTGTACACATCTGACTACTACAACCCATCAGCGAAGCGATCACACGACAAAATAAGGAAGAACTCATCATGTTTCCATTCAAATATTCTTGACTGTTGTTCTTCTCTAAGCCACATAGGCAAGATATATGCTGAGATTCTAGAAATAAGAGCAAGACAGATACTGGAATCCCAACTAGGAAATAATCAGTTCGGGTTCAGGAAAGGAAAGAGCTGCATATACGCATTATTTACATTGAGACAAATATGCGAACAGTCTATAGAATATGATGGAAAGAACAGCCTTAAATTCATAGATCAAGAAAATGTATTGGATAGAGTCAACAAAAGTAAAGGATAGGAGATTTTGTCAGAAGATGGACTGCAAGGTCTTCTCCTGAGTAACATCAAAGCCCTCCAACAGGACAGCCAGAGTGTAGTAAGAGCAGCAGATGGTATGTCGGAGTGGTTCCCCATTCTTCGGGCGTCACATAGGGTGGTGTTCTCTCACCTCCTCTGTGAATTAAATCACTCAGGAGGCAAATACAGAACAGGAAAGTACCAACGAATTGCTCTTTGCAGACGACCAATGTTTGATCTCCTCTAACGAACAAAATCTCATCATCATGTAGCATGTCCTTTATAGAACGTCGCTCCCATCACAGTCTGTCTGAAAGAAACTCGTTCCCTTGTAGAACGTCGCTCCCATCACAGTTTGTCTGAAAGTAACTCGTTCCCTTGTAGAACGTCGCTCCCATCACAGTTTGTCTGAAAGAAACTCGTTCCCTTGTCAAAACTCCAGCTTCCGCCACTGTCATACCCAGGCTTTCCAGGCTATCTTGGTGCCATCGTCTTCTTGGTCTATCCCTTCCGCTTTCCCCTGGCACCATACCTTCCATCACCGTCCTCTCGAGACCGTTGTGTCTCTTGATGTGACTAACGTATTTTATTTTCTAGCCAAAATGGAATTGATAAGTTAGTTCTTCTCTATGCTCAGCTCTTGCCGAATGTCTACATTTGTCTTTTTCTCTGTCCAGGGTATTCTGAGGATCTTTCTGTAACATTTTGACTCGAAGAACTCGATTCTTTGTCTGGAAGTTTTGGTAATCGTCCAAGATTTGCAGCCATAAGCTGCCACAGGAAAAACACAGGCTCTCAAGATTTTTACTTTTATCATTTTGTTGGTGCTCTGCCATAATTTCTTCAGGCTGTTCAGTCTCTGCATTGCCATGGCTAGTCTTTTTCTGATTTCTTTCGAGCTGTCGCCATTTTTTGTCAATTCTGGAGGCCAGATATTTAAAATGTATGACCTGATCTATTTCCTCACCACCCACTGTAAATTTATGCTGACATTGTGTTTTGTTGATGGTCATTATCTTTGTTTTATTTATGTTTATAAACAGGTTCTGATCTTTACTGGGTCCATTTACGGCTGAAAGTAGCAGATCTAGCCCTTCTGCACTCCTTGATAGTATCACTGTGTCGTCTACGTATCGTAACTCTGGAATCTCGAACGCCCCCAATCGTAAATGGGTCGAAACTTTCAATGTTCTCGTCTTCCCTAACATTTCTCATTATGTATTCCGCATATGTTGTACAGATAAGGTGAGAGGATACATCCCTGTCTTACTCCCTTGTGTACTGCAAACCAATCTGATGTATGCCCAGATACTCGGACAGCGGCTTGTTGATTTTGATATAATGTTTCAATGAGATGAATAATATACACAGGAAACCCCATTTCCTTCATGATTTTCCACAAATTGTGATGTTTTACCGTCCTTGGTGTAATCAATAAAACATGTAAACAAAACCTACAACATTATATTGACTAACTCTACTTAGACTGTCAAAAGTACGATATGAATATCAATACAACAAAAACATTGACAATAAATATAGGTAGAAAGCACACTACAATTGATATCCATGTGAATGGAACAAAAATAAGGTAGGTACAAGATTTCGGTATTTGTGAACAGTTTTTAATAAGGCTGGCAGACTGGATAGAGACGAGAGTGCAGAGGCCAAACGCTGTCACCTAACAGCTGTGTCCACTACTAAGACACCCCAAGATTTACCTCCAAGCAAAATAGCAGATGATCAATATTATCTTCATCTCAACCCTGAGCTACCAGTCCAGACACGATCATTGAATAGGGCCCAGGAACGAAAGTTAGCCACCTACGAAATGCGGTGCCTACGAAAGGTCAGTAACAACTCCAGAAGAGGCATCACAAATATGAATATTCGAGAGAAAGTTGGAACAATTGCCTGCCTACAGTACATCCAGCAACAGAGAATGAATTGGTTTGGCCACATTGTGAGAATGCAACCAGACCATATTGTCCATGCAACCTTCTACAGGAGAACATCAGGAAGAAGGGCTAGAGGTAGACCGAGGGAAAGGTGGATAGACAGCGTAAACGAGACCTGCGTAAAATGGGGACAGATGTTACCAGCCACGAGAGAGGTGGAAGACAAACACATGCCACGACACTGGGATACAACCCGGTAGAAATTGTGTCCACAAAAGAAGAAAACTGCCCCCACCCTCTGTTCCTCTCCGGAACTTACCTGTAAGATTGTTACCCGAACCTCAAGCTTATCTATTTTTGAGCGCTGTTTTCTGTTGTCGTGCTCCAATTGTCTGACGACCTTCTTCAGGGCGTCTGTTTTTTTCTTGGCCTCAATCTTCACGGATAAGATGACACCTAAGGATGCAACAAAATGGCAATTTCAACGTTTTTCTCGTAATTCTGTAAAGTGTCGTTCACACATGCGAGTGCTCAATTATTCCCATTTTGTTACCCTCATTCGTTTCCACTCGTGACACGTCATCACAAAATACTGAATTATATATGCAACATCATCATCATCCAAAGTATTACCACTTATCAACGGTCATTCTGGAGTTTTTGCGTTTACATTGCACTACTTCTTGGATTCCATACCAATGATAATGATGATTCTGTAGTAATAGACCATTGTATCGCCAATGTTGGCCCACGAAGCCCAACCTTGTATCTTATCGCTCCAATGGAATCATACTTTGGTTCACTAAGATCAGTATCATTCCATTTGTCTTGGTACATTCCAATCTGTCCCACTGTGACCTTGACACGGGATGATACCTAACCCATAAATGTAGCTACAGTTAACACTGGCAGCAAATAGCAAATAAGCAAATTAATAATAAGTTTTACTAACAGCCTGTTAAGACAGAACAACGTTGTTTGTTATTTTATGTCTATTATGAGTATGGTTATGTCCATTATGAGTATCTTTTATGTCCATTATGAGTATGTGTTTTGTCCATTATGAGTATGTGGTATGTCCATTATGAGTATGTTTTATGTCCATTATAAGTATGTTTATGTCAATTATGAGTATGTTTATGTCCATTATGAGTATCTTTTATGTCCATTATGAGTATGTTTATGTCCATTACGAATACGTTTTATGTCCATTATGAGTATGTTTATGTCCATTATGAGTATGTTTATGTCCATTATTAATATGTTTTATGTCCATTATGTTTTATTTCCATTATGATTATGTTTTATGTACATTATGAGTATGTTTACTTTTTCGTACACCATGACAAGGGCATTCAGTGGCGGGTTGCAGTACTTGTCTTCACATCCAGATCGTGCTGATGAAGGTTGACCGAAATCCTCCAGACTGTTATGCTATGCTCGACTGAATCTGCGTAATGCTCACTACTACTGGGATGACGCCAATTCACATCTCGTCTACCAGACTGTCTTGAAAACAGCTTGTTTCCAGGGAACCCTACTTGGATATGAGAAGTAGTCTTAGTCAGTATGTTGTGCCTGACGTGATGAGCTGATCAGTATGTTGTGCCTGACGTGATGACCTGATCAGTATGTTGTGCCTGACGTGATGACCTGATCAGTATGTTGTGTCTGACGTGATGACCTGATCAGTATGTTGTGCCTGACGCGATGATCTGATCAGTATGTTGTGCCTGACGTGATGACCTGATCAGTATGTTGTGCCTGACGTGATGACCTGATCAGTATGTTGTGCCTGACGCGATGATCTGATCAGTATGTTGTGCCTGACGCGATGACCTGATCAGTATGTTTTGCCTGACGCGATGACCTGATCAGTATGTTTTGTCTGACGCGATGACCTGCTCAGTATGTTTTGTCTGACGCGATGACCTGATCAGAATGTTGTGCCTGACACGATGACCTGATCAGTATGTTGTGCCTGACGCGATGACCTGATCAGTATGTTTTGCCTGACGCGATGACCTGATCAGTATGTTTTGTCTGACGCGATGACCTGATCAGTATGTTGTGCCTGACGCGATGACCTGATCAGTATGTTTTGCCTGACGCGATGACCTGATCAGTATGTTTTGTCTGACGCGATGACCTGATCAGTATGTTGTGCCTGACGCGATGACCTGATCAGTATGTTGTGCCTGACGCGATGACCTGATCAGTATGTTTTGTCTGACGCGATGACCTGCTCAGTATGTTTTGTCTGACGCGATGACCTGATCAGAATGTTGTGCCTGACGCGATGACCTGATCAGTATGTTGTGCCTGACGCGATGACCTGATCAGTATGTTTTGCCTGACGCGATGACCTGATCAGTATGTTTTGTCTGACGCGATGACCTGATCAGTATGTTGTGCCTGACGCGATGACCTGATCAGTATGTTTTGCCTGACGCGATGACCTGATCAGTATGTTGTGCCTGACGCGATGACCTGATCAGTATGTTGTGCCTGACGCGATGACCTGATCAGTATGTTGTGCCTGAAGCGATCACCTGATCAGTATGTGGTGCCTGACCGTATAATGTATCAGCTCGCCAAAAATAATAATATTGATTGTTTCTTCAACCCTTCTTCCCCTCGTAACACTTCATCACAAAATGTTGCATCCTCTTCCTCCCTCACTCCGTGGCGTCATATGCGAACGATTCCAAACTGGTAGTTGGAAGACAATCATTGATCGTTCCTGGATGTAGTGACGCAAGTTGCAGCATGTTGAAAGCCAAGATTTCCGAACACAGTTCAACCATTTCAAAGCTAACCAACAGAACGTCCAACGTGTCAGCAAATAACACAATGGGGGTATGCATGTGTATGTCACGAGGTCAGAGATGGAGATTGTCGTTGTTACAGAGATGGAGATTGCCATTGTTACAGATGAAAGGGTAGTAATATTCTTATTTAATATTTAACATAAGGATATAAATAATGTATGTTATTCTAATGTATGTTTGTTACTGTTTAAAAAATGTGACAGTGGTGTTTCGTATTGGTCATGCTACCTAGCTTCATCTAAAACTGGTTCGTTTTGTACATGCACAATGATGGAAACAGCTGAGTGCCAGACTCTGGACAACCTTACATATATTAACTATATTTGTCTAAGCGACAAACTGACACATTTGTTACAATATATTCTTACCAGCCATCTGTTACTGCTGTCAAACATGGTTAAAGCCAATGAGCAGGAAAGGACAATTACTTCGTGTTAATGATTTAAGAGCAGAACTCTGTCAACTATGCGAGCAGTCCGCACCAAAAAGAGTAGTGGTACAGTGGGTTCCATCCCACTGTAACATCCAAGGCAACGAGGAGGCAGACAGACTGGCAAAAGAAGGCGCAAAACTACCACAACCAGATACTAGTGTGACATACGAAGAGTCAAAAAGGCTTATTAGAGCTAGATACATGACCAAATGGGAAACAGAACATACTGGGTACACAAAAAACGATGTCTATTACCAGTTGAACAGAAGAGAGCAGGTCGTGGTCTTCAGACTGCGCACAGGCCACAATAGACTGAGGTACCACCTATTCAACAAATTGAAGATAGGTGGCACTGACGAATGCTCGAGTGGTACCGGGAGAAAGACCGCTGAACATTTTCTGCAAAACTGCTCGACATACGAGGATCAGAGAAAGCAGATGTGGCCATCACCAGTGGCAACACTAGACAAGCTCTATGACAGTGTCGACAGCCTCAGGATGACCGCTGCTTTTTTCGAAAAAATACAGGTCTGACAGCGTACGAAGAAGAAGAAGAATTACTTCGTGTAAAACTGAATGTTTTGTTATGTTCTCTTATGTTGTATCAAGTCAAGTCATGTTTTGTTTTGTTATGTTGTGTTGTGTCATGTAATTTTATGATCTGGTATGTTGTGTTAGGTTATGTTATTGTATTGTATGCTTTGGTATGTTATGTTATGTTATTTCATTGTATGCTTTGGTATGTTATGTTATGTTATTTTATTGTATGCTATGGTATGTTATGTTATGTTATTTTATTGTATGCTGTGGTATGTTATGTTATGTTATTTTACCTTTGGTATGCTATGTTATGTTATTTTATTGTATGCTTTGGTATGTTATGTTATGTTATTTTATTGCATGCTTTGGAATGTTATGTTATTTTTTTGTTGTTGTATGCTTTGGTATGTTATGTTATGCTATTTTACATTTGATATGTTATGTAATACCATGTCATGTTATTTTATTTTTTTTGTATATTCTGTCATGTTAATTTACTTTTTAGTATGTAATGATATTTTATTTTACGTTTTGTTATGTTACGTTATTTTACGTTTTAGTAAGTTAAGTTATTTTACATTTTGGTATGTTAAGTTATGTTAGTTTACGTTTTAGTATGTTATGTTATGTTATTTTACGTTTTGGTATGTTGTATTATGTCATGTTGTATTATGTCATGTTATATTATGATTTAGAGAACCAACATCAGTGCCCTTAGAGCAGATTCATAGGTACCAAGTCGATAGCCGCATATGACAAATGGTATGATTAACGACTGTTTCGTTATCTCGTTGGTTGTAGAATGTGCGCCCTTTTATGTGCCCTACCATGCAGGACACGTTGGATTTCAATTCTCGGACCGCCAGCTCATCAATCAACGGTTGAAGATCCCTCATCATCCCACAGGCAGTGTAATATGGAATACCTAAGGCCTGTCATTAGTATGACAATGACAGATGGTGTCAGATGTATTGTTGGAACCTCTTTGGTGTAAGCACTTAGTTAGAACCTCTTTGTTGGACCCTCGTTGATGGAACCTCTTTGTTGGAAACTCTTTGGTGGAACCTCTTTGTCGGAACCTCTTTGTTTGAACAATTTTATTGGTACCTCATTGTTGGAACCTCGTTGTATGCTGATTATATAGCCAGACAAAAGATTAAATATTGCTACAGTATCATGAGAATTTAACCCCATCAAATACTAGTCTAATCTACTACTACTATAATTACATTCGAGCTGGTTATAGTGTAGGACGAAGACCACGAGACAGATGGATAATCCCACATGTCCTTACCACAGAAATCACAACACACTAGAGGACAAACAAGAAAACTTCAGCGTGAAATCCCGTTTCGTAGAAAAAGTTTACCGGTAAATTTAAACAAAGATAAATAATATATTAGCTGTGTTAAAGTTATGCTCAGGTAAATAGCCAATAATATACACGGGATTACCGGACAGGAAACTACAAGAAAGACAAAAACATCCATTGAGTCTGTAGAGACGGAGCTGGGCGTCTTGTATTTACACTGGATTGATCGCCCACACACGAGAGAATCGATAGCTGGATGCAGTTGATGCCTGGGCAATCTTTTTCGCGAGCCAACTAGTCTCTCTCTATCTCCTCACATTTTTCATCTCCACTTCTATTATTTCTCGATATCGTTATTTTTTATCCTGTCTACCACCACCTCGTCCTCTCTGTCTGTCTCTCTCTCTGTCGTTATCTGCCTCCCTCCTTCCCTCTCTCTCTCTCTCACTCACTCACACACACGCTCACACCTCGATACTTGCGCAATGAATGAAGCGCACACTCGTCATATCCTCTCTCAGGATCAGAGAACATATTTTTGTCCTACGAAAATGACTTGTTCTTTAAGTTACGTGTCACTGGGTCTAACAGCCATGACTATGATCAAGGTCTTGTCCTTGAGGCAGTTTAGAAATCATATTGTTGACTGACTCCTATCTTGTGGCTGTTAAATGTCAAATATCTTCTTTCCTTGTCTGCCCCAATCACGTCTCGCAATTTTTCACAGTCAATTTTCACTTTCCACTTTCCAGAACTCAAGTTTATCTGCTGCCTTCTCATGTGCAGTTTCTTGTGTAGTACGCCTCATAACATTCACGTTACCCTTCCAAGCTGCTTTGTTGCTCCAGAAATACTTATGTTTAACCGCATCTCAGTGCCATTCAATGATCTTCTGATTTGTTAATTGATTGTCATGGCGTTGTGCCATATTTCTCGATTGGGCGTATCCAGCAGCGGAAAACTCTGCCCTACTTCGATCTATTGATGACGATTTGTATTGATCAAGGACGGGATGGATAACTTCATCACGTAATACATGCATCGTTTGACACGGTGTAAACACAATGATGAAATATGATGCAGTGCTGCCCATCAGGATATACGTGTTATGTTCAAATGGGCGGTGTTTTATAATCTCGAACCAAACATGGTTCATTTCATCGTCCGATTACTGATTTATCTTCAATCAGTCATCATTGCTTACATTAATGAATATACTCAAATTTCAAAGACATAGTTACATTAATGACTGCGCTCAATTTCAGAGACAAACTTACATTAATGAATACATTCAGTGTCAGAGACAAACTTACATTAATGAATACCTTCAGTGTCAGAGACAAACTTACATTAATAAATATCTTCAGTATCAGAGACAAACTTACACTAATGAATGCGCTCGATGTCAGACACATCCTTAAATTCCCTCTGCCCTTTTTGTCCTTTTGTATGTGCAAGGAGGTCTTGAACTGGGCCAACGTGTCTCAGATTGTGGCAAAGCCAAGACAGGATGGGCCAACGTGTCTCAGATTGTGGTAAAGCCAAGACAGGATGGGCCAATGTGTCTCAGATTGTGGTAAAGCCAAGACATGTTAGGCCAACGTGTCTCATATTGTGGTAAAGCCAAGACAGGATGGGCCAGTGTGCCTCAGATTTGGCTAAGACAGGATGGGCCAAAGTGCGTCAGATTGTGGCTAAGACAGGATGGGCCAACGTGTCTCACATTGTGGCAAAGACAGGATGGGTCAACGTGTCTCAGATTCTGGCTAAGACAAGATGGGCCAACGTGTCTCACATTGTGGCCAAGACAGGATGGACCAATGTGTCTCAGATTCTGACTAAGACAAGATGGGCCAACGTGTCTCACATTGTGGCCAAGACAGGATGGGCCAACGTGTCTTAGATTGTGGCCAAGACAGAATGGACCAACGTGTCTCAGATTGTGGCCAAGTTAAGACAATCTTCGTCTTCTTATTATTGCCCTGATTGATTGTGTTCACCCACTGCATCTAGCAATATTTGATGGGACTTTCTCTCCACCCAACTGATATTTATTTGATTGGACTTTCTCTCCACCCAACTAATATTTATTTGATTGGACTTTCTCTCCACCCAACTGATATTTATTTGATTGGACTTTCTCTCCACCCAACTGATATTTCCATCGATATCACCACATCTCAACAACCTCCAAATACCTATCTTCTCTGTTGTTTATAGTCCAAGTCTCCGAACCATACAGTGTTAAAGACTAGACATACATTGAGAATTCTCTTACGGCTTGAAATATCAAAGCTACTGATACATTTATTAAATTACGGCTGTTGGCACCTTTGCAGGTTTCGGACTGTGGTCATTTAACGATCAGAAGTTCGTTTATTGTGTGGATCACGTAAGCACTTATTTGGAAACAATGAATAGATCACTTCGTCCTGCTCTACAGCAGCCCTTAAGTAGTGCTATGATGTTCATACATCAATCAATTAAAGCTGCGGCAATATAGGAAAGAAAGCAATCAAACGATGTTATTGACCTTGTACAATCGTCCCTAAAAAACTTAATCCCCGACTTCAGTGTCTTTGCAACCATATATTTCCTCGAGCTCTAATAACATTTGAAAGATTAATCACTTGTACTGTCACTGACAGATGTGGATCCTGCAACTAACACCTCCCAGATACACACACACACACACACAACCACACACACACACTTACACACATACATATCTACACACGCAAAGCCATACACGCATGCAATCTCACACATACCCACATTATTCACAACGTACATCAGCTGTTTCAGGAGTGGGTAGGAGATTCCTCGCATTGCCGATTCTGGTTTTGAAGGAGGTTCACAAATTTCGAAGTATCTAGTATTATAGGCATCTCGATGCGACGTTTGAGGGGAGAAGTGTTCAGGTTGGTTGTCACCGTTACGGAACTGGGGTCGCTGTCTATATCACGTCGGTGCATGGCCTCCCCACACGTCGGTGCATGGCCTCCACACACGTCGGTGCATGGCCTCCACACACGTCGGTTTCAAACGTGTTGTCCCAGTTTAGTGAGTGCCATGGCCTTCGCTTCTCATCGCGTTTCTTTCATGTAAGTCTCCATGGTATGTAGCGTGCTACACCATCACAAACAAGCCTACTGCACGAAGAACCATAACTCTGCAGTGATTATTTCAAATGAGGGGGAAAAGTATGATACAACATTAACAAAATGAAACAAATGAAGATCCTGCCACCAAATTAACTCTTCTATATTCACTACTTGCATAATAAACTATTGTTGGGCAACAACAAGAGAACAGTTTTGTTTTAGATTAATAGTTGGGTCATACCACATTGACGAAACTGGCGACAAGGGAAAGAAACTGCTAGGTCGGGGATATAGTTTGTCATGGCTGTCTCCGTGATTTGATCACGGTCAGTCAATCAATATTCGTGTCATAGCATGTTTAGGGTTGTCGATTGGTCTCAGAGATGCCAAGGGTTATATCAATCGATTTGCGTTCCAACGAAATATCTGTATGCAGGAACCACTGATATAATTTGTGTTTCTATCGTGTCTTATAAGCTGGTACGTCCATCTTTCGTCAGGGGGTGGTGGTAGTACTTGAAACGTACACCAATTTTCCATAGCACGCGGCCCTAGACGTCCACCAAGTGTGGGGTAGCATCCTGGTTGGAAAGAATGCTCTAGTACCAATACCTCCAATATGAATTATATGGAATGGAAGCACAAATAAGTCGACATCACAAGGAAAAGAAAAAGAGGTAGAAAGATAAGAAGTAGCAAAGAAGGTAATAGATGATAAAAATGAATATGATGGTGGTGGTGATGATAGAGTAGAGGATGACGATGATGATGATGAAAAAGATGGAGAAATATAAGAAGTAGAAGAAAGACGAGTTCTATGGAGCTAAAAGAACAATAAGAAAGAGATGAATAAAAAAGGAGGAGGAGAAGAAGAAGGAAAAACAAAAAGAAGCACGAAGAAAAAAAGGAAGAAGAAAAGGAAGAAGAAAAGCATACAGAAAACTAAGACGACTCAGAAATATAATACAAAGAAGACGACGCCAAATGAGAGGAAGAAGGAAAAGTAGTTCCAGCGAGACCTCATTGCATTCAATCATCATCACACACCTCTCCGACAGGGGCAATCATCACACACCTTTCTGACAGAGCGCATAATCATACACCTTTCCAACAGCGAGATAATCACACACCTTTCTGACGAGCTTATCTTCACACACCTTTTTTGACATAGCGTATCATCACACACCTCTCCAACAGCGCGCATTAATCTCACACACGTCTCCGACAGCGCGATAATCGCACACGTCTCCGACAGCGCGATAATCACACACCTCACCGACAGCGCGATAGGCCTATGCGTCTCAGACAGCGCGCATTAATCCCACACGTTACCGACAGCGCGCATTAATCACACACGTCTAAGACAGCGCAGTAATCACACACCTATCCAACAGCGCGCATTAATCTCACATACGTCTTCGACAGCGCGATAATCACACACGTCTCCGACAGCGCGCATTAACCACACACCTCCGCTACAGCGCGATAATCACAAACCTCTCCGACAGCGCGCATCATCACACACTCTCCGACAGCGCGATAATCACACACCTCCCGACAGCGCACCAAATGACTGACACATAACAGAGTTACTCAAGACATAATAGAGAAATATCGTTTATTTTATGTGGCACTGATCTTGAGATAACTCTGTAACATTCCTAAGCTACAATCATTCCGTTAGTTTATCAAATTGTTTGTATCTCGCGGGAGAAGAATGTATATATAACACATAAGAACTTGGTCCTTAACAAAAGCCAAAACAAGAACAAACAAAACAGCAAAACGAGGCAGCAACATGAGTATTCTTCAAGCTACCAAACTCTGATGATCTGCAGTACAATGATGAAGCGAGGATGTAAAACTCACAACCATTCTCGTATTTCAGCCACTAATTACTTGATTTGTCCACATACACTATTTGTTGGCAGTTGGAGATTTTTCTATTGGACCATGTGTCTTATGTCGATCGATGTAAGAACGTGTTGTGGGATTTCTGCTACGTAATCGATATGTGACATGGTTTTCCCCATGTGTTGTAACCAGGTTTTTCTGGGAACAGTCGTTGCTAGTCAGGTTGTATTCTCCTAAGATGCTCTAACCATCTTATTCTCCGTCCTGTTTTGTAATCATCACAATGAGTACTTCCCATAATATTTATGTAATTATTTATCATTAGTATCTGTGTTGGCGAAAATAACGACCTTTCTCTGACATTTCATGATTTTCCTCTCGTGCTCCTCCGATAACAATCATGTATTACAGTCAACATACAGCCAACTCCAAGCATTAAGGGTTTAAAAGGTAATTCTTCACAATATGTGAGAGAGTAGCTTCTACCCGTGTGATAACATCTGCTGGACTAACGAAGGTCACTTGTCTGTATATCGTGTGATATTATTATTATGTTAACAAATACGGTTGTGTGTGGTCAGTCCAAGTTATACACGAAGTAGGGAGATACGCAGTTTTCGGCACACGGTTAAATATTGACACGGACATTATTGTCATTCGTGAAATTCAGGAAGTCCTGTGTCAATATAGGATGTCTGACAATCCAGGCTCCATTGGACTTCTATGAGCCATATTCCGTTTTTTCTTCCAAATTCCTTGTATTCTGTCAATTTTTGTGCCAAAGGTTCAGAATTCTTCATAGACTATCAAGAACGATAAGCCAAGAAAAAAACATGGATATGGCAGACCGCATACTAATTAGTAGAGAAAGGCTTACAGATGTTGTGAGAGGAGTCGTCAAACATGACGTCATGAACGGAGGAAAAGGGGGAAGGTCCTACATGTTGTGACGAGAGACATTAGGGAGGAGGGGGTTCGTGACGTCAAGAAACAATTTTATTAACGTCTCATAATTTTTAAGTGTTGATATCTTGTACTAATGGAAGAGATATTTTTATAGATCTAATAGAATAATAGAACTGGTTCTAATAAGATAAACAGATGTATATATGTGATAGATAGATCTAATAGAATAATAGAACTGGTTCTAACAAGATAAACAGATGTATATATGTCATAGAACAATAGCACTCGTACTATAGTCCGTCTTTTAATTCATAAACAAGGTCCGAAACAATTTTCTGCTAAACTGGATGTTAGATTCAAACGATTTTTCGCATGTAGCCTTAGAATATGCATGACATTAAGTAAATTATTTTTATTTAAGAAATTTGTTGTAATTTTAAAAATGTATTCATTGGGCTATATTAAAAGCAATTTCACTGAATTTGACATAATTTTAACATGTTTACGGTACAGAGTCGTGTCTGTTTTAAAAATAGATGTTACGACATTCAAATACAACAAATTCCAGATTTTTTCGTGTAACAATTAGACACTCGAGTGCGGGAAAACAGCCAAAGCCATTCATGTGAAACTGCAGTTCATAAAAGGGGTATCCCGATATCATAGTATGTAGGGGTTGTTATTGTGACAAATAGCTGCTTTTTTCAAAAGTGTCATTGATATCAATTTCAAAATGAGTTTGAAGTGTACGTGTATAACAATACAGAATGTTGCTGTTTTACTATACCAGTTTTTATGCAGGGAATCTAAGATGGGTCATTTATATTGCGATATCCATGACCCAGAGAAACGAAGAATTAACATTGCAATCTGACTGCAATTTTTAAATATCCAAAAGTACTCTTTCGAAAATTGCAAGAGGCGCCGGCTTTACATTCAAAAAAACTTTAGGTGGCAGGAATTATATATGTAAAAAGCAACATTTGATTGCTGCCCGAAGCAAATACCTGAGACAGATACGAGAACAGTCGTAGGTAAGGCTATGATATACTTGGACGATTCCCGGGTTAATGCTCCCCACACCTATGGTCAAGAATGGCAACAGTTGACGGTGAACAGAAAAGACAAATTCCAAGCAGCAAAGGGCAGCACATTATACTACCATATGTCGGAAGCAACGAAAACGGACTGTCCATGACGCTGAACTTATTTTCCAATCAAAAACTACCGACGGTATAGACTACCACACTGAAATGAATGGACACATTTTCAGGCGCTGGATGGCGAATGATCTGCTTCTAATTCTTGATAGACAATCACTCCTAGTAATGGATAATGCATCCTATCACAATGCAGTATCAGAAGAAGACAAAGTGCCAACTGCATCAAATGTAAAAGCTCAAATTAGGACATGGCTAGCTAAAGAAAAAGTGAATTTCGACTACACGTATTTGAAGCCCGAGCTGTTGCAGCTTGTGAGGAAGACAAATAAGACAAAGGTATATCATATTGACAAAATCATTGAAGAGTACGGTCACACTTCTGTGCGACTACCTGCATATCATGCGCATCTAAACCCTATAGAGCTTGTGTGGGCTAAAGTCAAAGAACAAGTTGTCGAACAGAACAGGACATTTAAAATGTGTGATGTTGAAGTGCTGACACGTGAGTACCTTTCAAAAATAGACATTCAGTTCTGGAAGAAGTGTGTTGAACATGTGCTCCGGGAAGAAGAACAGTACTGGCAAAGAGATGGATTACAATTTGTCCAGCCAATAACAATTATCAACCTCTTTGAATCTACAGATTCGGATGATTAATATAATCTTTTGGGGGCATACTGATTAGCCGACTTGGATGAATTAGAGTATGTTTATCAAAACAATTAAGTGTACATACAATGACAACAAATAAATGTCATTATTCAAATGCTTTAAGCAACATAAATTGATACAACATTGGGGTCTAATGGTGACTGAAGGGCTGTACCAACTGTTGTATTTTGGTGGCATTTTTGTGATTGCACAAAAAGGGAAAAACAAACAATCAAGACATCAAGGAGATATGCATATGATCAAAATACGACCAAAAAATTAACCTGAATTATTTTAATGTTATTTCTTTGCAATGGTCCTAAAAGATCAAAAGAATTCGCCGATGTGCAAAATTCTTAACCTACATGGACTAAATAATATCAATGTTTTAGCGTCATGGATGTTACAAAGCTGTATGCGCACAATTATTTGAATATGACAGGAGTTTTGTAGAAAATTGTTTCAGATCTTGTTAATGAATTAAAAGATGGGCTATAACAGGAGAAAAAGATACGCAAACGTAGATCTCGTACTAAAAATATAAATAGACTACAGATGTTGTTGAACAATAGAAGTCGTACCAAAAAGATGGACATACAGATATGGAAGAATAATAGAACTCGTACTAACAGATTGACTTAAAAACAGCCCCTTTCAGTCATGACCGACTATATGATGATACGACCTTGAAAGGGTAACCCTCTACTGAGTGTTTTGGGTTTCTCTTTCCTATCAGTGTTGTTTCCCTTCTCTGTGTTGCAAATGCCTCGTTTCACCCAGCAAGAAGAATCTTATCAGTGTTCCTCTCCATTCGAATAGCTCTGTAGCATCTTTATATCTGGATGTCAAAGCCATCATGCTCTGTTAACACACATCTTTTAACCTCATCTATGGTCGGCCCAGTGTTCTTCTGCGAACCGCCAACTGTTCATAGAGAATATCTTTGGAAATGTGACCATCTTAGATGGGACAATCATAATCAAGCCTTCGTAGTCTTCTTTGGCTAAGGAGACTGTGCTTGTTGGGATACCGGTGGAAGTGCGCACCTCTGCATTTGCCATTCTGTCTCTCCATGTAATTCAAAGAATGGATCGCAGACACTACAGATGAAAGGTGTTATACCGTTGCTCTTGTTTGGCAGAGGTTGTCCAAGTCTGACTAGCATATAGGAGCGTGCCTATTTAACGTCCATTGTAAACCATATCTACTATCTCGAATAACGTGCGTGTTCTGTTCTCTGCTTCGAATATCGTATATGGTGTGCCTACTACTTCAAATAAGGTATGTGTTTTTGTCTGCTATCTCGAATAACGTATGTGTTGTGTCCAATAGCTCGGATAACGTATGTGTTGTGTCTACTACTACGAATAACGTACGTGTTGTGTCTAACATACTATTCAGTTTCTCCATCGCTATGGTCAATCGTCTCCTTATTTCCCTTGCACAGCCACCCCCCCCCCCCCCACCCCCCCCCTAGTTTGTTATCAAAGAGCCAAGGTATTCAAAGAAATCCACGTGTTCATTTTTTTCATAACCAATAGTGATAATGGGCTGAGTTCTGTGAGGGTCAATGGACATCATCTTTGTGTTTTTATATTCACGACAAGATTCCGCTTTTCACTGTGCTTGTGAGCGGACGTTAGCAATTGTTCCAGGCCCTCAACGCTGTTTTAGACTTTTACTAGGTCGACAAGAAAAGTGAGAAGTAAATATTTACGATATGAGAAGAGCTTGGATAGTTTAGTGATGGGGGTCATATTGACCACTCTGGTCCCAGAGACAAGTGGAAAGGGGTTAGATTGACGATAATAACGCAGGCAACAGGCAGGCACAATGACCTATATATATTGCAACCAATGGGAATTTAGGTTGGGAGGAACCAAATTAGAGTGATGGCTAACCAGCCAACTGGGGAGGACCACTCGACAGTCATATGGGTTTCTAGAGCTAAGTTAATAAGCTTTTAAAAGACAATGCACATAAAGATTCTAGAAGGAAGATAGAGGGTTTACGAAGTGGTTATCCCATCACACACCTAGAACTTACACGTATGCTCATTGGAGCGTCTGGTCGATGCCCTGCAAACAATATGAGATAGATATCTGATCACAACGAGTGAGAAGATTTGTCTCGGTACGAATTGAGTTTATCTGGAAGGCAGTCCGACTGTTCTCCAAGGACTATTGCATTTGGTTTTTGTTGGAAGAAAGGTAGCCCTTCTACGACCACAGTGGCACGATTAAGGGTTCTGAGAATCCTAGGGACGGCGATCCTAAAGGTGCTTGAGTTTGGAAAGAGATGTGCATCACATGAGCCCTCAAAGAACAAAATTGTTCGATACAAGTGTAACAAGGGCATCAAAGGAGCATGCCTCAAACACTTGAGTTGTAAGTGAAAAATAGCTCATTTATTAAATCATATGTGTTCGTTTAACAGCCTAAATCAGCAACCCTGACAGGAACGACAGAGTATCATTAACGTAGACTATCCGGAGGACGACAGGAGACGACTTAGATAGAACCGCTGATTTGTAATACTATTGAATTAGACTAAGTTTAGGATTTATGTTATTTCATACGAGACGTATAGCCTGTGTTTATGTAGTTTACAGAAGTAACATCAACAGCAATTGCTAGTAACTTCTGTGTTAGTTTAGTATATATTATAATTATTTACTGTATAAATTCTTTTAGTTTGTTGAAATTATGTTATAACAGATCTTAGCTGTAGAGACGATATATAGGTAGGAGCTTAGACATGTTTTAACATGTAACAGTTGGGAGGAAGATATAAAGAGTTTAGAAAACCATTTTTTTTCCTGGTATTTGAGTAGTGCAGCTGAACTCAGTCCCGCCAGAGTTTAAGTAACCAAAACGTACCACGTTTGTCCACTTTGTCTCGAACAGCGCAAGTGGGAGTTGTGGTAAACATTTGTAAACTGACGTAAGTTGCAGGCCATGTACCCACACCTGGAATGATTAGTGGTGGTAGACGGGTAAACTTGTTGCCGCCTACAAACGCGCGTCGTCTACTGGAAGCCACGCGAACATGATTGGGGGGAGGGGGGATAATGGCAAGCAGACGGACACAAATCTGCACCGTTTTGTAATCACCTGATCTAGAGATGGAGATCGACGATCGAATTTAATCCCGGTAGAGAGACATGAGGAACTTTTCATGAGAACTCTTTCGAAGAAGACGCTCAGTGGAGGGCAAGAGGCAGAATAAAGCAGATTTGAGTTGAGAATCACAGTACATGAGAACACTTTTGAAAGAGACGCTCGGTGGAGGGCAAGAGACAGAGGTAGATTTTAGTTGAGAACCACAGAGGTACTTTGGAAAGAAACGCTCAGTGGAGGTCATGCAACGTAAATATTTCAGTCGAGACCGATTTGAGTTGAGATTTAGGCGTTGGAGAGAGGTAGTTGAGATAGACACGCAGCAAGTAAGGTAACTACCCTAATATTATGTAGTAGTCGTAATTACAAGTCGTCAGTACCTTATAGAAGCAGCCTACAAGTCATCCCATTCATCATATTGACGCAGTCTTATTGATCAAGTCGACATCACCTTTATCACGTGAATGTAAGTCGTCATTCGCAGCTAGAGGCAGTTTTCCAGTGATCCTGTAGATCATATTTGTAGTCTATTTTGAGACCACTTTGATCTACCGCCGAAAAAGAGGAACATGGCCACGGACGCCATTGTTGGGTTTAGAACTTACAAACTTCACCATCAGCAGCAATCCGCAACAAACGTTCGATCGCAGCAGACCAGATTAGCAGAGGAGAAAGAACCGGGCAATACGAATATCGATAGGTAAGGTTTAGCGGTAGGAGTGTATTAGCATAAGCGTTGAGAAAAAGTATTTCAGTTGTTAGAAAGTTTATAGTTGGCAGTGTTACTTGAATAAATAATATGTTGTATTGTGTTTATATTTAGTGTTACTTGAATTAGTTTACAGTGAGTGTAGAGTGAAATAGAATAGAGCGGATTCCATTACTGTCTGCGACAAAGCTACATCCTATCGATCGGCTCTGGTACAATGTAACAATTATTCATTTAAATAAATGATATTATTTTGTCTCAAAGGTTATCGATAGTTTTAGTGTATTCTGTGTTTGAACTGTAACGTCTAACAGTTTATGTTGTGAGTCAGTAAACTCTTTCGATAACTGTTCAGCTAAAGCCGACCCTGCTACATATAAACATTGGGCCGGGTGACCAGGGCATGAAATAATCCTAACCTGCTAGGGTTGAAACTGTTTATGTGATATGTTGGGCTGACGGAAGTGACTGGGTTCAGTACACTTTTTACAGCCCCAATGAACAGACAGGTGCGGATTTTAGCGCCAGGACTAAATGTGGCACGAACACAGTTCTGTCACTGTCAGAACGAGGCTGGCCATAATTGACGTCATTGCTTGCCTGGGTATTCGTGTGTGCATGATAGTGCACGTGAGTGTAAGTGTGGGCTGGCGTATGTGAGTGTAGATGTGTGTATGTGTGTAGGTGTCGTCATTCCAAAGTCTGAGAGTGTGTGTGTGTCTGCGTGATTGAAATCGACATATGTGCGTGAATGTGTGCACATTTATGTCTGAGCAGCTGTGTGTCTCGTGTGATCGAATAGTGTGTATGCGCAACAGATATGTGACTCATGTGTTCGTGTTTAGCTATTAATCTACAGAAAGGAGAGCACGAGTAAGACATTTGTAGAGCACTCGTTACTAAAGATATAGGTACTGTGTTCTGCCCACGTTAATACCACGCACCTACTTACCGACCCGTAAATAGAGGGGGAATAACTGGTCACACACTCATGAATAGGTGAAACATTATGCAAAGGTGTCTCTAACACTTGATCCCCGACATAAGCGTCTGCGAAATGAGTACCTTTACTGCAATACAGTTTGACCATACCTACCTGTAATAACAGCAACACCACCAACAACTAGATCAACACCACCAACAACCAGAACACCATCAACAACTTGAACATACATAATTATATTTTAGTATGTATATATGTATGTGTGTATGTATATATGTATGTATGTATGTATGAAGGTGCTGCTGGGGAAACAATAATGTAGGAGTGGCCATTGGCATAGGAATTCCTGCCTGGAAAGCCGAACTGTGAATCCAGCGGCGATTTATACAACTGGAAAGGAAAATCTATAAGAGAAGTTTGACTTTTCTTTAACTAGCTAGACGTCCAGCCCAGATTTCGCTTCCCCCAATGATGGGCCCCCTGTTTCTTACAGATCCTGCTGTGGAGCGCGACCGAGTAACCGGCGGTATAACTGGTCGGGCAGATTGGGCTCATAAGCCTTGGTTGGCAGCCAATCTAAGAGAAGGTAAACTCTGATTCTAAACCCGGGTAGACGAAGCTAGTTAGCCTGTTCAGGCAGTTCGCCTAGGTGAGGAGGAACTCTGATTTTAAACAACGTGCCAGAGAGTGCTGGCGAGTCTTTGGACGATGAGAGTATCATCGGATGTCTCGAGTAATTAGCATCTACGGGCAACGACTCCCCTTCCTTGCAGAAACCTCGGGAGAGGGTAGGGCTACGGGAATAAATCCAGACAGGAAATCCGGAGGGGTAGCACCTAGGGCAGATGGTTTCAAAATTGCGAACTCATTCAGGCAGTCCTGAAGCTGAGCTTGTGCCAAATTGTCATGCTTTGCATTTCTTTGGGTTACACTAGTTAGGCCGAGAGGGAGATCCTGCAGTTTGGGCAGCTCAGGCTCTCCATATTCAGCACCTAGGCTAATCACAGGGCGCCCCACGCATGGTCTACAGAGAATGAGATGCCTATGACTTGATGTATGTGTGTATGTATGTATATATAAAGAGAAATGAAAAAGAATATCGACAAAGGGTGAAAGAGAAAGGCAAGAATACGCACATCAGCCGACACTAAGGTATGGAATAATATTGAGCCCATTAGTTCGAAGACATCCCATACGGATTAGTAAACGATTCTCTAGCTCATACACGTGAGAATAATCAGTGCATCAGAAGAGGATGCAATTAATTCTGATATCGACCTTATCCTAGACGTATCCTGCTATCCAGAGCCATTGAAATGGTTAGCGATAAGTGAACTTTTCTGTAACTATCGGCAGCAATCCGTCACTGCACCTCTTCACCTAAGCGAGCGGTGGGTTATTTGTATAACCGTCGTCACGCTTATTAGACTGCTGCTGAATGGTCAATCATGAGGTGTGTGAGTGTGTGTGTGTGGGTGTGTGCGTGTGTGTGTGTTAGCGCGCGCACGTGCGTCAGTCTGTGTGTGTGATCTATTGTGAATCTACATTAAAGAACATGTGGAACTCAACTGAGCGTGTCTTGGACGACGACCAAGCTGGTACCCAACCTTAATGGAAACTCTATGACGTGGACTAAAAGGGTGTCAACTTCCATGACAGCGTAAGAAGTCAGAACAAGATAAAGAAAAATGGATTATCTAATAAAGTTTAACGTGGGATGTTCAAGTCAAACAGGGACTTTTTGTTAGGAATTTTTTTTTTAAGCAGCTAAAATGCGATTTATTTTTCTATATAATATCTTGCAACGTTTATGCCCTTATTCCAGCGTTTAATTAATACTTGAAAAGCTTCAGCTTAGAAATATATGTCAGTATGTTTGAACCAATCCAGGCAGCCTGTTTCAGTTCGTCATTAGTGCTGAAATGCTGAGAAAGTCTATTAGGGTTCCAAACAGGTGGAAATCGTTTGGAGCGAAGTCTGGGCTGTAAGGTAGGTGTGACAATACCTCCCAGTCGAGTTGCTGCCGATGGCACATAGTGTATTGCGCGGTATGAGGTCGAGCGCTATCTTGCAGAAACAGGAAGCCCTTTGTAATCAAACCAGGCCATTTTTCAGTAGATGGTTTTGCACATCAGGAAGTTCAGTGGTCTCAAAGTACGGTGTCCTCCTCAAGTGCCGGAGGTCGTGGGTTCGAATCACAGTGGAGACCGTGATTTTTTCATGTGGATTTTCTGGTTAAAATGTTATTGATCTCTGGGAAGTGAGATCGGATCCCTAATCTCTGGATAGTGAGATCGGACTCCCGTGTTCAGTGTCGAGCACGTTAAAATTACCTTGTCAGTTAGAAATCGAAAAGTAGGCTTAGAGACCGGGACAAAAATCCTATTTAAAAATCTTTTCAAATTATTTGTGTCTCCCCCAGGCCTAGTAAGCCGCAGGAAGCTGTAAAATACCTACTGTGTAGAGCCGAAGCCTTCAGCTACCTGGCAACAGACATTAACATGCCTGTTTTGGATACCAGGGTTCCAAGTAGTCCTGGTTATGCATATCACTCAAAGTGCGTTTGTACTGTTCACTGTTGATAGTGGCAACAAGAGAACGAACATTTGCGCAGGTTTCACGCCTGCTTTCACAAGAAACTACATCACAACACGCTGTTCTATGCAAGTACTAACAGTGTTGTTCGCCATTTTTATTCATCTATCCTTTGATAAAAACATAATGTCTCCAGATGTTAATTACATCTACAAATTGATTGATCAAAAGTCCACCTCTAATAGAGCAGAAGTGGGGCTCCATTTGATACCTGGTAATGTCGAAGTCCCAGGAAATGAGAAGGCTGAACAGCTGGCCAGAAGCTGGATGATGCTACCCCAGCCAGTACATAGAATCACACTATAGACCTGCAAACAAATCTTGAAAAATAACTATAGACAGGAGTCGCTACATCACATCCCAAATCGGCCAAATATATTTCAAAAACCAAACAAAACCAGATCCCCAGGACACAGCCAAGAAATTGAAACGAAGAGACCAGAGTTTGATCTTCAAGCTGAGAACAGACCATACCCCTCTAAACAGACATCTGAATAGGTTAGACCCACTGCGTAAACCAAACTGCAGATTCAGACGATCACCTCCTGGATCTGTAATCAGGGCTGGCCGATCTACGAAACCTGCTGCTCCCACCACATCTCATCATACACTACACACTCTACAGCAATTGAGGAGGACGTGTGCTTTTGTGTTGTCATGAGTTATCAGCTCACACCTAAAGGGATTATATCATCATCATCATCTATTTGTCACGGGACTGGCCAATTGTAAGTAGGCCACCTAGCAGTAACAGGGTCACAAGTGCCCCTAACTAATGAAAGTAGTTCCACGCTACAAGGATTCACGCCATTACGCCTTCAGGTAGAACTAGAACAAAAAGTTCCGGTTTAAGTTGAGCGTCCCTCGTATGTCCAATTTTTAACTGTTGATCAGAATATTGTACTAGAATCATGTACTTTATAGGGCCAAGAGCAGCAGTGCATGAGCTGACAACAGCCAGCGACACATAGCTGGTCGCGTGCATCAGGGTCAGTTAATCATAGCTGGTCGCTTGCATCAGGGTCAGTTAATCATAGCTGGTCGCTTGCATCAGGGTCAGTTAATCATAGCTGGTCGCTTGCATCAGGGTCAGTTAATCATAGCTGGTGGCTTGCATCAGGGTCAGTTAATCATAGCTGGTCGATGTATCAAGGTCACCAAAGTCACAGCTGGTCGATGTATCAAGGTCACCAAAGTCACAGCTGGCCAAGACCAAATTCTGCCTCTACGTCCGGTCCTGGAAACAGACTGTAATGGTGTCGTCTGGTCAAGGCATATCGATCACAGTAACAAGTCAACTAAATCGGATGTGTTGGACTGAAGGGCTCAGATATCGCAACTGCGCTGTAAACTACGATACAACGTCACAACGTACTTTTCAGGACAAACGTTGAAGAAGAAGAAGAAGAAGAAGAAGAAGAAGAAGAAGAAGAAGAAAAAGAAGAAGAAGAAGAAGAAAAAGAATGAGAAAAAGAAGAAAAAGAAGAAGAAGAAGAAGAAAAAGAAGAAGAAGAAGAAGAAGAACAACAACAACAACAACAGCAACAAGATTGATGATGTATATTACAGTGCAAATCATGTTTAGATCCGGTCTGGCCTATGATCCGGTCTGGCCTATGATCCTGTCTGGCCTATGATCCTGTCTGGCCTATGATCCTGTCTGGCCTATGATCCTGCCTGGCCTATGATTCTGTGTGGCCTATGATCCGGTCTGGCCTATGATCCTGTCTGACCTATGATCCGGTCTGGCCTATGATCCGGTCTGGCCTATGATCCGGTCTGGCCTATGATCCGGTCTGGCCTATGATCCGGTCTGGCCTATGATCCTGTCTGGCCTATGATCCGGTCTGGCCTATTAGGAACATGGTGCTAAGCCCATATTAGCATGTCCAATGGCAGAACTATGGGTGATCCAGTTTTGATCACACTTCTACTTTCTAGACTTGCTCTCGTACCCAATTTCCGGCTGGGTCGACTCTGCATCAGTTGACAGTAACCACTACTCTCCTGCCGCCCCGTATACTGTTTAACAATGTTCTAGTTTTGACAGAAGAATATATACTTCCTCTATTGAAACTGATGCGGAAGGGGCACGGGACACGAACAGTTAACCAGTGTGAAAGATGGACAGAAAACGAGTGAGGGTTCAGGAGGTGTTGTGAAATATAAGATGGCATGTGATATATACGGTGTGTTGTGATATTATAAGGTGTCAAGTGATATTTGATAATATGATCTTAGAAGACGGTTTTTGTCGGCAACAGTCAAACGTGGTTGCAAGTGTGTGTGAGTGTATTTGTGTGTGAGTGTGTGTGTGTGAATGTATGTGGGTGTATGTACGTGAAGTCAGTACGGATAGAGTGAATGTATGTGTTTGTATGTACGTGAAGTCAGTACGGGAGGAGTGAATGTATGTGGGTGTATGTACGTGAAGTCAATACGGGTAGAGTGAATGTATGTGGGTGTATGGACGTGAAGTTAGTACGGGAAGAGTGAATGTATGAGAATAATGGTGAGGGAGGGAGCACGAGAGATAAGTTTGGCGACGAATATAAAACAGAGTGCCAGTTTCCGTGAGTGCCGGTAGTTAACGATGGAGTGGCAGAATTTAAGCTTTGCGATCACGCATTCACACACAACACGGGGCAAGATGGGGTAGAAACTCTCACTGGTGTGGAGGAGAACTGTTAAACACAACACATACGTTATTTGTAGTGGTAGACACAACACATACGTTATTCGAAGTCAACACATTCGGTATTCGTAGTAGTAGACACAACACATTTGTTATTCGTAGTGGTAGACACAACACATACGTTATTCGTAGTGATAGACACAACACATACGTTATTCGTAGTAGTAGACACAACACATACGTTATTCGAGATAGTAGAAAACACATACGTTATTCGAGCTAGTACACACAACACATATGTTATGTAGTAGCGCTAGCTTGCTGACCTAACGTAGCAGATGGTGAAAGTTGTTTGCACTAACTATATTTACACTCAAACTAATTCAAGAAAACACTATTTAAATGAAAGAAATATAGAACAGATTCTTTATTTCTACTAACTATATATTTGTAACAAATACTCTCACACTCTTCTTTAAACTCTAATACAACTTGATTGACAAACTAAACGTGATTTACCAACTAAAACTTGATTGACCAACTAAAACTTGATTGACAAACTAAACCTGATTGACGAACTAAAATTGATTGACAAACTAAATCTTTATTGACGAACCGTATGTGGATTGCCACAGAATGGAAGAAGTGTTTAGTGTTTCTTCTAAAACCCAGGTGATTCGTCCGTGGTCCTGTTCTCCTCGACGACGGGGGCATGCAGTGACCGTTGAAGAGGTTGGTCGCTGTACTAGTCAAATATTTCTCTCTAGTTAGACGCTGATTCTTGAGATACTTCTGTTAGACGCTGATAAGGTGTTCACATAAGGTTTTCCTTATTTTATCAACCACGGCGCGTTGGACTTCAAAGTGTAAGTGTTTTGCTAGTGGACGTACTTCAACACTTTTGGATCTGTCTAACGTTCAGTCGAGATCTCAAACGTTTGGTAAATTGGTTAATGACTACTTACTAAATGAATCTGTGTAGTTACTGCTTGAAGAAGCTGCCATGAAATCAGTCTATGCTGAGAGAAAGTTGCTGGAATTCGACACTGGTAATCTCAGCAGCAATGTGAATAATAGTATCTAAGATGTCTAACTCGTGCGTGTCCCTCGTGGTGCACTAATATTTCTGTTTCTAACACTTGATATGCGAAACATAATTTTCATTACAATTTACCTATCCTTGCTATGTTGCTGAATATCTGGACTCTCGTAAAATATTGTCTGTCAAAACCTCTCTTTATCTCTCTTGCTGGGCTCCAAAATCTACTCGTCTCTAGACTCTTGATCACCTTTCCTCAAACCCGCTACCTCAAGCCGGTCCTGTTCTCTCCGCTGCTCGCTCTGAAATTATTGCCCTAGCTATCTATATCCGCGGCTTTGAGTACATCTGTACTGACTCGCTTTCTCAGTTGAATTCTATAAGAATCTTTCTAACTTTAATAAAACATGTCTAGAATCATATCCCTAATAAACCTACATAGCTAAGAAGTGGTCGCTATTAAACGACAGAAGTGGACGGACAACATACCAGCAGCAAATGTGTTCTATTGTTGCCTCCTTCACAACGTGAGAATGATTTATCTGAGCTGTCTGTTGTTCGGGGATCCTGCTAGGAGTTACGTATCACAAAGTAGGATGGAAAACGCTTGTTTATTCTTTATTTATCTTAGCAATAGTTTCTTTTTTATGCTATAAATAAACTGAGAATGAAAGACAATGTAGGACCTCTCAAACATAGAATGTGAATAAATAATAATTGAGAACAGTGATTCTGCTAATCTATTCAATGAGTACTTTGACACGAAGATAAGGCTGCTCCAAGATCCTAGAGATTGTAGATATTTTATCAAACGGACATGGGCACTGCGGGATTAAGATCAGTCTGCACTTCAGAAGAAATGGTTTAAAAACAATTGGAGGGGTTGAAAGTGAATACATGTCCAGGTTAAAATGGTATTTATCCAAAATTGCTGTGAAATTAGAGACCAACTAGCAAAACCATTGACGCTACTACATTCTCAATCAATTCTGAAGGGGATTGTTCCAGGAGATTGGAAAGATGCAGGAGTGATTCTCTTGTTCAAAGGATAAAAAATGAGGTCCAGCAAATTATAGACCGGCGAGTTTAACGAGCATAGTCAGTAAATTGTTAGAATCAATAATCAAAGAAAACATTGTAATGCATTTAGACAAATTTAATCTGAAATAGTCAGCATGGGTTTACTAGAGGGAGATCGTGCTTAACAAATTTATTAGAATTCACGGAGGAGGTTACAAAAATGATAGATAAAGGGGAGCCAGTGGGTTTTATTTATCTAGATTTAGCAAAGGCCTTCGATAGAGTACCTCATCAAAGATTATTTGAGAAGTTAAAATCACATGGAATAGGTGGGGAAGTTGCCAAATGGATTGAAAATTGGTTAACGGGAAGAAGGCATAGAGTGGGCCTTTGAGTGGTGAGGTAAAAATTGGAGTGCCACAAGGCCTCGGTTTTGGGACCAATTTTATATATATATGTAAATGATTTGGACAATGATAAGAGATCAGGATTGCAATATTCGCTAATGACGCAAAATTATGCAGTAGTATCTCATCTAAAACAGAGGTTGATATATTGAGGTCGGACTTAGATACAATTCAAGAATGGTCCGTAAGCTGGCAAATGAAGTTTAATATAATAAAATATACAGTCATCCTTCTTCTTCTTCTTCTGCGTACACAGTCAGACAGTAACCATTATTTTTTCGAAAAAAGCGGCGGTCATCCTGAGACTCTCGCCACTACCATAGAGCTTGTCTTGCAGTTCCACTGGCAATGGCCACATCTGCTCTCTCTGATCCTCGTATGTCGGGCAGTTCTGCAGCAGATGTTCAGTGGTCATTTTACCAGTACCGCACGGGCATTCGTCGGTACACCCTATCTTCAATTTGTTGAAGAGGTGGTACCTCAGTCTGTTGTGGCCAGTGCGAAGTCTGAAGACAACGACCTGCTCTCTTCGGTTCAACTGGTAATAGGCATCGTTTTTGGTGTAACCAGTATGTTCGGTTTCCCATTTGGACATGTACCTGGCTTTGATAAGCCGTTTTGACTCTTCGTACGTCATACTGGTATCTATTTGTGGTAGCCTTGCACCTTCTTTTGCCAGTCTGTCTGCCTCCTCGTTGCCTTGGATGTTGCAGTGTGACGGAACCCACTGTACCACTACCCTTTTTGGTGCGGACTGTTGGCACAGTTTGCAGAGTGCTGCTCTTAAGTCATTAAGCTCAGTGTTTTTCTGGCTTTTTAGCGCTGTGACTACTTCGAGAGCATCTGTCAGCAGGACTATATGGTTCTCATTTTCACTGTGTGTTGCCATTTCTTCCACTGCCGCCCTCAGTGCCTCTGCCTCTGCTCTGAAATTGCTCGTGTACTTACCAGTAGCGAATGACAGTGTTATTTTTCTGCCATTTGGTAGGTTCAGGAATGCTCCTGCCCCTCCGTTCTGTGTAGTGTTTGTTACAGAACCGTCGGTGTATGCATGGGTCCAGTCCATGCTTGGGTAGCTTTTCGTTATGAAGCTTAGGGTAGTGTCTCTCCTTTCTTTTTCGGTCTGGCAGTTTTTGTTTGCAATACCTGGTATATTTTCTACCACCTCTGGAAATATATCCTGCCTCCAAGTAGGTTTTCGTACAGTATTGATGGGTTTTGGTGTTGTTAGTGCGTTTATGGGATCTTCGTGCATCTTTGCTTTGGCTATTTCTGCAAAGTTTCTCCGCTTTAGTTTCCCAGTTCCCAGATTGCTTAGCCTCTGGTACATTGGATGGTCCGTCAGTCTTCGGAGTTTCTCTGACTGCAGCTGGGCTCTGCAGTCTCTTCTGTCGGTCATGGATTGCAGTTTTGTAATCTTTTCGAGTTCTACAATTGGCGTTGACTTCATGCCACCTGTTATGATTCTCATGGCTTGGTTTTGAAGTTTGTTAACTTTATCGAAGTTCGCCTTCGCTGCTGTTGTCCATGCCGCGATGCCATACTCGAGAACTGGTCTCACTCTTCCAGTGTACAGTTTCTTTAGTATGCCTTCGTCTGCTCCCCAGCTTGTGCCAGCAAGTTTCCTCATGATCGCCATTCTTTCTCTGGCTTTCATTCGGTTTCTCTCAATCTGACTTTTCCATGTCATGCGCCGATCAAATGTGACTCCCAGATAGGTTGGGTTGTCGTTTGGCTGCAGGATTTTGCCATTTAGGCTTAGTTTGGTACTTTGGGGTTTTAATGAGAGCGAGAATATTGTGCACGTGGTTTTCTCCTCGTTTATTTTGACCAGCCATGAGTTCGCCCACTCTTCCAGCGATGTTAGGGCCGTTTGCATCCGATTTCTTGCTATGGTGAGATTCTTTTCAGAGGTCCACATAGCCAGATCGTCTGCAAACATTGAGCTATGGACTCTTCTTGGTATATTCTCTGTAATATCGTTTATATATACCAGGAAGAGTGTGGGTGACAGTACTCCCCCTTGGGGTACTCCCTGCTCGAGTGTCACCTTTTTGCTCATCTGCCCTTGTACTTGGACTCTGGCCGTTCTTTGTTTGAGGTAGTGGTTGATCCACTTGTACATCTTCCCACAAACATCACTTCTTCTTAGCTTGACTCTAAGTCCATCCTTCCAGACTTTGTCAAATGCCTTTTCCAGATCCACCCAAACAGCTACTGTGTGTTTCTGTGCCTGGTAGGCATCTTCTATCTCTTGGGCTATGAGGATGACCTGGTCCTCAGTGGATCTGTGCTGTCTAAAGCCGGCTTGCTGTGGAATTAGTATTCGTTTTTCTTCCAGATGCCACATCAGTCTGGTGTTTATCATCCGTTCCATCAGCTTGCCGACACAGCTCAGTAGGCTTATGGGCCTGTATCCATTCGGATCTGTTTTGTCCTTTCCTGTTTTTGGTACTGGTACCAGTATTGCATCTTTCCATGCCTGGGGTACAATACCCCTTTTCCAGCTTTGGTTCAGGACTGATAGTAGTATACAGTCATCCATATGGGTAGATCCAACATGGAACATATTTACAGGACAGAAGAGAAAAATATTAAAAAGAGAGAAAAGGAAAGGGATCTATGGGTTATAATAGATCATACAGGTAAGGTGAGTGAGCAGGTCAAGGTAACAGTGATTGAGGTAAATGCAGTGTTAGGTATAATTAAAAATAAATATTAAACTTAGGAGCAAGGAAGTGATAGTCAAACTGAATAAGGATCAGTTAGGGCTTAATTGGAGTACTGTGTACAGTTGTGGAGTCCTTATCGTATAGGGGAATTATATATGCTGAAAAGGATAGAAAAAAAGATCTATAAAACTGATAGTGGGATTCCAGAATTACTGTTATGAGGAAAGGCTTCGAAAAACCGGCCTACAGTGTTTAGAAAAGAGAAGAATTTGAGGTGACTTAATACAGGTTTAAAAGATAATCAAAGAAAAGAATAAATTAGAATATAACAATTTTTTTTTCTTCAAAGTATAACCACCTACAAGAACAAGAGGACACATCTACAAATTAGTTAAAGATAGGTACAGATTAAAAATCAGACACAATTTTTTTTTGTCATTGAGTGGTGAATGCCTGGAATGCATTGCCATTGGAAATAGTGGAGACAGGGTCAGTTAATACGTTCAAGAAAAGATTTGATGAGCAATTATTTTTAGATCAGGTTTAGTAAAAATAAAGTGGTTGTATGATGCTCTGCAGAGCCTTAAGAAAAGTACTAAGAAGTTAAGTGCAGACATATGATTATATAGCTCATAGTTACCCTTGTATATTAAACATTGGTCACCAGCAAAGAATATTACATGTATTGAGTTAGTTTCCTTCTTCGGTGTTGTAATGTGGCCAACTTCGTTTGTCATTGTATCCATATAAATGTTGATGAGTTATTTAGAAAGTAATATAGAAAGTAATATAGAAAGTAATATAGAAAGCACGCACCCCTGTCGTTTGCCTATGTTTTATTTCTAAATCATCCGTGATTGCATGAGTTGTTCTCAGTACGTTTCTACTGTAACAGAGTCACAAGGGTCCAACGAGCCAGCTTCAGGGAAGCCCTGAAAATACTGCTCGTGGTACCCACGCATAACTTTAGAAGTCCGAGAGATGGAGATCATAGAAAAGTCCTTGTTCTAAATTCTTAAACAATGCTCGCTTAAGACTGGCCAGCCAAAATGGACTGGAAATCCCACGACCTTTTAAGTCACATAGGAAGTTCAAAATAATGTGTCTTTTCTTTGGCGACACTGTAGTTCAAGGAAAGTTGAGGCGCAAGAACTGAAGAGAGGGAGAGGTCATTCGTCAAATCGGGGAGAATATGATATAAGGTGGGGGATCAGAGTATTCAAGATGGACCACGGAGGAGAGAGACCAGAGAGCAGAATGTTACCTAGGAGGTGGGTAGGATAGATTATGGGGGTGGGGGGGGGGTCCAGAGTATTCAAGATGGACCACAGAGGAGAGAGACCAGAGAGCAGAAGGTTACCTAGGAGGTTGGTAGGATAGATTATGGGGGGGGGTGGGGGGGGGGGGGGTCCAGAGTATTCAAGATGGACCACAGAGGAGAGAGATCAGAGAGCAGAAGGTTACCTAGGAGGTGGGTAGGATAATTAATACAAAGTCAAAAACATCGACTGAAGTTGAATAACTATAAAACAGGGATATACTAGCGTTAGTATCACAGAGAGATCACCGAAGCAGTCACTAACCACTGAGAGGGAACTAGAGACCACGAACTTGTAAGCATTTGATTGTGTGTGTTGTCCTGTTTAATTCGACTCTGACACCGTGTCACACGTGACGCCGACTTCCAAGTCCTAGAGTGGCATTCAACTTGGCAGAAGGGGGCGTTACTTCAAACACGAAGCTGTCGCACCGGACAAGATGTCGTAACACAGGTGTTACTCCTGGCCTAACGACTACAGTAACAGAACCACTGTCATCTGTCGCAGACACGAGAACCCCTATCATCAAGGGCGTTAGACTCGAGTTGGGGAACTACCGCGGTGCAAGAACGAATGTAATCGTTGCATACTTCCTGACTAGACGACGAAGAAGAGAAACCAGCAGATCTTATCGCTGAAATCATCTTCCTGACGTGAAGACGATACAAGAGGTTCATAAGACACAGAGGTTGCAGAAGCTGAGAGGAAGAATATAAGGCCATAAGACGAGCAAGGACCGAAAGATTGCCAGTGAAAAATTAGCTAGACAGTATTGTATCAGCACAGAGTGAAATTGAACTGTAAATGGAACATTAACTAGGAAAGATCAAATGATAGGTCCTGGAGTCAGAAATATATGTGCTATTTGCACAAAACTCTTGAGAGACATTATAGTTAGTTGAGCGTGCTGAACAACAGAAAACGATTCACCTGCCCAGTTTATTATTATATGTGTATGCTGTTTGTGTAATAAATATTCGTTTGTTGTTGCTGCTGTTAAAATAATTGTTAGTGTTTTAATTAGAGTTGTGAGTCTGTAACACTATTCATACTGTACATCGCCCTCACATTATCTAACAGCAATATAGAATAACGACAAATACGGCGAAGCTGTGACTGTACTGCTTTTTAAAATAAAGAGTAGAGAAATATGGACAATGTCGATTGTTTAAATACTCTATATTTTAGTTGTCACTGAAGCATCAGTCTCAAATTATATCAATATTTGTTTACTCTATATTTGAATTGTCACTAAAGTCTCAGCCTCACATTATATCAATATTTGTTTACTCTATATTTGAATTGTCACTAAAGTCTCAGCCTCACATTATATCAATATTTGTATACTCTATATTTGAATTGTCACTAAAGTCTCAGTCTCACATTATATCAATATTTGTATACTCAATATTTGAAATGTCACTAAAGTCTCAGCCTCACATTATATCAATATTTGTATACTCTATATTTGAATTGTCACTAAAGTCTCAGCCTCACATTATATCAATATTTGTATACTCTATATTTGAATTGTCACTAAAGTCTCAGCCTCACATTATATCAATATTTGTATACTCTATATTTGAATTGTCACTAAAGTCTCAGCCTCACATTTTATCAATATTTGTATACTCTATATTTGAATTGTCACTAAAGTCTCAGCCTCACATTATATCAATTTTTGTATACTCTATATTTGAATTGTCACTAAAGTCTCAGCCTCACATTATATCCATGTTTGTTTACACAACATTTTAGTTGTCAGTACCGCCTCAGCCTCGTATTAAAATGATCTTCACTCTCCCACACCATAATTCCTCTCAACATTTCCTTTATCCCGAGGAAATCCAAGAGAAATCGATATTGACAAATCGAATGTTTGACACACCATTTGAGATGAGGCTGATCTGTACCTGGGCCTACACTTCTTTTGATTCACTTATTATCTCTGACCGTGACTGGCTTCATCAGTTTATTGATTTCTCGGTAATAACAACTATTATACTAACAGAAAAGTGAGTTTATGTCCCCATTTTCATCTAAGTCAAATGTGTAAGAGCATCAAGCCTGTAAGGACGTTGTGTTTGTAAGTACGTCAAGTTTGTATGTATGTAAAGTTTGTAAGAGCGTCAGGTTTGTAAGTAAGTCACGTTTGTAAGAGCATCACGTTTGTAAGTACGTCAAGTTTTTATGTATGTAAAGTTTGTAAGAGCGTCAAGTTTGTAAGTACGTCACGTTTGTGAGTGCGTTAAGTTTGTAAGTACATCAAGTTTGTACGTATGCAAAGTTTGTAAGAGCGTCAAATTTGTAAGTACGTCAAGTTTGTATGTATGTAAAGTTTGTAAGAGCGTCAGGCGTGTAAGTAAGTCACGTTTGTAAACGCATCACGTTTGTAAGTACGTCAAGTTTTTAAGTATGTAAAGTTTGTAAGAGCGTCAAGTTTGTAAGTACGTCACGTTTGTGAGTGTGTTAAGTTTATAAGTACGTCAAGTTCGTGAGTGTGTTAAGTTTGTAAGTACGTCACGTGTGTGAGTGTGTTAAGTTTGTAAGTACGTCACGTTTGTGAGTGTGTTCAGTTTGTAAGTACGTCACGTTTGTGAGTGTGTCAAGTTTGTAAGTACGTCACGTTTGTCAGTGTGTCAAGTTTGTAAGTACGTCACGTTTGTGAGTGTGTTAAGTTTGTAAGTACGTCAAGTTCGTGAGCATGTCCAGTAGTTATCGAGCTGGAACCATGCTAACAAATGTGCCATTTAATGATTGATCAACTAATCCAGAGTCTGATTAGTTTAAGAGAGGGGGAAGTGGCGGGATGTGCTGACACTGTTCAAAGCTAGACCTCGCTCATTAAGCCTTTGTTGTAGACAACCTATTTGGGTATATTAGTGTGTGATTGTCTTTCCTTTTGTTGTACTCGTATTCTTTTCCAGTACACTATGTTGCTGCCTTGTGTGGTCTTCTCCTTTAAATAGACATTGTATTGTTTTAATTCTCATATGTTTGTCTGTTTTTGTTAATTGTTATCTTTAGAACTCAGAATGTAGTTATACATGGTGCGACGGTGGTATTGTTATTTTAATCGTTTTTTAAACATGTATCATTGTTTAAGTCTACTGAAAATAACTTTTCTATTACTACGTTGGACAAGTCTTGTGCTCAAAGATAGAAATTCTTATTGTTAGTCCTGAAACTATTGGTCAGTTAGGTAGGTGGGTGTGCCACTGTTAGTCTGGCGATTGGTAGTAGGTGACTGCATGGTCAGTTGTAAATGTGAAACCGTCGGATGGTTATATGGGTGCTGTTGTGGATGTTAAACCATCGGATGGTTATATGGGTGCTGTTGTGGATGTTAAACCATCGGATGGTTATTTGGGTGGCTGTTGTGGATATGAAACCGTCGGGTAGTTACTTGGGTGCTGTTGTGGATGTGAAACCGTCAGGTGGTTATTTGGGTGGCTGTGTGGCTGTTGTGGAGATGAAACCGTCGGGTGGTTATTTGTGTGGCTGTGTGGCTGTTGTGGAGGTGAAACCGTCTGATGGTTATTTGGGTGGCTGTTGTGGAGGTGAAACCGTCGGGTGGTTATTTGGGTGGCTGTGTGGTTGTTGTGGATGTGAAACTGTCGGAGGTTATTTGTGAGGCTGTTGTGGCTATTTCACCTGTAACTCTAGTACAGGAATTACCAATCAGTGGCTCGCGGACGAGGTGTGGGCCAAATCGATTTTTCGCGGCACATAAAAATACGAGTACAATAATTATGTTACCAATATTTGTGTACTTGAATTTATTTTGTCCCTACTAATACAGTAAAAACAGAAATGTTTCAATTTGTCGAACTTGAGATTAACATGTTTCATCTGCAGAGATACCGATAATGAATTCAAAGGTGAGATAGTGTTGGCTCACAAGGTTCGGATAAATGAACTGAAAGGTGAAATAGTGGTGGATCACAAGGTTCAGATTAATTAACTGAAAGGTGAGATAGTGGTGGCTCACAAGGTTTGGATTAATGAACTGAAAGGTGAGATTGTGGTGGATCACAAGGTTCGGATTAATGAACTGAAAGGTGAGATAGTGGCGGATTACAAGGTTCGGATTAATGAACTGAAAGGTGAGATTGTGGTGGATCACTAAGTTTAGATTAATGCATTAAAAGGTAAGATAGTGGTGACTGCATTATCGGATTAATGAATTCACAGATGAGATATTGGTAACTCACTAGGATCGGATTAATGAATTGAAAGGTGAGCTAATTGTGACTTTGCGTGATCGGATTAATGCATTGAAAGGTGAGATAGTGGGGACTTTACGTGATCGGACTAATGAATTGAAAGGTGAGATAGTGGGGACTTTGCATGATCAGATTAGTAGATTGAAAGATGAGATAGTGGTGACTTTGCATGATCGGATTAATAAATTCCAAACTTATTCTATAGCGTTTGACGAAAATACTGATATTTCAGAGATATCGCAACTTGCAGTAATTATTCGTGAAACTAACGATTATTTCGTTGCGACAGAAGAAATGTTCAACCTTCTAACTTGAAGAGACTTCACTAAGGGGGAACATGTTTCCAGGGCCTCAGTAAAGAGTCCGACAATTGTTTGCAATTAGAGGCGCCTGTTTTGAATAGTCACAGAATCAACATCAGTTGCGATTGGGGAAAAAATGAGCCGTACATTTTTTTGTGAATTAATGGGAGGCAGAAAAGTTTTTTAATGTGTGACATATTTATCATACGCCGTTGATATCATAAGAATGTGTTCGGTCATGTGTTGTATATGAACCTGGCCATGTGCTGTATATCAACCCAGTCATGTGCTGTATATCAACCCAGTCATGTGCTGTATATGAACTCAGTCATGTGCTGTATATGAACGCGCTCATGTTCTGTATATGAACGCGGTCATGTGCTGTATATGAACCCAGCCATGTGCTGTATATGAACCCGGTCATGTGCTGTATATGAACCCAGCCATGTGCTGTATATGAACCCGGCCATGTGTTGTAAATGAACCCGGTCATGGATATAGTAGTGTGAATATGTGTGTGTGTAAGTGGGTGGGTGGGTGGGTGGGGGTGTGTGTAAGTGGGTGGGTGGGTATTTGGGTGGGTGGGTGGGGGTGTGCGTGTGCGTGTGCGTGGGTGGGATTGTGTGTGTGTGTGCGCGCGCGCGCGCGTGCGCGTGCGTGCGTGTGTGTGTGTGTGTGTGTGTGTGTGTGTGTGATATGTGTGTACGGCAATAGAACTGGGTTTTCATAGTTGGGAATTCCATCAATAGCTAATGCTTAAAATTTCCGCTTTAGTTAATATTTATATTAACATATGTATGCTATTAAATATTTAGTTAAGATGATATTTATTATTTTGTGTTATAATCTCATTGCACTCACTGTAATAGTGTTGGAAGATTATGATATAATGAATATGATATCTGTTGTGTGCTACGTCATTTGCTGTGTGAGGTCATGAATGTTGTGGTTCAGCGTGGTAAAGTTTTAGTTAGAATACCCTAGTGTAAACAGTGGGATCTGCTACACACTTAAACATGGCCAGGTGAAGAGATTCCTTAAACAATGATGTTTCCAATGCCTTGACATCTTGTATTTGTTTACCAGAGTGAGAAGATCACCGAGTCGCGTAACATGTTTACAAAGATTATTTTAACTACGGAACGAAATTGGAATGTTTATGACCGAAAAGTTAGTACCAGTTTCAGAATGAGTTAGTACCAGTTTCAGAATGAGTTAGTACCAGTTTCAGAATGAGTTAGTACCAGTTTCAGAATGAGTTAGTACCAGTTTCAGAATGAGTTAGTACCAGTTTCAGAATGAGTTAGTACCAGTTTCAGAATGAGTTAGTACCAGTTTCAGAATGAGTTAGTACCAGTTTCAGAATGAGTTAGTACCAGTTTCAGAATGAGTTAGTACCAGTTTCAGAATGAGTTAATACCAGTTTTAGAATGAGTTAGTACCAGTTTCAGAATAAGTTAGTACCAGTTTCAGAATGAGTTAGTACCAGTTTCAGAATGAAATGATGAAAGAGTTGTAAGACACATGCTTGTTGGTATAACAATAACCAAACAAATTAATCTCCTGAACACAGCCTTACAGCGGAAAGATAATCTAATAACATAAGTTTGTACTCAGATCAAAGCATCACAAATGAAATTATTATTGCCTTGGCGCCAACTTAAAGATAATAATGTTCAACATTTTCCATTGTTAAACAACTTATTAAACGTTGACCATTAAAATTTGTTGAAGTACAATTATGACATAAACACATTTTCATTATAATTGAAAAATCGTTTCTCTCCAAATATCATCATGTGTTTGAGATATTTAGTTTTCCCTTTCACGTTGACTTTTCCTCTATTTCGGGAGCTCTGCATGCAGAAGTAGATAATGCACATGTAACAATGAATTAAAACGTATGCCCGCCACAACATCTGAAATAAACGTTTACATTCATTCATCCATAGACGTCTCAGTCTTTGCAGACCATGCGCGTGGCAGCCTGTGAGTAGCCTCTCAGGGCACAAGCCTCGGCGCTGAAAATGGAGACCATGGGCTGCCCAAACTGCAGGATCCCCCTCTCGGCCTCGCTGGTGTAATCCAAAAGAATGCAAAGCAGGACAATTTGGCGCCAGCTCAGCTGCAGGAGCTGCCCGAATGAGTTCGCAATTTTGAAACCATCCGTCTTAGGTGCTGAAACTTCGGTATTTTTTGGGTCCACAGACTTAAGAGGGTGTTTGTGGTCCTTCTGGGTCCACAGGCTGAAGAGGGTGTTTGTGGTCCTCCTGGGTCCACATGCTTAAGAGGCGTTTGTGGTCCTCGTGGGTCCACATGCTTAAGAGGTGTTTGTGGTCCTCGTGGGTCCACAGGCTTAAGAGGGTGTTTCGGTCCTATGGGGTCCACAGGCTTAAGAGGTTGTTTGTGGTCCTCCTCGGTCCACAGGCTTAAGAGATTATGTGTGGTCCTCCCTGTCTTCAAACTTGGAGGGGGTTGGGATTGATTCTCCCTGACCTGCAAGTTGAGAGAAGGGCGGGGGGGGGGGGGTAGTTGGTCCTCCCTGGCTGCAAGCTGAAGGGGTTGGTTGGTCCTCCCTGGTTGCAAGCTGAAGGGTTTGGTTGGTCCTCCCTGGCTGCAAGCTGAAGGGGTTGGTTGGTCATCCCTGGTGGCAAGCTGAAGGGGTTGGTTGGTCCTCCCTGGTGGCAAGCTGAAGGGGTTGGTTGGTCCTCCCTGGCTGCAAGCTGAAGGGGTTGGTTGGTCCTCCCTGGCTGCAAGCTGAAGGGGTTGGTTGGTCCTCCCTGGTGGCAAGCTGAAGGGGTTGGTTGGTCCTCCCTGGTGGCAAGCTGAAGGGGCTGGTTGGTCCTCCCTGGCTGCAAGCTGAAGGGGTTGGTTGGTCCTCCCTGGCTGCAAGCTGAAGGGGTTGGTTGGTCCTCCCTGGCTTCAAACTTGGAGGGGTGAGGGGGAAGGGGGGTTGATTCTCCCTGTCCTGCAAGTTGAGGGGGGGGGGTGGTTGGTCCTCTCTGGCTGCAAGCAGGGGTGGAGGGTGTTCTCCCTGGCCCGCAGGCTGAAGTGGATGTTCCTCTCTGGCGCGCAAGCCCAGGGTAGTGCTCCTCCCTGACCCACCTGCTGAATGGGATGCTCCTCCCTGACCCACCTGCTGAAAGGGATGCTCATCCCTGCCTCGAACTCTGAAATGGGATGTTCCTCCCTGACCCACCTGCTGAATGGGATGCTCCTCCCTGCCTCGAACTCTGAAATGGGATGTTCCTCCCTGACCCACCTGCTGAATGGGATGCTCCTCCCTGACCCATCTGCTGAATGGGATGCTCCTCCCTAACCCACCTGCTGAAATGGGATGCTCCTCCCTGACCCACCTGCTGAAATGGGTGTTCCTCCCTGACCCACCTGCTGAAATGGGATGCTCCTCCCTGACCCACCTGCTGAAATGGGTGTTCCTCCCTGACCCACCTGCTGAAATGGGATGCTCCTCCCTGACCCACCTGCTGAAATGGGATGTTCCTCTCTGGCCCGCAAGATGAAGGGGGTGCATTTTTTGCCATATATTTTAAAATGATAAAATCTCCTGCTTGATGCACTTTTTCGTCTGCGGTAGGAGAATTGCAGTAGTCGGTCGCAGACCATTTCTGGTTCATGAGTTGATATCACACGAAGTCACAGATGTTGCATACACTA